>JAODJW010000117.1:24791136-24812554 GCA_026777045.1 Hyperopisus bebe | reverse complement strand
AAACACACAACCTCACAGGTAGCTACACATCTCCCTAAGCTGGCCTATTTACTTCAGGATAAGCTCCGTTCTGCAATGCTTCATTGCAATTTTGAACAGGAAATCGGGGGGGTCGGGGGGGAAATGAACAGCATATTCCGGGTTTGATAATGAGCCTGCAGATAAGCAAGCCTCCCCCGCTGTGGGGTGATGTCGATGTATGACTAAGGTGGGGGGGGTGGTTGGCTGTGAGCTGAGACCTGTTGGCAGTGACGTTTTTTACATCACTGCTCTGCGATCACTGTGGGGGGGATTTCATCTGAATGAACCAAAGGAGCAGACAGCCAGGCATTTGAGAGCCGTGGGCGCCGGAACGTTCCTCACGACACGCTAAGCTTTGGCCTGGCAGGTTCTCCCTGGAAACGACAAGGATGCAGCGCCATCGCCGGCAATCACAGCTCTTATGCTGCCTGCCCTCACCTCCATTTTTCATTTTTATAGGTTAGAAATCATGTGTTAATTTGCCTTTGCTTGGCAGTCTTCAGGGCTGAACATGCCCGGTCACAGTTGTACACAGGAAGTAAACACATAAACAGCTGGAAATGTGCTTTACGTGTCTCTCACACATGCACTCTCTCACACATGCACTCTCTCACACATGCACTCTCTCACACATGCACTCTCTCACACACAGGTGCAAACGTTATAATGAGATGCTTAAAATTCAGCCTCATGCTTGGACTTTTTACCCAGAATGGTGAAGCCATGAGGACTGGCGGACCAGTGCACCGTGCTACTGACAAACACTTCATTTTCAGTGCAGGGATGTCAGGGCTGAGGCAGAGAGAAGATTTAATCGAAACCCCCCCCCCCCCCCGCCCCTCCAAACCACACTCCAGGCCCAACCCCCACTGGCACATTACACACAGGCTGGCCCCAGGAAGCATCAGAACCTGGGATTAAGTGCCTGACACTCACACCCCCTGTCATCCCTCATTCAAAGAAGTGGAATCACACTGCACCTCTTTCCAGCTCCCCGATGACACAAGAGCTCAGACTGACAGTCATTCACTTCCATATGGAGCCTAATACCCCTAATTGTGATGCCCCCTATGAAATCAGAGCCATTTCACTGATTAAAATAAACCTTTTTAATTAATGAATAACTATGTCACTGGTAACACCTCTCACTATGACTAGCACAAACGGGGATTTTAAAAACACCACGCATCGACCATATTGGCTTGCGTGGAGTGAAGTGTTACTTCCCACTGCAGCAATAACGCAATATTTAAACACACACGGTGACAGGCTGGTGATCTCAGGCTGGCTCCTGCCCTCAGTACAAATGCAACACAAGGGGGGGGGAGGAAAGGAAAAAAAAAATGCTCAGGAGAAGCATTCAGATTTGTTTACCAGCAGTGTGCAGTGAAGCCGGGGATTCCTCCAGTTTTCACCTGAGCTTAATGAGACGAGAGAGGCGACGAAGGCAGAGTGGGAACCGAGGAGGTGAGGGGGAGACACATGCCCGTTTCCATGGTAATACATTCTTTCCCACAATCTGGGATCATCCTCTCCTTCAACTAATCTCCTGACGATCTTACTTCATATTTATCACGTACACAATTCATTCCACTCCATTCCAAATCTCCATTAAGAACCCTTAGGCAAGGGTCTGGCAAGCATGCTGAGAAGCCCCCCCCCCCCAAATCTCCGTGAAGCTGCGTGCAGTGACTAGTTGAATACATGCAAGGGGGGGGGGGGGACGACGACAAGGGGAGCTCTGGCTCTGCTCTGCTGCTGAGATACGCACATTCATAAATGAGGCAGGCGTCTCGCAAACTGCTCGTCTGGTTCCATTCATACAACGTTCACCCATTCATCTTTACATATTCAAATCACAGCCTCCTGTAAGTTCATGTAATGCCCAGGATGAATAAAAGCAAACGAACGACACCCCACCAAAACAACAGGTAAACACTGTTCAACAGGATGGGGACGCATGTTCTTATCAGTGCTGATCAATTAGATGCAAATCATGCTCTCCCTGCACCTTAACCTCTACTGTAAGCATCTCTTTGTATCTTGGAGACATACAGCTAAGCAGCAGCTGTCCCCTACTGTCCAGGTCACCTCATCCCTGCCCGAACCTGGAGACCCTGAAGGTACTTACTCGGACCTGGCCAGCGCTGCCAGGGGCCGGCTGAAAAACCAGCCTAGAAAGGGCAGGTCGCTGCCCTGGAAGCCGACTTGCTGGGGGCCACGCAGAGCAGGCGCTGGCCGGGAACTGGGCTTCTCGGGTTCCTCAAAATTGGAGGTGTCATCTTCTGCGCGGAGTGCGGGGACAAAGGGAGGGACGGCTGGTGGAGGGAACAGAGAGGGAGACAGAACGGGAGAGACCCACAGTTAATGACAGGGGAGAGAGAGAGAGAGAGAGAGAGAGAGACTAGGGACAGAAGGATGGTGAGGGAAAGAGGAGAGAACACGCAATGAGATTGTAGTGCAGTATCCCACACAAACTGAAGCGCTTCTCTCTCTCTCTCTCTCCCCCTCTCTCTCCTCCCCTCTCTCTCTCTCTCCCAACACTGCCGCAGCCCCAGCTAATCACAGGCGCACATGCAGCCTGACTCACCGGCGGAGCTGAGCGCGCTCCCAGCGCACTGCACAGGCACGCCTCAGCCCTAGGAGGCTCCACGCCCAATCACACTTCCCGCCACTAACTTGGAGCGCGCCATTCATCACTGCGCCGTGCCCCCCATGCGCCTAGCCCCCCTCCCCCACAAGACACACCTATTTTATGAAATCAGAATTCACCAAAATCATTTTAGTTGGAGGTGACTGGACCTGGCATTTCTTCAGGCACTGTAATTAAATTCTTGCAATTAAATCCGGCAATTAGAAAGCAGAATGGCAGAGCAAATAAGCCTGTGAAAATCTCTAGGCATTTTGGGGGGGGGAGGGAGATACATGGTCAGGACAATGAGTCTAGAAGCGTGCTTGCGCACGCGCGCACACACGCACACACACACACACACGAGAGCAGACGCCGCTTGCCTGTTGATCAGCATGGCTGCAAATAAGAGACTGCTGTGCTGAGGGCTCTTATTGGGATGTTTAGACCCCCCATGCTTAGCACCAGGGATTTTATTGCAATAGTACTGTCTGAAGGAGCCTTTCCAATAGTGTACTCCACAAAATGCTTAAGCTAAAAAAAAACACACATATATATATATATATTAAGGAGCTTTGAATTTGTAGGTAAAGCAATTATAATTAATTAATTTCTGTTCATCTCAAGACATTTTCCTGAATATCCAAGTGACATTATTTTACACAGTTGTCTGAAACAAGAAAACTGGACCATATTCCAAAGCATTTTTCTATCTTCCAAATAAAGGCACTAGAGCCAGCTAAACCAATCTGTAAATTTTATCATCTGCTGTTCTTAGACATTTAACAACCAATATACAAAGTGACAGACTGACGTGCAGATGGGTGTACTGGCCCAGTAAAGCCCCCTCATGTGAAGACACCACCATCTGGGCCCACCTCCGTTCATTAGGTCTGTCTTCTCATTGGTGTATTTACCCATCTATTTACATATAACAAGCCGTCATCCAATCAGGAATGCACTGGCGAGAACCCTTTTCTGAACCCAATGAAAGAAGTACACCAGTCATCAAAAACATCTCAATTAACATGCAGATATTAATAGAAACACAAACTTGCCAAAACATGAAAATACAACTTACATTTACATTAGAGCCCCCTGCTTACCTTGGTGGATCCTGGGACTGCCTGACCCTGCTATTTCTAAAACATACATTGTTTTGGATGAAAGTGCCCATTAAATAAATGAAATAAAAATGATGTGGTTTGACGAGTTCATTATAATGAACAGTTATGCATTGTACTACTGTATGAGGGTGAATACTGCAACATATTCTAAAGATCATTCTATATCTGCAGTAAAACCTATATATGTACATATCCGATGACTCACCCAAGCCACCAAAAAAAAGAAAAAAAAAAACACCAGCGACCTCATCTCTGTCTGTATCACAGGATACTTGAGCTTAAGTCACCTGGGAGTGATTAACATCTGTTATTTCATTTAAACAGTATCCCAAACTTCTGGATCAAACGCTGCTGATTTTCCGTGGATGGTTTTACCCTAAGAAAGATGCCCTACGCTGATACGATCGCACCGTTGCAAATCATAGATAAAGCAGAAAGCATTTATGAAGCTTTAACAATTCTGCTCACAGCTGAGTGAAAAAGCTGAGTACTTTGCCGGCTTTTCGGTAATCTTATTACTTGTATCTGTAAAACCCGAGTTGCCAAATGCAGGGGAAAGACCCACGACAGTAGCCACCAGGTCACCTGGAAGCAATACTAAGCCATTCTATAAAAATTCTAATCCTTCCTCAAACCAAGGCTGACAACTAAAAAGGGAGTATAATTCCTCTGTGTGCACAGAGCGTGAATTACTCAGTCAGTAGGGAGACATATGTAGTGAAAGCTTATTTCTGACAATTTGTTTGAAATCCAGTCAATCTGTGTATCTATGTTACGGCACACAATTAAAATGCAAGGATGCCAGTGAGAATGGAGGGACATAAAACTACCCTTTGCATCACTCATGTATTATGACACATTATAGATTTTTAAGTCATAATGCCAAATGTTAAAAAATGCATGACAAGGAACTGAAAACAAACAGACCGACTGCAAAAGAGAAGGATGAGAGAAAGGAGACTGACAACATAAAATTAGAGAGTTTGTCAAAGCTGAGCCACTGTGACAACCATCTGCTTCCTTGTAAAACTTGCTTATTCTGCATCTAACACTCATAACACAACACAGCATAGCAAAGAATAGCCAGATTATAAAATCAAAAGATTGTGCCTGATTATAAACTTCTCTCATAACAAAACAAATGACTGAGTTGTACTAAAGGAAATATACACCCATCGTTAACCATGGAGAAGAACACAAAATCAGGCAAACAGGCTACATCAAAATAAAAATCTATTTCTATGACATATGCCTACAAAATGATTAAGCGGGCCATAAAAACAGATCTAGTCCTAATAAGCTAACTTAAGCATAAACTGAGCCTTAAACTGATCCAGCGCCAACATATCAAGGTAAATGGAAACATGACCCACCTTGTCTTAGGTTGCTCCAGTCCACAGCAGAGAAGAAGGGGTGGCAGAGCAAATCCTCGAACCCGAGCCGTTCCCGCACACCACAGAGCAGACTCTGCACCAAGTCCACAAATGGGCCACTTGCTTTGGAATCTTGAGGGAACTTGAGGTAGCGCTGGTGGAGGTGGGTCAGTTGTCACATGATCTCTATTGTCATCATTCTCAAAGATCCCAAAGGTGCCAAGTATGGAACTGCCTTCAAAAGGAGGGTTCCATCACTGACGCCACCAAACAAACTATCTATAGTCTCGAAGCTACCGTCTCATACAGATGACCAGCTTTTTGGAAAGTGAAAATCCTTCTACTTCTGCCACTCCTACCTGGAAATTCATGATGTTGTTGATGGTCTTGGTGGTGGTTCCTTCCGCAAAGGGAGACTTCATGTAGATCATTTCATAGGCAATGACCCCTAAGGACCACCAGTCGCACTCCACCCCAAATGAAACCGGCACCCCCCCATTCAGGGCTCCCAGAACCTCAGGTGCCAGGAAGTCTTGAGTTCCCACGGGCAACTGAGAGGCAGAAACCTGTCAAATGGTTCAGTATGGTCAACGGCGCCAGTCATTGCATCAATGCTTCGACTTCATTACAATAAGAGCTACTCCCCCCACCCAAAAGAAAAAAGGGGGAAAAAAAACAGACTTACAGTCTTATAAACCTTTACACCCCCTGGCACTAATTGGTCAATGTTATTACCGTTTTATTGGCTGTGAGTCTGGCTGCAGATCCAAAGTCTGCCAACTTGATGTGTCCAGTTCTGTCAATCAGAACGTTCTCTGGCTTGACATCCCTGCCAGAGGAAAGGAGATGAGAATGCAGAAGACAGAGAAAGATAGATCTATATTAACTTCCTCCAGAAGCACAAAACCACTGTTGGGATATTTCTAGATAGAAAACAAAGGAAAGCTTTAAATGTGCCGTCCGGCAGTTCATAAAGATTTTAGCATGTCCAATCCATCACAACCTCTGTAGAAAATGAAAACCCACTGCGCTGAGACAGAGGAGGTCAAACAAGCAGCATTCACTCACATCTTATTAAGCTGTTTTCAAGGTTTACTTGGAACCCATGTTGCACAGAGATTCCCTGAGAAATCTTGTTAGAGACTGCAACAGCAGAATACTAATCAAGGTGATGATGTTAGCCTTCTGTGCATGTGGGAGGGAGCTCCTCACTAAGAACCCCCACATTGTCCACATTTTTGCTCCCTGCCAGAAGGTACACATTTTTGCTCCCTGCCAGAAGGTACACATTTTTGCTCCCTGCCAGAAGGTACACATTTTCGCAAAAACGCAGACTACTGTCTGGGGGTCCCTGAAAACTGGCTTGAGAAACACTGATTTATTTTGACCTTTGAAGCTGTACTTTAAACAGCAGGAGACCCCCTGAACACTGACCTGTGGACGTAACCCAGCTGATGGACAGCGTGAATGGCCTGCACAAGCTCCGACAGGTAGAACTGTGCCATGGGCTCGTCAAACTGGTCCTCGTATCTGTTCATCAGTCCCATCAGATCCCCGCCAGGCAGGTACTCCATCACCTGCACAAATGCATACAGGTGACCATGCTGTGCAGCGTGTGTCCACATGGGGCGCCATTACAAACACCACTCTAATCACGGTCATGTTACCTCAGCTGATCAGACCTCTTCTGTATGTGGAATGGAAACTGCAGGTTTACAGTAGCACATATTTAGACAATTTGTAATTAACAGATTGTAATAAACAGTAACAATAAATAGTAAACAATAATAAACAGTAAAAGTGCAAAGAATGTCAGGGAAAATATTGCAAAGAATTTCATAGTAAGGGCACAGAAATAAAAAATACGGCACAGTGGTTTTACGATGAATGAATGAAGGTGCTGTGAGTATGAAATGTGCGTAAACAGCTCAGATCCATTCAGACAGTTGGTTGTCCGGCCCATCATAGGGTGAATCACTGTAGAGCTTAATGCCCAAAGGTAGGAACGACCTTATATAGCACTCTTTGGAGCAGCACACCAGTCGCGACTACATCCAGACAGGCTTGCAGGACTGAACCAGCTTCCTGGAGCAGTTTGTTGAGCTTTTTGGCATCACAAAAGACACTCCTGAGTGATCCAAATGCTCAAAAGATTAGGCAATATATCTCACATTCGCAATATATATATATATTTCTCGTAAGACTTTATGCGATCCGATTCCTTTTCAATATTGTTTATATAATTTTGGCTCGTGTGTCATCGAATTTCTATGATCTTTCAGCAAGCTCCAAAAATATTCTCATTTAATTGTTCATGGCCAACGGGCAAATAACCAAAACCGTAAATGTCAAATCTGTGACTCTGGAGGGGGCGACTGCAGTGGGATTTCAGATATGACCAGCCTAGATATGAATAAACAACATCCCCATATACAGCAAAGGCAAAAATCAATACAACGCCTGAAAATTCACAGATGAACCATACAATTAAAGGAAGCATATAGGTATTAAATCAACTTCCTTAAACTGTAAAAGGAATTTTTATAGGCTGAATAAAACATTTAAATATCATGGATACTGGCCACTTAGCATGTACCAATGGGGACTTAGCATTAGGGCTGGGAAATTTAATTAAACCGACATTCAGAACCTATTAATACTTTCCCCAGTGAGTGTTCATGTGCTGTCCCCTTATAAACATACTACCACGTGTGTTTTCACGTGACTCCGCCCGTCCATTCTGCGAAATGGATGCAGCATGGAGGACATCTCAAACGCCAAGCCGACTGAGCAACTCCAGCAGCTTGTGCCAAAGAAGAACATCATGGCTTTAAAATCGCATTCGCCATTGAAACCATCAAAAACGACCCAAACAGGCGCAGTAGCCAAAATACAATAAGCTATATCTTATGTACAGTACTGTACTGTATTATAGCGTATTTGAATTATACACAGTGCAGTAATTTCATTTGTGCGGTACTGTAATTTGAAAACCGTTTGAATTAGCTGCACAGTATTTTGAAATTACTTTAAAAATTACTTAAAAAATTAAGTAAATAGCGACGCTGTTTGTTTAATTACCATATATTCATGTAATAAATTCACAAATGACAGTTAGTAATCTGTAGGTTATCTGCCTGAGACAAAGGGGGAAAAATCAGTTAATTATCATCTGTTTATAGTGATCAATTTCACCCAGACAGATGTGACCAATATAAACAGTTTATCTTGTTTGCAAGAAATGCAAACTATTTTCCACTTTTTTAGGGAACTTGTTTTTACATTAAAATATAACCTTTTTCATAAGATGTTTTCATTTCAAGTGATTTGTGCTTTTATTTCAGTTGTCTGAAATATTCAATGAATAATCATAAATGGCTAATCTGTGTTTCCTTCAATTATTTTACAATCATTAGAAAAAATATCCCAGCTTTAACAGTTGAGCAAATTTACAGTCAAACCTTGTCAATGAAATATGAGGGCAAAAAAAAAAAAAAACTGTTCATTAATCGTAATCAAGGTGAAATTTTCAGCTAATCGTGATACTGATTTGAGGTCATATCGCCCAGCTCTACTTTGATACTGAGTTTAGTCCACACATCAATAAGGGTTAATTGCAGCAAAATTCCTAAATATAAAAGCCGTATCACTCTGCAAAAATCACACACACATCTGTATATTAGCTACAAATATGGTCAGCATGCAACATTCTATACTGCGCACACGTGTGTGTATGTGCATGCACACATTTGTCTGTGTGTGCATCAGCTGCAGACAGTATCAGAATAATGCACACACCCACTCAGCAACCACAGTGTAACTTCAGATAAGACCCGTTTGAGTTACGTTATGGATACTGAAGGGAGGACTGAGGCAGACCCACCAACGGCTATACAGAAACATGCTAGTGACGTCTCCTAGCAACAAGGTACTGTCAGTCCTCTGAGCCAAACACTCAGGCAGAAACTGATTCTGTACATTTCCGCCATTGGATGTGGAGGGTGATGGGGGATGGGCCCTGATTTAATGCTTCACAATAGTGATGCACAGTCTAACGCTGTTTTGTTTTTCGGTTTTTCTGAAACAGAAAGTAAACACTAGATATGAGATTCCAAAATGAAATCACACACACATCAAATGAACACAAGTGCAAATAGATAACCCACCAATCATCAATTGACAACGATAAGCAGTAATGAACAAAAATGAAAAGGATTTAGACATAAATAACAAGCGATGGACACAAGCCACACTGTTTTACATGGGCTGCTAAGGGATGTAGCGCATTCAGACATCCTGTGCCCTGGAGCACCATTTCCCTTGCAGGCACCAGTCCCAGCACGGAGAAAACCTCATATTATGGAATGCTGATCATGGCCCAGAGGAGTAATGGGGCAATAAACAGATTGGATGGCATCCAATTACAGCTGAACATATTCAAGAGTGGCTTCCTTTCCTGACTCACAGTTGTGCTGTGCTGGCAGGGACTATGGCTGCAGCCGCAGTGCCCTGCATATCCGAGGGCCAGGGTCTGCCAACAGCAGTCTTCAGTATATAATAACAATATGGCCATGCCCTTCACATCACTGATGAGCATAGTGCTCTAATCTGGGTAAACTGCACAAGTTATTCATAAGAAAAGGAAAAGGGAGATGCCTAGACCCATTTAAAAAAAAGAGTATCTAATCAGCAAGAGCTTATATAAAACAGATAAGATCTCTGTGAATAGAACAGTGGTCAAGTAATCCTCCTAATCCCAGAGCCAATCCAATAGGGGTCAAATCTGTGTCTAAGGAAGTTGTGTAACATAAATATTATACACAGAACATCTTCCTCCTAACACAAATATGTGCTCATGTGCACAGACACACATATACACTCACAAATAAGCAGGAATATACAAAACCCTTTATTCCTCAGCAGAATCGATCTATACGTTCACCACACGAAAGGCTCCAAAGCACATGCAATACAACATTACAATGAGCACTAGCATCTCCAGCAGATAAGATCCATTCATTAGTTTCAGGTCACATCTGGGGGAGATTTGTCGCCCTTCAAAAGCAGGCATGAAAATCGAAACAAAAAGTTCAGCGTGAAAATAAACAAATAACGCTTTTCACACAGCCCGAAAAATATTAGAGAACATAAGAAACCATGCCAACATTACCAGAATACCACACAGCACCTTCACCCGATTCCGACGTACAGCCCGGACACTCACCAAGTAGACCCTGTCCTTGTCCTGGAAGGCGTGTTGCAGCCGTGGAGTCCAAGGGCTGGAGCTCAAAGCAAGTAAAGTCCGTTCCTCCTCAAAACAGGCCACCTGCGGGGGGCCAGGCAGTTAGCTGCAGAGGAGCGTGATTGGCCACTGCCTGCTAGCACACGCATACTGTGAACTGTCCCGACTTCACAATAACAGAGAAAAGTATGAGAAAGTAAGAAACGCCAATCATATACTATTTACTGCCTCAATATTACTCATAATGCAAGAGCTAACCACTGCAAAATACCCATTAAGTTAACATGTCCTGGAAAACCTACATACGTTACATTTTGTTAAGGAGCGGAACAAAAAGAAATACCCCCAAAAACACGGAATAGCTACCATTTCTCTAGTTCTTACAGGATTACAAGTAAACTTTCATAATTTCTACCTTATTAGCTTTTAACTGAAAATGGTTTTACTGAATATTATGTGTGGTAGTTCTCAAATACAGACTGTCCCCGATTTACCACTGGGTTCCATAACAACGGGCAGGTTGCACGTCAAGGAGGACGGATATCAGAATAAGACAAGCACACTGACTTTTAGGAGTGAGATCGGGACTGGGAGATATGTGTAAGGCTGGGATAGTCACCCTGCCATGGAGTACAGTACTTTTATACAGTGTGCAGTGTGCGCTAGGTAAGATAGCACTGCTGCCCACACAGCTACCCTAAAATTATTGTATATACCTTTATTTGTTTTTTTTACTTTGGTTGTATGTAGGGCTGCACAATACTGAAAAATTTAAAATACTGCGATGTAAATTTTTTTTTGTTGATATAAATATTGAGATTTTCACAAAGCAAAAAGTTTCAAAATAAAATTTTTCACAAATCCATCTATAAGCAATTTAAACAGCAAGGATGAAATGATCGTCTCAGAGAGCACATGCAGAGCTCGTGCAAAAGCAGTTGCAGTAAATTTTAAACTGATTTTTAACATATACTAGACCATCTTGAAAAGGAATAATCATAATTGCAGAGCTTGCTAAGTTTTGTTTCCTATCACAGAGTGAAAATGTTTTAGCAAAACGAAGACCCACCGCGCTCTGGCAACCAGCGTTTTGGTGGTGTAATTGCAGAGAAACATAAACACACCAATGCACAAGTACAAATGCTTACAACACCATAGACCACTTGCACAGGCTACGGTGTAAGCTCTAAGTAGGCTCAATGCTGAAGTATAAATCAACCCAGCTGACTATTGTGGTCCTTGTGATGTGGGAATTGCATATGCATAACATGGAGTGTCATACTAATATCACATATCGCCCAGCCCTAATTGTGATTGCTGGTTCGCTGTGCTTGCAGAGCCTGCATGTCATTCATTAGTGTAACTAAAAACCTTTAAATCAAAGGTAATTATATCAGACTGACTTCTTGTAAATTAGTCATGGAAAATGACTGCAATGAATGCAGATCCTGCGATGTGATTATTGCACATGTGCACATCGCAATGACGACGCGGAAACGACATATCCTGTAGCTCTAGTCACAGCGCAAATCAGCATATGTTGTAAGTCAGGAGTAGTCTGTAAGTGAAGAATTTTAATGAGACGTCTTGTAATGTTTTAGTCATCCTTTGACTAGCTCAGATAGTGCTACTGTAACAATCCACACGGCTGCTGCTCACGTTTTCCATCGAGCGCAGGCAGGCCTTCTCCATGACCTTCATGGCGTACACGTCCCCCGTGGCTCTCTCTCTCACCACACGCACCTCAGCAAACTGGCCCCGCCCCACAACACCACACAGGTCGAAGTCCTCCAGCCCTGGCTGCAGCTCCCTCAGCTCTGCCACTACATTAGTGTCTGTCCACCAGGCAAGTGAAAAACAAAGGAAACCCAATTATCATAAGTGAACAGCAATGTAAAGGCAGGATGGATGACTGATTTCATGCATTTCTTTTCCCTTTTGCCAACATGAGTGATGCTTCAGTATGAATTTAATTCATTTGCAGTGTAAGACAATCTGAACGATACAACTCAGATCAACTGAATACATTTTAAAGTATTAAAAATTGACAATATAAGGCAACGTCGTCATGTTAGATTTAAAAGTCCCACTCATCTCACACTAAAAGAAGAGGTACTTTACATTTGTTGACAAACTTGGCAACGTGCTTGATCTTCATGAGCTCGGGGGAGCTGCACTCCTCATACAGCAGAAGCAGGGCATCAAGAAGACCTTCGCGTGTCATACTGCTGTCAGTCTGCCGACTCTGCAAGCTGCCTTTTCCCTGGTATGGAGGATGTGGAAAAAATGCCCAAAACACTCCAGATTTGCACGGTTAACAGTAGTCAGATGTCAGCAACCTCTTTGACTTCATTAAATGTATATTATTATTAGCGGGGGGGTATTCAAAATTCTTCTTAAAATGTAAACAAAACAGATATACAATATTTTTGGTATGCTCTACAATTCATACGCTTTCAGATGCATTTTATGTCGAATTTGGATTTAAAACGTTTTCATTTCCTAATCTTACTACCTCAAACAAGACACCAACACGATGACTGAGACCGTAGCACTGTTTCCGTCCCAAAAGCTGCCCAAAGCCCTTTTCCTGAGTATAACAGTATAGTGCACTATATATGTCAGTCTATAAGTAAACAAAACTATACGTTTACCTGTAAAAGATGATTGAGGCGGCTGCAGCGGCTAGTAATCGGATCCATAGCCCCCAGATTGGTGTTGCTATTCGCCCCATATTTGAATTTCAGCATTGTTCTGCAGTACTCTTAAACCAACCGAAAGAAGAGAGATAAGCTCAGACTGACTAGCCAGCTACTTATGTTAAAACGACGTTAAATAAAACTCTTTAGGATAAATCACTGATGTTGGAAAAGCATTGCAAAACATATTTTAAAATGTACAGACTGCACATCTATAACTAGTTAGTTAATTAGTACTATAGCCAGTTAGCTCGCTTACAGCAACCATTCAAATCCCATCGGTTTAATAAACTATGCAAAAACCAAAACCAATTTAATAATAGACTATATCTTTATATTCACCTAAGGACCTTATATCAAATTATTACTCGGTTTGCTTTCATCTAGGTGAGCAAAACAATGCCCAAATGTGTATTCAAAGGATCTCTTACAACCTGCCGCAACGTTCCTTCCTGAAAACATTCAAATTTTGCGCGTTTTGCTTGACAGTTCCTCCAAGTGACGTCAGTACGCCACGTGTTACGTTTACGCTTGCGTCTCTCGGAAATACTATTCAACAGAGGGCATATTTCCTACCCTCTGCAGGTGGCGCTAGTACCCTAAAATATCCCCGCTCATCATCAAGGTGGTGTTTTACCTGCTAATTTTATGTTCGGGAACTGCGTAGTAAAGGAAACTATAAATACTATAACTACAGAATGAATGATGCAGGTGTTATTTTGAAATCGAAACCGTCCGCGTTTTTGATATCACAATTGTAATGTATTAATGCCACTCATTATTCCTGTGTAGTAATTTACTGGCATTTGATATAAATGCTTTCAACACCTACACTTCTTTCAGTTGGCAGTTTATCAGAACGTTCACTTTAGCCCACTAGGATGGAAAAACTATATGTTCAAAGAACTTAACGGCCGTAACGGTCACCTAGTGAGAAGCAGCCCGTGACCTAGTTATTTGGCGTCCCCAGTTCACCCAAAGGGTTACATTCACAAAGTAATGCATACATACATAATGCATTAACCTAGACCATACAGACACGTGTTAGGATATATGTACAAGTAAACAAATACAATTAAAACGAGGCAGACCGTAAAGCGCATCCCTGTATTTTGAAAGGTTGTGGCAAATTTACTTTGTGCCATGAACACATGAAAGTGCCATTAAAGGAGAATATGCGACATGACTACTACGCGTTATGATCTTTTTAAATAGCCATGCTATTTGTCACCCGCAGTGCCAACTACCGTTTTATAGAGGTCTCAGTAGGCAGAGGGGTAATGAGTAAAATTAAGGGTTTAGGTCACTGGATGGAGGGCAAATGAAATATTTTGCTTTCAGATCGTTAAACTAATACATTTCAACTGCAATTTTCGCGTTGTCGTCTGATATGATGACCACTGAAACGATCGCCCACGTTTCATTAAAGTAAAACAGTGCATTGTTTTAATTAGGCTGTATTTATCTGGTTCAACGCCGCTTGAAAAAGAAATCTGCTAACATGCTGGGCGTAACTACGGAAGAGGATTAGGGCCACCATGAAAATATTTTTTGAATTCTGACTTTAATGTCAGAATTCTGACTTTTTTCTCAGAATTCGGACTTTAATCTCAGATTTCTGACTTTTTTTGTTTAGAATTTGTTTGTTGAGATTAAAGTCAGAATTCAAATAATATTTTCATGGTGGCCCTAATCCTTTTCCGTACGTAACCGTGTAAAATCCATTCAATAATCTAACCAAAAGAAACTTTTTAAAATGAGCTTCGCCGCCTCCAAGTTAATGGTAGGGGGAACTCCCACACTAAATAGGTTTTTAAAGTTTTAACACCGAGGTAAAGTTGCTTCCTAGAAATAAGAAACTGGTAATATTTTACTATTTTGTGACATCTCATATTAAAGAAAACCGTGCCCGCTTGTCCAGCTCAGATTAAATCCCCTTCCAAGAGGCCAGGCCAGCAGCGGCTCATTTAAAATGGTGTGACGCTTGAAGCTTAGGGGCGGCTTATGGCCACGGAGGCGGGCAGCGCTTCAGTCGCATGTTTCATTCTTCACGTCTCATAAGCCTCCTTTGTAAAAGACAGTGAATATGGGAAACTTCCAGGGCTCGAAATGAATTATCTCTCGCGGACTGCCATATTAAAAGTTATATGGTTTATTTTATATAGTTTATTTTTACATAGGATATACAGTACAATACCTCGGCGAATAGTAATTACAGTGCACTGCAGTACTTATATCAGCGGTGTTATGAAGTAGCCTATACGTAATAATTATAAAAAAGAACAAAAACCTGTTTTACAATTATTCCTATGTTAATAAACTCGAATCATAAATGAGACGGACGCGTATACGTCGTGAGAGCGTGTTACAGTTGAGTTAAATTAGCTTTGTTAAGTTTATTTTATCCGCCAGCTCGGCTATGTCAGCGTTCTTCTTTGACCTGCACTCTAATACCGGCGAGACTTCAGCACCGTGGGAGCTGGATAGCGACTGTATGGAGCCCCCCCGGGACAAGGGACCCTCCCGGGAGGCGGCTGTGTTCCAGGGGCGCTCGCTCCCTTGTACCAGCCGTAGTGATCTGGATATAGAGCTGGAACAGGAGCTGGACTTGCTTATTGGCGACTGTGGAGAAGCTGAAGATTTATCCGGTTTGGAAACCAATTTATTGACGCTCTTCCGACGAAAAGAAAGGGATTTAATCTTGGCCGCCAAGATTGGGAAAACATTGCTGGAGCGAAACGAAGAGCTGACTAAGCAATATGAAAACATACACAAAGACCTTAATGAAAAACTAGAGGTAAAATAAATGTTTTTTTAATGTATTCCCTATCTGCAGTCCTTTTCAAACTTGGATAATTAAGCTTGGTTAAAATGTTGCTTAAGCGAGTATGCTACGCTAAGTTAGTTAATAGTTTATAGTTACAAACCACCTATTAAAATGTATCATGCTGGTTATATTTACTTGCGGCCAAAATTGTGGAAACACGTACATAGCATTTTTGACATTACGCTTTAAAAATTACTACACGAATACTGGCGGTAATGTTTATGAACAACCGAAGAAAGTTACAAATATACATTGGACGATTAAATAAGTGACTGGAGCAACAGTCAAATTTAAGTTATGCAACCTCTAAAAATTGGAAGTGTTTCCACAATTTTGGCCATAGTGTATCTGCCACGAGATGCGCTGTGCAATGACCAATTAATCCAACAAGACCTGATACACGTCAGCTTGGAAAATACCATGTAAATGTACGTAGCAGTAGTTATGGTTACGTCATCCCATCTCCCATTACGCACAGATTCTCCTTCTTACCCTTTATATCAGGTAATGACCGAAATTAGACTTTTATCTTGAACATATTCAAGATTCGTTTAGATCAGGGGTCTCAAACCCAGTCCTGGGGGGCCGGAGCCCTGTGTAGCTTAGTTCTTTCCCCCTTCCACCACAAATGATTCAGCTCAAAAGCTGTGAGGTAATTAGCACGAGGAGTTGAATCAGGTGTGTTAAATGAATCAGGTGTGTAAAAAGGGTGAACTAAAAACTGTGTAGGGCTCCGGCCCCCCAGGACTGGCGTTTGAGGCCCCTGGTTTGGATCCTCAAGAAAAGCTGTATTTGCTAGGTAATAGGTACTACTGTTCTTGGGTATTTGTCTAGGTCCGTAATGTATTTTACGTGAGGAAAATCCTTTCACTTTAACAATTAAATCCATACTCACAAACAGCTCACACAGTTCCATCTCAGGCATCATCTCTTTGACTTCTCTGTAAGTTTCATATTATCTGCGCTACATTAGTTAACCAGTTCCTCAAAACTATCATCTAAATCTTTGCCCAGCACCTTTCTCACTACAACTAGAAACAATAAAGAAACAGGCAGCCTATGCTCTTTAGTGTATATAACCGCTATATCGTCGCCGTTTCTATATAATCGCTCACCGGACATATGGAACATCAAAAATGCCATCAGTCTGTCATGGACAAAATCTGACATCTCACGGCTAAAATCACATCACTGCAAATCCATGTTCTTGTGTAGTTCCAAGGGAGCAATACAACTGTTCTCATTTTGTGCTTTATAATTGCTAAGTGCACTTTGGCATTCCGTTGTGAAGGGTACTATACTGTACTTGGGCAAAGTTTGTACTTTTAACTCAATAGCTCTCAGCGGTAATGGGAGATCATGCAGGCCACAACCACCAAGGCATGATACGTTTGTGAAGTTCACTTCATCACTTTTTCACTGCATTATAGCCATAGACCAGTACTGGGTGTATATTCACCTCATTTCCATTTGCTGTTGTGGCTCCATTACTTCAGGCCATGGTACTGCATTGTGGTTGCAGAATGCACTTAATGTATCTTCTAATTAATGCCATTTGCTTTCATTTTATCTCCCTGCTGAACTATCCATCCACCTTCAATTAGGCCACTCGTATTAATTATACTACATAATTCAGGACACACTCAAAATCATGCTTCCTTCCACTGGCTCCTCCTTATCTCCATGTGCTCTCTCCTGCCCCCAGCAGACGGAGCAGGAGCGGCACGACCTGCGGCGGAGGCTGGAGGCCAGGGAGGGGGAGTGGGAGGCCCGTGTGGCTGAGCTGGAGATGGACCTGCAGCAGCTGCAGGGGAAGCTGGAGCTCCAGCAGGCCTGCGCCCGGGAGCTGGACCGCGAGAAGAACCAGGCTGTCACCGAGCTCTTGGAGCAGAACCACAAGCTGCTGGAACAGCTGAGCAGGGTCAGTACCTTACGGCTTACTTGGTGAGGAGGGATGATGGGATTTGTAGTGTGATTAAGGTGACAAAGGTGGCTCAGAGTAGCTTATGGCACAGTGCCCAGGTCATGGGGTCACACTGGCCCCCTTTTGGACCTGTGCAGCTGGGAGAACAGCTACTTGCTGGATTAAACATAGGGCTGAAGCTGCTGATGTACCACGTGGTGAGGTAAGCAGAAAGCTGTTTCCTAAAGCACCTAATGTATGCATGCTTAATGACATACAGACAGGGGAACGTCCTTCTGGGAGAACCAGGTGCTGCTGAGCTGAGCAGCAGTATTTTAATTTTAAACACTGCCTTATGTGTTGTTTTCGTAGAGGCCTGTTCGCTTGCCTGTTTTTGCCTTTACATTAACCTTAGGGAATCACTACTCCAGAGATACTCAGGTGGAATCCCTGTTCCATTAAGCAACACACACAAACACACGTACACATAACATGTCAGGAATATATCAGCAAGTGACCAAGTCAAAATGGCTATATTTGATCAACATAAACAAAATTTCAGTTAATTGTCTGTCTCAAATAAATATAACTATGTAAATATAACTATATTGCACACACTTGACTGCTACTGAATGCCACTGTCTCCACAGATTGAGTAATCCATTGGATTCTGGCACAATGGCTCTGTTAAGTGGACAGAAATGAGTTGACTTTGAACCTTAAGAGACCTCTCAGAGAAATAGCTGTCTGGGCTACTGTCCGTTAATCTGCACTGGCCGTCATTTCCTAAGGGTAACCATATATCCTGGCCTCACTAGGATTAAACAAATCTCTCTGTGAATACTTGACATGAAATGGAGAGGTTTTCCAGTCTGATTTTAACATCGCAAAGCCAGCTTTTATTATGTTTATAATATAGTTTTATATTACATTTATATTATATTTCATACAGTACTGTACTCCACTGGTATTTATTTGAGGTACTGAAGTATATGAATGCTGATTAATTAATTCACAGAGTGATCGCATAGCCTGATTAATGAAATCCCTCACTGTTCCCTGATACAGAAGCCTGAGGGCTTGTTTTCATCCTCACCCACGCTGCACCTTCCTAAACAAGAAAAAAAATCTGTCTGAGCCACAGAAACCCAAGTACCAGACAGGTAATGCTTTCAAAAGACCCGGCGCCCAGCTGGAAGCTTCAACTCCCATAATGTGAACAAGGGCAGAAACAAGGGCAGTATCTAATAACCATAACGACTACAACTTCTGACCACTACAGCCCCTGGAAAACACTGAAGCACAGCCAAATGGTTTTATTAACCTTCTTTTCTTTGCTTTTCTAAATGCCAGGCTATGTGTGGGTTATTTATTGAGTTGATGTTAATGATTTGATCACAATGACACAATACACAATAGAGGCACTGAGCAATTAAAATGGTGAAACAGCAACAGAAACAGCCTGTATGAATAATTAAATGCTGCAAGTAACCCACAGCTAATGTGGATGGGAAGCGGCTCACGAAATGCTCTCTGTCAGTCACCCACTTGGTCTGATCTGTACAGCCAGCCAGCACATAGACTGAAGGACACAGCAGAGAGGAGATTAGCCACAATCTCAAATACTTCCCCCTCCATTTTTGCCGAAGGCTGCGGTCCGCATGCACACCCAGCCGCACTGAACCTTTGTGCTGTGGGTTTGATCTGGGCAATCTGTATGTGGAAAGAGTTTGAGCCAGGAGATTTTCAGCTATTTGCAGATATATCTAACCAACCGTGCTTGTAGCATTGCCTGGATCCTGCTGTGTCTTTGTACGTTGCCACATAACTGATCAGCTCCCAAGATATTTAGAATGGTTTTTTTAAGTATCAAATGGGCAAATTAAACAGCAAAAACTAAGAGATAAAAAGCTGATGTACGGATTTGATATATAAACTATTTGCTTGCTTTCATTAAACTAAATTTACATCTAGAAACTACTATCATTGTGGCTCTACTTTTTTTACACTTTGGTTAAATCGTCTATATTTTGCATGCATCATGGACTCATGCATGTGCAGGAGTTAATACAACCCTATACCATCCATTTTCCAGTTATCCAAGAATGCAGTGGAGTAGTGGATGGTACCCGAGTCCATCACAAGGCATATACACTACGAGCAATTACAAACACCAGGATTCAAACCCTCTCCCTGGAGGTCTGAGGCTACAGTGCCTTTTTTTAAATTTGGATTTGGATGTTTTTGTTCTAGAAATAGGATTCCTAATATTTGTCACACTGAATGTTCAGTGTTTGTATGTGTATGCTGCTATAATCCAATAGCTATTCGGAATTTAAGTGAAACAATTACACCAGATCACAATTTTTGTGACACTTGTCATGCAGCTCCTGTCGCTATGACAATCAATAAACTGGGTCAAAGGTTTATTAATTTTCCATTTCACTTGATCAACACAATTCATCAAAATCATTTTAAAAATCTCAAGACGCAGATAAACACACTTCTACAGCCCCAAAATGATATATTTTACCAGCTGCCAATACAAAATATTTCTATTTAGCTAATTCAATATTTAAAATGAATTATAAGAATGAGGAATATAAAGAACAGAAACCGGAAAAAAACACAGAACATACATATCAACATATGTTTTGTTAGTCAGCGTTATCCTGCTAATCCTGCTGTAAATCACTGTGAATTGTGATGCTGCTGTGACTTCAGAGAAAGTCATTTTCCTTTTGTATCTATGCTAGATAGACCAAGCCACATTGCCTCTGCAATATGCCCAGTGGTATTAAAGGATTGCTCTTACTTTTCAGTGTAACCAAACGGCATGCTGGGAAAATACACCTCTCAAGTAAAACAGGGAATACACTGTTGTAGAAAATTTTGTCTGCTTCTTATTTAATCTCAGCCATAATTTGTCAGCATAACACAAACAATTAATGATTACTGGTATAAAAAGAAATTTACGTATCACTGTTAAATGTATTATCAAATATTAGATATATACGTAGTTTTAAAATGCTGCCATTATAAAATTATTATTTCAGGGTAGAATACCACGCACTATCCAATTTTGGATTCTACAAAATAATTCTTAATAAAAGAGGGACTCAGATCTCAGATCTGGGGTTACCACGGAGACAGCTGCTGCAAGAGCCCGTGTTCAGCCATACCAGAAAGAACAGCGTGTAGTCACACTGACAGCAGCCACAGAGACTGCAGTCTTACATATGCTAATGCAGAGATTGCAAACACACTAGACCCTTCCTTCAGGGGGAGGGATTAAAATGTGGTCTGACCCAGTACCGTACAATCAGCTGCCAAGATTGGTAGTTAAGTTTATCTGCATTAACAGCATGCCAGGAAATAAAGTTAAGTGTAAAATAGGACTAAATTAAAATAAATTCATACACAGAATGAGGAATACAAAGAAGTTAATGGTCAGAAAAGTGGATCTTTGTTAAAAAGCACAATTTGCATCTATTTCAATTTTTTTGTGAGATTTTACAACTGGGGCGGCACGGTGGTGCAGTGGTTAGCACTGTTGCCTCACACCTCTGGGACCCGGGTTTGAGTCTCCGCCTGGGT
>JAODJW010000117.1:24770894-24782672 GCA_026777045.1 Hyperopisus bebe | reverse complement strand
TATACACACACATACACACACTTCCTAATTTATATGTGCATTTTCCATTGCTTTTCCTGTGTTGCAAAAACAGCTTTGTGCATCTGAAAATAACAGGCCCTTACATCTCGCACTGTAAGAATTTCTGCCTTTCTCTCTTTGGACACTTTGCACATTTGGTATTTGCATATTTGGATTGTTTTTTTTTTGCATTGTACTTGTAATTATATAAAGTATAATGGACAATATACTATTAAAACTATACATCCATTTGTCACTTAACCACTACAGGATCATGGTGATACTGATTGTTAAGTTATGGACTGGCCATTTCTTCTGGTGACCACTTGCCACAGCCCCAAACTCTTTAGACGTGAGGGCTTGGTGGAAACACTTGAACTGTCTTCATTTCTTTAGCCTAACATAAAATTGCCTTTAATCTCATTCATCAGTTTTGGGGGAAAAATACCCAGATGGGAGTGGTTTGCTCAATGATTAAAAAAACTGTCCATATCTGTAATGTCTGTCTACATTCCATCTCACATGGATTCACACAACACAAAGCAGGCATTCTTGAACCCATAGTAAACAGGCCATTTATCTGATTAGGACATGAGACTGGGCTGAATCAATTTCAGCATAGAGATTGAGCTGAATTGCGTTACCCCTGGAGCACAGCCAGGGGTGGTAGTGGAACTGAGCTGTGTCCCGTTATGCAGGGTCTGCACAAATTGACATTTTCATACCATCAGCCACTTCCTCCCATTGAACAACAGACAGCTGCCCACAAAGTCTGGAACTGAGAATGTGTGTTGCATGACAACCATGTCACTCCACAGCTTGAAGGGCAGATCAGTAGCAGGGATGGCCAAGTAAAAGCAGCCTAATGTTCTTCTGCTGCAGCTGGTAGTGCAGCACTGATGCTTAACCTCATAGACAGTTGGACATCTCAAAGGACGCTATCCCAACAGAGATCTCTTCTCTTTCGTTTGCCATTGCAGGAGGAATGCAATGGAGATGGACCTGGCCCAGTGCAAGATTGACATCATGTCCCTCAACAGTCAGCTGTTGGATGCAATCCAGCAGAAACTCAGCCTTTCACAACAGCTTGAGGCTTGGCAGGTTTGTCGGTGTTTGAAGATCACAGCGCATGTTGCAGAGCTACATCGGTCAACAAAAATGTTGAAGGAAGTGTCTTAGATACTGAACTGATAACTGGGAAAATCAACCACACTTCGGAAAGTAAGGTAACTTAGCATGCATAGCATTTCCCATGTTATGGCCCAGAAGAAGCATTTAAATAATGTAGTTTTGCTGTTTCTCAGTGTAGTTTGGCTGTATTCACACGTGCCTTTAAGGTGAAGCGGTTTAAACCAGGAACTGTGCCAGTGATCCTACTAGCTGCTCCAGTGCCTCATTTTGGCTGCTATAACTTCTTCATATTACACATGTTCTTCAGCATGTACAGGCTCAGTTGCTTGGAAACCATTCTAGCATGAAACCTTTTACAGCACGGACGTTTGTCCCTGGTCCTGGAAGGCTGGAGTCCTGTACTTCCGTATATATTTTAAAATATAAAAACTCAGATTCTGCCTACAGTGATTATCTGTTAAAAAATTTCTCAAATTCTTGCTCACATCTTTGGCCAACAAACATTTCTGGTATTCTGGTTATGCAGTTCCAAGACTCCTGATTTTACCTAAAACCGAAGTCAAACCCAAGCACTTAGCTGGACTTAGAGCTTGCATGTTCGGGCATCCATTTCAACAAATATCAAGGCTTATAATTAGCTTACACAACAATGACCAAATGGTCATTTTACTAGCAGTCCAATTGTTTCAGGATGACTTTTCAGCCTTCCTGCTCATCGTCAGCTAACTAGTGCGTATGTATCCTCCCTCCCCATCTCAGGATGACATGCTCAGGATTGTCAATCAGCAACTGATGGACAAACACCAGGATGAGTTCTGGGTCTCTCCGTACTCCTTCTCCGGCGGAAAGGCGTCAACTGCAGCACGTTGTCATGGGAACGGGGACAAGAAACTCTTCTCGTTCTTCAAGAAGAACTGAACCATTCTGTATTTGGTGAGGTATAAGCCTAAAATGTATTGGCTATATGAGGCTATTATAATGAACCTGGAATAGTGTGGGCTACAAACTGGAAGATTTTTCTTAATTCTCATCAGTAGACACAATTTAAACACCCAGTATGAGCTCTGCCCCCGGCTCCACCCTTTAAGCTGCATGTTCAGGAGCTGGACCCCCAGTGTCAGTTTTTGGGCACAGAGCGCCACCTGTCTGTTGAAATATGTAATAGACAGCTGCTGCAGTCATACAACAAATAGGCCAAGAAAACTCTTAATCCCACTGAGGGTGTGGGTTTAAACAGTATGCAGTGACCAGAGAGCTGAATCACACAGGTACAGGGGAACCCAGGTGCCACCATAACCCAGGAAACCTGTGCAAATCTGTTTTGCCAATGTAAGTGTGAATGAAAGAGTATAAAAAAAGAGGATTCAGAAACATTTTCTAACTATGCCATCATGAGATCAGACACCGTTTTATGAACCTTCACTGAAGCATGTCAACAAAGTTGCCAGGGCAGTCAAACTGGAATGATTACGACATTGATGTGACCACAGGCACGCCTTGAGCAATTCAAGAGCGGAGTGTGACGCTCTGGGGGCAAGGAACACTCAGCCATATGTAACCGCGGTGAAAGAAACACCCAGCACAGCTGCACTAGTGAAGAAGAGGATAAAAAAAATGTCCTGGGAAACACCGTTAGCTCCCTTTACCTGACTAGATCCCTGGCATCACCCATCTCCCATAAGCACTTCATCTGGGGTCACAACGGGCCTGGAAGCGATGCCACTCTATGGCTCGGCAGAGACTTGGATGCCAGTTTGCTGAAATGCATGTTTTTGGACTGTGCAAAGAAGCCAGAGGCTCTGATGAAAACACAGGGAGCAGGAATGCAAAGCCCCCACACAGACCCAAAGCCACAGTGCTACGCTCCTGGGCAGCTGCATGGTTTTAGAGAACAAGTGACACTGCAAACCTACCATGACAAAACGTTTTGAGTGACCTCCTCGCTAAAGCTAAAGCGGACACCACCACCAGCTCCAGTATCGGCAGCTAGTGCTAATGTCGCTCAGGAGTACACGGCACGGCGGCGACTGAACTCCTGTCAGCATCCCTTCGTCGGAGGCCTGCTCTGCAGCAGCTGGGTCTGCTGAATGCTGATGAGATGGGCTGGGCCTGCTTGCACTGCGCCTGCCTCTTGGCCATATTCCAACAGGAATCCAACAGGACTAATTACCATCATCATCTCGTGGTGTCATACAACGGTGGTGGTATTTTAACCCATTCTTCAGTCACCTTACAACCCTAATATAAATACAAAAGACAACAGGGATCAACCTTTTTAAATACATTGTTTGGTCTAATGGGCTGCCAAGGCCTTAAATCAAATATCAAAAACTAACGTTGTTTTTAGTATAACATTATCGAAGATGTCTGTTAATACTCCCACTGTTTAACCAACCAATAAAAAGAAATGTATTCAAAATGACTTCCTTCCTCCAGTTTGTTCATCCCGTCTTCCATTCCAGCCGTGCCAATTAAATAGTTTTCCTGGCTGCTTGTAGCTGCCCTTGAAGGGTGAACAATTGAACAATTTTGGGGTGACAGCAATGACCAATCGAAGACGTGATTAATGAAAACATCTCTGCAAGAATGCGACACTAAGGTACAGAATAATAACGGACCTTTGTAGGCAGTGAAATGCCTGGAGCCGGATTTTAAACTGTCTCATAACACAAGTGTTGATGTCTCATCTTTTTTCCTGGGCAGATAGGACTCGTGGGTCATTGATATCATAATGAGCAGAGTTGGACACTGCTGACTGACATAAATATACTTAAAAATTTTAAGTGATATTAAACGTTACTGAGCATTTCCATAGAGATAATGTGCTTTAACACATGAGCGGCTTTTTTCAAGAGTTTACCTGCAATAAAAAAATAAACTGCCTGTAAGAATTAAAGACTGAAAGTTGAAAACACCACATACTCAGAGAAATAATACTCTACTTGAAGGGATGCTGTGCAATGTGGCATGGAAACACAAAGCAGAAGCTAAGGATGCAATGGCACCCAGCTTTAATTCAGAAATGCGGAAAACTACTCAGACAAGGGGAATGCAAATTAGGCACCATGGCTGTGCTGAAACTTAGCACACACTCTGCTTAAGCCACAAACAGTCAAAATGAACACCACCACATTTTGGAAAATGTTTACTACCGATTAAACTCAAGGGGCTGAGAAATGAACGATGGGACATTTTAATTCTCCAGTGTACAGTAAACCACAGCTGAAAAATTCTGACATACTTATATTCACTTATACGTGCACATACATGCATGCACGTTTATGTGTAGATAAATATGTACGTGAATATGTCAAAGGGAACATATATACAAAAATATCTATATATACAAACATTCATGTACGTATTCCAACGCAACCATCTCATTCACACGTGGGTTTTCATGATCTCTGCTTGGTCGACACTTGGTCCAGCGTTTCGTAAATGGTAACGCCCAACAAAACTCAAGTTAAACCTGGAGTGAGGGGCAGAGACGTCATCCACAGAGGCCCGTCTGTTCGGGCGCGAGCGGTCCCATCAGCACGGCCCGGTGGCGGCCATCTTGTAAACAATGGCTCTTAGTGTTCAGCGGGTGGAGATTTCGAACAGCTTGACACAACGGAGGTACCGCTCTTTGTACTGCTCACACCACCTCAGGCATCCACCTTGCTGAACACATCCCTGTCTACTGATCCAGTCCCCCCATTGAGCATATGCCATATGGAGAAGTCCAATGATGCTGGTCCTGAGGGCTGATTTCACAAAGCTTCCCAGCTGTCGTGACTCCGTTAGGAGCTTAACATGGATTCAGGGGAGACGCAGCAAGTGGGTACTCCGGCTCCCAGCTGCAAAAACAAGCATCTGGCCACCAGACCCACAATGCAACAGGCCTGTCACCAGGGTGAGCGGAGGACACGTCATGGAAAGAAGCATGGCTTGCAAAAGCTCGGGGGAGATTAGAGAGACCCCATGACTTCACCAAAATGGACAAGGCCATTCCCAGAAGCCGAGGCGGGGCTCTGCCATCTGCTCCCACAGCTGCCCCAAGCTCACGGAGCCTCACAGCCTCGAAGCATCATAGATGCAAGGCAACGGACCTCATAGGCCGCATCTCACGTGGAGTAAAAAAGCAGAGCAACATGGTAACGTGAGGACACTGTGCGTACGGCGCAGCATTAAAATTTTAGATTAATCTCGGCTTAATAATCTCGACACAAGGCTACGCAGATTCATGACGTAAATATGCAGCCCGAGATGCCAAAATTGAATTCTAAAACACGGTCCTCAACTGTGAAAAGTACAGACCGTACATCAACAACAGAACATTAGGACTGACTTTGCCGCACGTGTCCTGGGGGTGTCGCTTGGGAGAAGCTGGGTACAGTGTCATTCAGTTTAACCAGTCAGCATAACATTCAACGCAGAAACGGGTACCACTGTTTACCGGCATCTAAAACAGTCCTCAGTTGACTAAGAGACCTTCCACAGCTAATCCAGGAGAAGGTGGTGCCATTTTATGATGATACTGTTAGTTTTTTTTAGTTAAGTACTAATTACAAATTCAGACAAATGTCTTTCTCCTTTTTGCCCGGCGTTCAGAGTTAGAGGCTGGCTGGCTGTTCTCTTGTTGTTGATATGTAGGGGCAGACTGGGCCGAGTGATACTATGACTTTCACCTGACAGTGGGAGGAGGGACCATTTGGCAAAATAAGGGGGGGAATTTAAAAAGGAATTTCACCAGCTACGGAGGAAACAATCATTTTGTCCTTAGATTAAAAAGCAACAGATGATCATGTTTATGATGCGCTGACACCAGGGTGAAACAAACGGAAGTAACAGGAATGTCAAAGCTCAGAAACATTTGAAGTATTACGATGCCTCCCCCTTGTAAAAGAGCGAATGGGCCCTCCCCTCCTGAGTCAGATTCAGCTGATTAATAAACCACTCCCAAGACACGGAGCGACGGTATGCTGGCAGAAACTAAAAGATGTGAAAATCGAAGGGGGCAGCTGTACAATATCAGTTTCCTGAACGTTCAGGAACTGGACCAGTTTATTAAATAAGTGGCGATTCCTAAATAAAACATCCCTCTGCGCTGCATAAAAATCGGTCCATTTGTGAATCTGTACAAGTCCTTATGATTGACGCAGTCCAAAAGGGACTGCACCATTTTTTTTTTTTCATTTTTTCCCCATAATTTCTTTATTAAATCTTTTAAAATGTACTTATTTTTATATATATACTCTCTCAGTTCATCAGGTGTCATGGCAGTGTGCCGGCTGCAGCTGCTCCATGTCCTCCCTCCCTCTGTCCATCAGCAGCACTTCTTCTTCTTCTTGCCGCTCTTGCTCAGCTTCACCACGTCGTTCTCCTGCTGTTGCTGGTGCTGCTTGGCCAGCGCCTCCTTCCTGGCCCTCAGCACCAGTTCCGTGATGCAATTGAACATCTGCGGGGAAGGGCAGGGGGACCCCCCAGGCAAACAGGCCGGGTTATTTTCTCGCCCATTAGAGCGAAGCGGTTAAACTAATTCTCCGTATTAAGTGTCTATGTTTAAAGATTGGTTTCGGGGCAAGGATGACGCGGGAATTATATACAAGATGCCTGCGTAAGAGTTCCTGTAACAATACAAAATTAAAAAAACAACCCAAAACCAGTTAGTGGTGTCAACAATCTACAAACTACCTGAAGCAGTAAGAAAGCCTGACCCCTATCTGAAACTCCGCCCCATTCCGGGCTGTGCCCACACCCCCATCCTCACAAGACCTCCCTCATGCTCAGTGATTCACTTCAGAGCTCAACCTACATCTTCTACGTTTATATTCTCCTTGGCGCTCGTCTCGAAGAGACGGATGCCCATCTGCTCCGCAAATTTCTGGGCGTCGTTGGTTTCTACCACCTTGGAGTTGGGGTCATCATTTTTGTTACCCACTGGTGAGAAATGACACAGACTCAAGTTAATAGTGGGGGGGGGGAGCATTTCACCCACACAAGAAAATAAAAAATAAATAAAAACCATGAAACACTCGTACAAAGCAGCAAGACTCACCCAATATTCGACACACGTTGTCACAATTTTGATTTATTTCGTGCAGCCACCTCTTCACATTGACGAAGGACTCCGCGCTGGTGACGTCATACACCACAATGACCCCATGGGTGCCCCTGTAATAGCTACCATTGACAAGATAACACGTCACTGGCAAGGTTTATGGGCCAACTGGAAGTCTGTGCATATGTTAAAACACTTTGCAGCCCTGCTTCCTCCTCTTCCCTATGCAGATGAACTAGTTCTGCTATAACATATAATTAGGCGAAGAAGCAGCGGACCCAAAGACAAACATCACCTTAACTGGAAGGGAGTTCAGTGATGCTAAAGATATTGACAGAAGGAAAATGGGGAGAGCTGGAGTGCTGGTGCAGTGTGAATCTGGGCATAACAGTTTTTCTCCCATTTCGGATGTGACCCATTTTTAACCTCTAGGTTCAAGGTCTTCCCTTGGAAATTGCCTGCTGGCCTAGTGTGTGCCGGGATCATCTACTGTCAGGCAGTGCAGACCTATGGAAGACCCTCGGCAAAGTAACCACAAAGACCTAATGAAGCCATGTGTGGTGGGTTAGGAATACATTCTAGCAGGTTTCTTTGCAATGGGATACAGTTTATTTTAGTTTACGGTTATAATTTATACAGTTACATGTCATAATGGTGAAATGTCCAGATTCAAACTCATACACCTCATGCTGAAATCCCCATGGTCACCACTGAGCTAAACATTGCTAAAAACATTAATTTAGCCATTCAACCAAAGGCATTAAACCCACAACTCACACTGCAGCAGATGATACTGGGAAAACTCAAAGTAAGACACACTGTTAATGAAGATAAGGAGAAGCTAAATAACAGGCCAGGCCCAGATGAGGAAAAATAAACAAAATCCATATCATGATCATACGTGACACAGTCACTGCCAGGCACAAGGTCACAGATGATTCTGCAGTGCACACCTATTTAAGTAAACACCACTCAACAGTAACAAAGAAAACCATCTGATCTCCAGAGAGGAGTGCAAACCTAGAGCAAGATCCTTTCACAGCAATGAAAATGCGTATTCTAAGGATGAAAGGAACATCCAGAGGTGACAGCAGACAGCAAAGGAGCACCTGGACAGCCTGGAAGCTCAGACAGACATGTCAGATGAAATCTGATCAGAAAGCAAGAAGAAGGACCCCAGCCATTCCAACGAGCAATGAAAACCGAGGAGATGAAGAGGACGAGCGGGAATGAAAAGAGCCCCCTTTGGAGGCTCAATCACGCCTCAGAATGTGGTGGCTGCTGATGGCTTGGGGAGGGGGGGCTGGGTAAGTCCTCACAGGGCAGCCAAACAGGCTAACAAAGAACCTTTCAGCAAGCTGCTTGTTTGCAGTCTGATTCCGCTCTGGCCGGACGTCTCAGTTGCGTGACGCGGCCGTGCGGGGATGGAGACCTCTCTCCGTTTCCTTCTCCCCATGAATCTCTCACCACACTTATTATGGCTGCCGTTACTCTCCATTAAATTACCGTCCATCCGGACACTGGACGGCCAGCCCGGCAACACAGACCTCCCCATGGGTGCTGCCAATTCCACAGTATTCATAATTAAGTGGAGGTCGCGAAAGCTAACCGCCCGTGCGAGGGCCGTTTCCTCCAGTGTGGCAGTTAACTTGAAGCTGTAAAACTGGAGTACAGTGAAGTGGCTGTAGAATAGATGACAGATGAAAATAGGGGGGAACTGGCTTGCCTAGCACTGGATTTGCCAGTTGCTGTCAACGCGACCTTGTATATATCCTGATACTTTTCTATGAACCACTTCAACCTCGACCTCATGATACATAATATACATAATTTAAATAGATGTGAACAATGAAACAAAAATAGCACACACTCTTACCAGCTATAACTATACACAAAACAGTCTTTCATACATTATGATAAAAACATGCACCAGCTTTGTCCTTAGCTGTCATTTAGCAATGATGATATCAGCAACACCTGACCGCAGTAACACAGAGACGTGGGAAGGACCCCCACAGTGACCACACCACTTAAAACAACAGAATCCGAGACAGTGGAAAATCTGAAGAAAAACAGGCGGGGTGGGGGTTTCACCACTTAATCATTTCAGACGATCTAACCAAAGTGGCTGTCGTCAGTGGCCGAGAGGAAGGAAGAAGGAAGGACGAGAAGCCAACCACTGTCACGGACATACTCCTGGTCAACCTCAGCAAGACAATTAAGGTCAAGTACCATGATCTTGGAAACCTTTCGACAACTTTGACATTAAGCTCTTCAGTACTGACAGCAATGACTCCCCGGAGCTTATGACTCCACGGTCAGTCACAAGTCAACGGCCGTAACCAATTTGCTACTGGAGGACCTTTCTTCAACCAGAGGCCCCATTAGGTGGCAAAAAGCAACATTTTCAAGGCATCGATCCAGCATCAGGAATGAATTCCTTACTCCCCATACCCAGGTGTTTAATTGCTCCTGACCAATCTAAACCAAACAATCGGAGATGACCCACAACTGGCCGCAGCCCTCCATGATTGCATTATTGTTAGTGCGGCTGAGGTGAAAGGTGGAAGATAAAGGACTCTAAATAAGGCACCTCAATCACCTCACCCTAAAGCAGCCTGCCCACAATACCGCAACTGGTGGGTTCTGACCTGGTGGGTTCTGACCCGGCTCTCAGCACTACATCCATGCCAAATGAGTTGCCCAGAAACCAAACGGGATCCAGTTATCCGAATTAAGCTAAAATAAAACACCCTTTTAAATGTGATAAACTAACATTTGCTATATGTACTATTCTTTGTCCTCAAGTCAATCTGAACTCATGATTGGGGCTGTCGCGATATTATCATGATCATATGGCGCTGCACAATAATCACCAGGGCCTTATATGATGGGCGTAAACATTTGTCCAGAAGCCAGCTTTTCAGCATTATGCAGACGTTTACAGACACCCACAATTTGGTAAGCAGAACAGTAGTACGCCTAAAATATTTGAGAGGTGTATTGCGACACCCAAACATTAGTAATCTTTATAAACTCTGAGCATTCCTTATGTTTAATAAATGTGTTGGACTTTAAACTGCAAAAAGTACCGCCACACCAAGACGACTTTTTACTTTGTTTATCCACAATATCTCCTCTTTCAAAAGCCGTTGTGGCTGCTGAGCTGCCTCCTTCACCACCACTAATAAATCCCTCCTGTGATTTACCAAAACAGTAGTATATGGTGTGCTCTGCTAAACTGAATTTAATAAACATAGGAATAAAACAATTTCATACTCTGAGTGTCACAATATGCCTCTCATTACTATTTTAGGTGTACTACTAATCTGCTTATTGTGGCCGTTAGTAAACGTCTGGATAGTACCGAAAAGCTGGCTCTGGACAAATGTTCACAGCCATCATATAAGGCCCTGGTGATTATAGAGCATGTGCCATATGATTGTGATTATACTGCGACAGCCCTAATCAGGACACTGAAATCAGATCTTCAGAAGGGTAGTTCCTGGGTCGCTTTTCAAATACACCACAAACATGGTTCACATCAAACCAGGCCCGGACCCTGGGTAAGTGTGACAGAGAGCTGGATGTCCTGACACAATGCTCCCAGACCGTGCTAAGAGGCGGCACTTCCTTCATTTCATCCACATGCCAACTGGCTGGCCTGGGCACAGCTCCACACAAGATGTTAGCTATAACGCCATACTAAGAACCGCCACTAGGGCGTCTACTGCCGCTCGCCGGCTCCTGCTGATACTCACGTGGATGTGATGGTGCGGAAACGCTCCTGGCCGGCAGTGTCCCAGATCTGAAGCTTCACCTTCTCGCCATTGATCTCTACCGTCCGGATCTTAAAGTCGACCCCGATCGTGGTGATGTAGCTACCTGCGTGCAGATGCAAGCAAACAACTCCTGTCACAGTCCAAAAGGGTCATTTTACCCTCGGCAAAAGAAACTATAGATACGAAGATACCACATGAGACCAACCTTCGCTCAAAGTCAGCGATGAACGCATGCAATGAGTCAGTAGCTATCTGCTAGTAACCAGGGCCAAAAATATTTACATATCTATATAATATGTGTGTCTATATATATATATATATATGGCACAGTTTATATCAATGGTAATAATAGAGATGATGAAAATCACAACACAGTCCATAATTTCCTAAAAAGGTATTATAATTTACCATTATTTAAAGCAAAGCCACTCAAGCGTTGCCAAATGGCAAAACATGGATCTCAGCCTAGGGAGCATAAGGCTGCCCTGACTGGTCAGAGGCACGAGCTCCCAGAAAGGCAAAGGAAGCGAGGATCCTACCCGAAAATGTGTTGTCTGCAAACCGAAGGAGTAAACTGCTCTTCCCCACACCTAAAAAAAAAGACATGTGTAAAAGATCCAATCAACACACGCATTTACACGGATCAAACATGTACAAATATGGCCAAAATTCTGAAAACGTGATGGCATCTGTTTTTTTCTACAATACCACGTACCAGGGATGCAATTCTTCCAGACTAATGGTTTCTAAAAGTGTTACTTATATGGATAAAAAATAAAATTATTTTTAAAATTGCAAGGGCATGTTATTTTGTGATTT
>JAODJW010000117.1:24760174-24770823 GCA_026777045.1 Hyperopisus bebe | reverse complement strand
GTTTCTAAAAGTGTTACTTATATGGATAAAAAATAAAATTATTTTTAAAATTGCAAGGGCATGTTATTTTGTGATTTGTTATTAAAAACATTTTGCTTGGCTTGGTAACACTCCTGACAACATTTTTTCAAAGTTACTGACCTACATTACATTTCTTTTTAAGCTCATGACTGGTGACATGATCGCTGTTTGTACTTAAAGCACAGTATTGCAGTATTGTTTGTTCTAAATACTTGAAGGCTACGTGGCACTGTTCTTTATTGTAGTGTTAATAGTATTTTCTTATTATTACTTGCCACTGTTGATGATTTTTTGTAATTCTGAAATGTTTTTAATTAAGGAGCATAGCATTTATTGCTTTGTTTCTTACTGTGGTATCAAATTGGGTAGAGAATTCACTGGTATTGGTATCGACTACTAAATTTTTGGTATCGTGACATCCCTAACAGATTGGCCCACGAACAGCACGACAGGGTTTTATTTTGACAAGAATGAGCAAACCACAGAAACCAAGATTTCCCGCTCCTCCGAAACAGACGAGTATCAAAACCAAAACCTCATTGGCTGCAAGTTCAATCTATAAACCACTGACACAATTAGGCATCAAAAATAAATGACCTCCCATTGGGGAACACTTATATTCATGCCGTCCATTTAGACTGAGCTAAGATAAAAGACAAAACCAGAAGACTGACTGAGAAAAACAAAAAAGGAAAAACTGAGGGACCAATACTGTCAGACAGACTCAACGATTTTAGAAAGAAAAAAAAAAAACAACAAAAAAAGCAGAATCTGTCATGAAACAGAGGAAATGGAAAAAAAAGTGATGACAGCCCTCTCAGATACCAGGAAGCTTGTGCATCTAAGGCGATGTCACACGGTAAGCATGCGCATTTACGGCCCTTAACAACCTCTGGGTGTTCAACCAACATATTTCTGTCTTCATCATTAGGGCACATTAACCTCTACAGACTAAACATCTGTGCTCCCTGAAAAGCCTTCTTGGTCAATCAGACATCTGTAGGACCTAATCCCCCCCCCCCAAGCACTGTAACAAATGAGGTACAGGTGTGGCTAAAGGCTCGCTCTTACCAATAACTTTACTTTGTAAATCACAGCCATTTAAGTCAGGAGCAAAATTTTTTTTAAATAGTAAATTCATTGGACAGACCAATCAGAATACTCAGAATTTCAAGGCTGATGGCTGGCAGGCAGAAGCGCTAAGAAGGACACAAATCCAATGGACGTGCTTCACTGGCATGTAAATCCATTAAAACCCTAGGGGCTCCCTTGGTCCCTAAACACACACTTGCCAAACTGGCTGATAAGAGCAGGTGGCATATGCAACTTCAGCTGTTCAGCTCTTGGACAAGATGCAACACAGCAAACTGGGCTTCTCAAACACCTCCTTATAAAACCATTGCTAAACTCTTGAGCACCAAATCAGATAAACGATACTTTATCTAGTTGCAGTGACTGAAAAAGCCATTTTAATGCCATGCAGTCTTAGTTATTGTTGCGCAGGACGGCAGCGAGAGAAATACTGGGTTTTGATTGGTGCAAATCCAGAACGTGGAAGTTCAGTACAAGGACAGAACAGAGACACCACCACAAAGCACCCGATCCCCCCCCCCATTTTCCGACTCCTGGGATCAACAGAACCAGTACCAGATTTTCAAAGCTCTTTACACCACTGTTGGATCTGGAAAGTTGATACAGCAGTCGACTACAGAATCCTTCACAGGCTGAGGGATAAACAACTGTTGGTTCTGAAGGTGTTCGGTGTTCACACGAAGACAAAGCAGAGCGGAAGCATTTAGTGCAAAGTGAAACTCAGGTTTTAACACCAGCAGAAATGTATTTTAAAGCCAGACAGACATCTCTGCAAGACCCCCCAGGGACCCGGAAAGATGCACGTATCTTGGACCTAATGGACAATGTTTTTAGTTTTTAACTGCAGGGAACATGAAGGAAAACACCGTTTTGTGGCGAAATGTGCGCACCGATTCAATCCCTTGTCTGGGGAGAGATGAAACCGCAAAAAGCTACAGCCGGCTTAAAAAAATCTAAAGGAAATGCAACTGAAGAAGCGGGACAGGCCTGCAAATTACCCGTCTAAATTTCATGAAAAGTACACAAATCCGACGTTTTTGTTGGCGACACCGTTTGATTTGAAACCAACGCGGAGTGTTTACTAAATAGAGATCTCCCCCTACTTAAATAAGCATTCTTCATCTATGAACATTTTTACATAAACACAAAGTTTTAAGAGTGTCTAAACTGCCTGTAAGTAGATAAACTGAATCGAAAATAACCTGGACTGGGCTTTAGAAAAGACCAAAACATTACAACAACACGACATGGGAGGGTACATTCAAAACTATGACTATATAGGTTACAAAGTACGTGATCGGTGATCAAACACTAACCTGTCGAGAACCCAACCATATTCTTTAAAGTATTAAATGTACTGAAGCTACTAATTGGTACTAAAAGAGGCGAGGAAAGTAGCAGTACCAAGCGCTAAAGTCACTGTATATCCGGCCTACTGTGTAGTGACATTCCCAGTCTATCTGACAAGATTATTCAGTTAACCAGCCATCCCGCCCTACTCTGAATGCAGTGCCCGGGTGTAGTTAAATGCAAAAAAACGAGGGGGACGTATACAAGTACGTATGTGCTTCGTTAAAGCAACATGTGTTATCTATTTACATTACACACAAAAAAGCCATGCACACAACACCTGGCTCTGACTTGGAAAATGAAGAAGACCCAAACCTCGGTTTTTAACTAGCTTGTTAGCGATGCAGCTAGCTAGAGAGACCCGTCAGGGCCCATCTCTGAACGCAAACCCCGGTGTGTCCTTACCGCTGTCGCCTATGATGAGCAACTTAAAGAGGTAATCGTAATCCCTGGCCATGCCGGAGGTTAAATGAATATCTTTTTCTTATTTTTGTCGCCGCTCTTCCTTCTCTCTCCGAACACCAGGCCCAAAATATCAGTAACCGTCTCTACGGTGTTGCGAAGCCGACTTTCCTGCGATGTTCCCGTAAATCCCCGGCCCCCAAAAGCTGAGGGTTTATTTGTTTTCCCCTGTTTTTCTTTATCTTCGGGGTTTCGCGGAGTCGGCAGCTGTCCTGCCCCTGCAGTGAGCGGTCGCGCGCACACAAGCCGCTTCAACCTCCGGCGAGTCAGAGCGACTAGCCCAGTGCGAGGCGCGCGCCAACGCGCAGGCGCAGCTCACACGCAATTACAGCAACCACCGTAGGTGGCGCCACATGAAGCCGATAGGCCTCTATTATCAAGGTCTGTGTGTGTATTCATGTATGTATGCAGAGCTGATTTTAGGGACACTAGGCAAAGAAACTCCATAGGGCCCTCCAACGCACCCCGCCCATTATTTTAGCGTGAAATCTAAATTAATATCAACAAAGAGAATGTAATTTTTTGCTCTTTGGGGTGTTGTAAAACTGCGCTGATAGTCACCCTCACTGGCACTTATTCTTGTCTGTGGTCATCTTCCCACCTTCGGTTCTTGCGGTCTTCGGTGTTTCTCGTGACGTAGGTGTCTTTTTGTCCAACGAGCTCATCTCCAGGAGCGTATTAGTATCGTAAGCAGAACGATATACTTGGTGTGTTGGTGTGATACAGACCCTTCGTGGACAAGTTACATATTAGGCCATTTTGTACTCCATCCAGGTTTACGTAGCAATACAGCAATGGCAAAAACTACCAGAATGGGACACTTGATTTTGAATTACAGCTAGGGAAGAGATAAATTGTTGGGAGAGGATTTCTCTAAAACAAATGAAATTTAGCTAATGGTTTAATCAGGGACCGCCTGGAAGATCAACAATCCCTATAAGCAGCAGACGATTCATGTCTGACCAAAATACCCTTAACTTAGAGGCAGCAAAGATGGTATTTGGCAGACACAGAATGCAGTTCAAAAACTGCTCTTTACTAGTCCATTTACCAAAAAGCCTGAAACAGTTGGCAGTTTTGTATATTTTCAATTGCGAGACAAATACCAGGTTTATGGTTTCTTGCCTTTCCTGGGGCTCAAATCAGGCATCACACCCAGCCCCCTCCAGTATTATTTGCAGTCTAGACTGCCAGATATGAACCAGTCACTTACATCCTGGTCCGGGGATCGCAGTCGACATCACAGCCAGCTACAATTTGCACAGGCACTTAATTTGGTACAAATTATGGTACGAGTCCTGAGTGGGTCATTATATCGTCATGCATATTCAATCGCGTTCCTCATACAATAAAAATAAAGCAAGCAGACGACTCGCAAGGACAGATTAATTGGACATACATGCAGAACTGAGATACGTGTACATATGTTCAGTTATGGTGATATGGCTTCTGTAGCCACATCAGCAGACGGTTACTGAAGCTGCAAGCAGCACATGCTTTTATGAAGCCACATCCTGCAGAGCACGGCAAGCTGCGTCAGGACCGGATACAAGGGCTTATCGCTGTAGACACCGAACCGCATACCTCTACCTTGTTCCAGCCACTCATGGGCCGACAGAAGCTTCCTTTTCCTTTTGTTTGTGTTGCGATGAATAGGGACCGTCCAATTCTTGTAACATTTATGAATTGTTCATTATGAAATGGGAATCAAAAAAATTATTCACCCATTTTCTGTTAATCACTTACACACTGGCAGTGCGCTCGCACATTGAGAACAAATGAGACGTCCCATTTCACAATGCTGCCACCTGGAGGAACGTCACTGAACATGTCTGCAATTCCTTTCACCGTGAATTTACTTCTAAACTCAGAGTGAATACTACTTAAAACCAGCTTCAACATTATTAATAAGGAGGTAGTCACTGATAATAAACATTCCCATTTGGGGGAGTCGAGCTAATTAAAATATGCAAAGTACTATGTTTAGCAAACACCTCACAGCTGGTCATTTACCTTCAGCTACTGCCTTGCTGCATATCAATTTTTCCAAAACAGCCTGAATAACTACAGATCAAGTTACTCATCTTGTGCCTTAAATGGAACAGAAAAGTACAACGAAACCACAGTAAGCTACGGGTTTTTCTTTTATTGGATTCTGATCACTAAGGAAGACAGGGTCTCCAGCCTAGTCAAAGAGGCCGAAGCCCAAGTCCTCGTCGGACTCCTCAGACTCTGGCGGAGCCTCCTTGGCCGCAGCCGGAGCGGCGGCGGCCGCGGTATCAGCAGCCGCTGCGGCCGCAGGTGCAGCTACTGCGAAGGCGGAGGGGTCAGCCAGGTAGGCCTTCACCTGGAAGAGGAGACACTCATTCACAATCATGGCAGCCATGTGTGGACTTATGAGAGCAAAACAGACTTAAAAGAACAATGGACAGGGAATCGGGATGTTTTTTTGGGGGGGGGGGGGGGGGGGGGGGCTGTATGAAACCAAGCGTCCCTGCCAGTAGGGGTGTGCTAGCAGACAGGGATAGTGGGAAACATGTCACTTTCTGCAGGGGGAACGACAGCACAGCACTGCCCAGCTGTCCTGTAACTTATCCTGCACCACAGTCCATTATCTATTAGACCCCGTGAGTTGCTGCATTTGACTCAACCGCAGGGAATACAAATGGTAATCAGACAGGCAAACACCAAGATAGACATTCAGGACACTCGTGAAAGCAGATACCCGTACCTTGTCAGCCAGGGGGAAGGAGTAGTCCGTTTCTACAGCAATGGCCAGCACCCGCTTGTAACCATTGATGACGGAGTGGGGAACAGAGGCAATGGTCGGGTATCCTATCTCCAGGCACACACTGGCTATGTTCCTCACACCCTAGAAAGATTGGGATAAGTGAGACGTGGATAGCTCACACTTCCTGCTTCTGTGCCAGCATCTTATGGAAAACTGGCACTAAAATGGCATCTCAGATGCCAGCTAAGGACCCCAAGAAAGGGGGGGGGGCAGCTGTAGACCAACATCAACCAAGCAATGGAAAGTATAGAAATGTGCAGGAAAAATTTGACCACTTTTACCATTAGCAGGGCATCTGATTTAATCAACTGGCCAACTAATGACCAATGGCCACTAAGCATGTACTTTGAAAAGATCAATGATATTGAAAACACAATCACATCCATCAATGTGTCCCATGAATATTTGTGCTCTGCAACTCTATCAGGGCATCAGATACCACTTATATATTCATTGTGTGTATCCTTTTCTTATTTAACCTGCTGCATGTTTTCACCTAGCAATTGCGCCTTTATTGCTCCCTTGGAGGAAATTAAGCACACATGGGCTCACCTCCAAGAACCTCTGGTGCAGGGTCTCCTCATTGATGTCCAGCACCTCGGGGCTGTAGACGCTGCCATTGTCGTACACCTGCTGGATGATCAGGCCGTAGGAGAAGGGCGAGATGTTCAGCATGTTGAGCAGCGTGGCCTCGCTGGCGCCCACCTTGTCTCCAGTCTTGATGAGCTGCACATCGCTCTGCAGGAAGAGGGGGGGAAAACACCAGTCAGCTCAGCACGATGCTCACTCACCTCCAGAGCCAAGATTTACAAGAATAAACATTGAACTTCAGGACTCCCACCTTTGGTGGCCTCCACAAAAAGAAACCTCAAAAATAAGATCACTGTGGGGCATTTATTAAATAAGAGACCTCTAGAATATGGGTATTAGTATTTCTGTATATTTCTCTGTGTACTGTACAACTGGACTGCCCTGTTTGCTCTACTGTACTGTTTTATATGCTCTATTAAAACATTTACCAGCATGCTTTGGGGTTCAATTGACATCACTGTTGATCAATCATATTTGATGTTTGTATTATTTATTTATTGTTATCAACCAAATGATGAGCAATGTTGAATGCCCACGAAATCGTAAGCGGGCAGAAGATCTCGCTCCTGAGGAGAAGCGACTTTTTGGTTGTGGTTGGCAGTTCTGCATTTGGTGAGGAAGGATGGAAGTCGTCAGTCCTGAAGCGCGACTGTCGAGGGGCATAAAGTGTGAGGAACTCCAGTGTGACGCCTGTAATGTCTGCTGGATGGTGGATCGTGAGTAATGAAAACTGACACCGACACACGTTTTTTCCCCCGTCTCACCGGGGACTTGGAGGGGCATTGTAGCGGATGCTGTATTGCCCACAGCTCAGAAAGTTGGTACCAGGGCCCCAACAGAGCACTTATTTTCTCTTTTCCCCCCTCTCCTTTTTGCTCTAACTGTTTTGGGATTGTCTGTATACCCTTATACCTCCTAACTTGCTTGCACCCACTATTACACAGCTGGAACATCTAATAGTGGGTTGTTAGGGATTTAGCCTGCTAGCTTAACATTCATTCAGCAGGCTGCAGCCAAATGTTTTAGAATTTTCATTCCCCACCTTGTGATTTTATTATCTTGATGAAACCATTCTGTTTCTTATCGAGGCCATTATTATCTCATCACTTATTATTGCTGATTAGTAAATAATATATTTCATTATACCGCGGGTGTATTGGCAGCCCATTTCACGCATAGCATAATATCTAAAACTTCTGCCTTTTGCACTGGTATGGTACACTACAGGACCAGCTTTGCACTCCCCACTAGATTAGTACACATTTTACATATCGCACAGTTGCATTCTGGGAGATACCTTGGGGCTAGTGTACAAAGTGTTGCATTTCCACAGTGGAGGCACCGTGCAACTAAATTTAGAATCTCTCTCAACATTTACGATTTCCACTATTTGAATTATTTTATGGTATTAGGAAGTTCAGCCAGCTGACAATTCAACGGCTGGGAATCCGGGACCCTGCTGCACTTTACATTGTTGTTCTGTTTAACTCTTAAATAGGCAGGACTGTACTGGGCTACTATCACCTGTAAAAAAAAGAAGACTGTTGATGCACCACTCACCAGGATTTCAATGGTTCCTCTGGAGATCTTGGTGGTGATTCCCAAAGCCTGGAAGAAGCTGGTCTTCTCAGGTCCCAGGCCAGTATTCTGGGCTGGCACGATGACTTCACAAGGGGCGATGGCACCAGCACGGGCTGCAGCTGGAACCTAGGAGTGTCCCAGAGGAACATTAGCTATGTAGCTATGACCGCTAACCACCCCCTGCAACACTAAACTGCACCTAGCAGCACTGGAACTTCACTTCTGAATATCGACACTTTAGGGACAGTCGCATGATGGACATGCCAAACCCTAATCAATACAAGAGATCAGCAACGTCCATTTTCAGGCTGATTAACCTCAGCAGTGCCACAGTCTGCCAGCACTCTGAAGACTCACCTTGTTGGCCAGCAGCATGTCCCGAACTTCTGCCAAGTCCTCCTTGGTGAAGACAAAGCCCACATTGCCTCGGATGTGGGGCAGCAGCCTGTCGGGGGGGGACAGCAGTACATTTGCTCTCATCAGACGCATCTCAGCGACGATGAACGTCATCATAATTAAAAATGACAATGTCACATGCAGGCTTAAAAAAAATGACAGTCACACTGGCTTCTTAAGGCAATTTTGATCGCATAACTAGCTGTTTAACAAAGATTGAGCTGTCTGAGACCAAGCGTCCCTGCCAGTAGAGGTGTGCTAGCAGACAGGGATAGTGGGAAACATGTCAGTTTCTGCAGGGGGAACGACAGCACAGCACTGCCCAGCTGTCCTGTAACTTATCCTGCACCACTAGGCTTCCCACTGCCTCACACTCACTTCTCCAGAGCCGGGTTGTTTTCCAGGTGACCACGGATGGCCTTACGCATCATGGTGTTCTTGCCCATAAGCACCACAGCCTTGCCACGCAGGGACAGCCGGATGGTCTGCATCTGCTTGGAGCCCACATTGTCAGCTCCCACAATGAAGCACTTGGGGTAGTCATCCAGGAGTTGCTGTAAATCAGATGAAGGAAGAGGCAGGAAATCAGACAGGACATCTACAGAAAAGCACATAGACATCTTTCCAGTTGAGACTTGCATCATAAGGCTACTAGCACTGGTCATTATGAAGTATGTCTGAGACCAAGCGTCCCTGTCAGTGGTGGGGATACCAACAGACAGGGATAGTAAGAAACAGGTCACTTTTTGCAGGGGGAACGACAGCACAGCACTGCCCAGCTGTCCTGTAACTTTTCCTGCTTAAAAATTTAAATTGTGCTCACTCACTGGGAAATACTAGTGTTCTCTCCTTATCTTAAAACTCCTTACGCATTACTGTTAACTGAAGTCTGAGACTGCTCGTACACAAACATCTCAGCATATCCGCAAAGCACTCGGCCACGTATCCCAACTGAACAATCTAAAATATACTTACGATGATTTTCATAAAATAGTTGGACTTCCACGTGGCCCTGTCTTCCCTGGGCATCTTTGCTGTGCTTCCAAGGATCGCTTAACAGCCGGTTTAAAGACAAGGTGATGATCTAAAGGGAGCACACGAACAAAACATCAAGTAAGTGGCTTCGAAAGATTTTTTCTTCTACATAAATGTACCGTTTCACTTGCCACTATATCAAAGATACCGCTATATATAACCGCGACTGTGAGCTGCTAACGGTGCTAACGATTTAGCCATGCTAGGCCCTAGCTTCGAAATCGGCTATGAACGCATTTCTGACTCGCATATTTACGGATAATTATTTAGCTTGATACCTCTGGTATAGGACAACAGGCCACGCCGAGGCATTGCTAACACGGTAACGTTTAATAAGTGTAGTTCAGTTTAACAATGGCAGAGAGGAATGGTAAGACAAGTTATCACAGACCGAATATTTCCACATGGTGCCTCTTACGTAGGCCCAATTCCCTAAACCCACGGAAATCTACGTGAAGTGTTTTTTTCCCGAACGATCGCTTTAAGGAAACAATACAGTTCTCATTGCACGGTATGTATAAGACAGTCCTGCAAATTATTAATTAAAAACTACCCGTGAATTATTATGCTAACAAGCGACATTCGGCGCCCATTACCTCACGGTAGGGACGCGTGAAAGAAAGAGAACGATGCGTCGACGGGCGGAGTATTTATAGAATGTAAACGCCAGCCAATCAGAACCCGGCAGATGGCCGCGTATCCTGAACGACCATTGGCCTAAAATGATGTAAATCATCCTTCGGCGTAGGCCTGTCGTTTCTTGGCGCGTTGGCTGTGTATCGCTATCAGAAATACTAGTCATTTACGAGGCTGAAGTTTCTTATTCGGAAGTGTATTCGCAAGATCCTTGGCATCTTAAATAGATATAATGCATGTTCTGCCGCATTGACCACAATTTATTTTACCAATACCGCGCGATACACCACTTATTACACATATCCTGTTTGAAGGTATTTTGCTGTGTAGTTTTTAAAATAATGTTTTCAATCTCAGGATATAGTAAGTGTAACAATGTATGACATGGTGTTGAGCTTTCTAACAGATGTTTTGACATTGACACGATAAATTGCTGTTAACGTGGCAGTACAGCCACTGTTCTGCACAAACTGGATGATCAGGCCATAGAAGGGGAAGATGTTCAACATGTGGAGCAGTGTAGCCTCACTCCTGCTTACCTTGTATCCTCTTGTTTCAACCAAGAAGTTGAGATTGTGACTATATTCAGCTGGTTGGTTGAAACTAAATCTTGGCCTGGATTTTTACTTTCTGGACCTGAACTATCCACCTGTCCCTATGTTGCTTATAGGGCTGGTCTGCCCTGTATATACAC
>JAODJW010000117.1:24719980-24736877 GCA_026777045.1 Hyperopisus bebe | reverse complement strand
CTAACGTCCATTATAAAATCAAAACATCAGCATCAATCCGATGTGTCATTACTGGCAGATACAGCCAGCCAACATTTAGACCTTACTGAATATTCAGAGCTAAAAACTACTAAAATAACGCAGATGATTGCATTGGATGATCAGCCATTTTCCACAGAGGAGCACTAGGAATTTCGATGGCTCATTCACCATTTCTCCAAGTACTGGGCTGCAAGAGAGTTTTATATGGCCTGTGGCACGATCTGAATTCATCATTAAATGTGGCCTGCAAATCGATATTTTGTTTTCCACAGAGAAATTAAGAACGATACGATGTAATTTCGCTAATCAGCGCCGGCACAAGCGGGTTGATACTGGTTGTATAAAACAAAAATATACAAGTTATCAGAACTGGTAACAAAAATTTCCACATCGCCACACCACTGCTTCTTTGACGCCTACTGAAAGAGTAACCAAATTCAAAGTCTGAGAGCTACTTCAACACAGGCAGATCTCTTTGGGCCAAAGCAAATGTGGCACCTTTACTTTTAGTGCTGATCTCATGCGCATGTCGTCAAGTTGGGAGCAGGGATTGATTTATTCACCTGTGTCATAAAGGACAGCTCTTCACACACATGCATGCTCCAAACACGGGCAGAATTCCTTCGCTGGGGTTGTCCTGGACGTCAACTGAATGCTCCAGTTGAAGTTCTTCAACAGGAGTCACGCTGGAGGTCAAGTATTTCCACCAGAAGCACTTTGGAGCCTGCCACATGTACTGAATGCCTGGGAAGACTGACAGCAGAATGCCCCAGCCTCCGTAAGACTTCCTTTAAAAAAAGAGATCCTCACTTAAAGCTACGAGCTTTTCAGGAGAATTGCGAGACCACCTCCGGCTAACCTAGACTTCCCTCATGGTGACATGGGAACACACCCTTCCTCCAAGCTGTACCTCCCACTACTGTAACACAGTAAAAGGAACAGGAACAGGAACAGCCACAAATGGTGGTGACCAACCATTCTAGGAACCCTTAAAGACTGAGATTGCCACTGAGAGAGGCCAGTATCCATCTTAATACCAGTATGGCTTCCCTCTTTGCCCAACTTCACTCATTTGATCTCATCACAGAGGTCACAGAGTTTTGGTTCCGCGTGCTAATCAAGCCTCTCGCTTCATGTTCCACCTTGTTCCTGCATCAAAAACATTTTCCCAGCATCAGAATCTTACCACAGCACCAATTCCCTATGTTACACGTATCTGTGTTCATACTACACTTCCCTTTACCATTCATGCACCTACTGTTCGTATGAACCTTATTCAACTAATCAACTTATTAATTTCACTCAGAATAATTTGTTCAAAATATTGTTAACAGATACACTGGACACTAGGGTTGCATGATATTGAAAGCAAGATTCATATGACGATGTTTAAGATTTTTGTGATTAACATTCTGATATTTATAAAACGAAAAAGGAATAAAATGTACCCAAAACAAACTTTAGCAAAATAGAACTTCTCATCTCTCCACAGCGGGGGTGGGCAATCTTACCTGCAAAGGACCAGTGTGCATACTGGTTTTCAGGGTAACCTTTAGGTCAGCTGTTCAAACCCTGGTGTGAGGAGTCCTCAGCCCATGGGCAACACGGCCATTAATTTTGAGGTGGACGTGTCCCCCTCACATTTCATAATTATTCGTTTGGACCCCCCCCCCCCACATTAAACATAAAATATTAGTTAACCCAACGCGGTCTCTATTGCTTTGCGAAAGAACCCATTCCACTTCATCGATATGAGAATACACATGCGGCATCTAATTCATTAAAACATTTCTGGGGGAGGGTCCCCAGACCCCCAGCCAGTGTGTCCCCCCCAAATTAAAAATGTTTCTGATGTCCCAGCTTCAGCCAATCAGTCCTCTAATTAGTAATCTAATTAGGGAGTTGCTCTAAAAACCTGCACACACAGCGGCCCTTTCTGGGTAAGATTTCCCACCCCCGCCCTACAAAGTCTGTCAAATAAGTTTGTGTTGCAGCCAGTTGTGTCAACAGAAACAAATAGTATAAACAAATCACTTGCTTTTGCTCGATATCATCTCTATAAAATCCAGTACTTCTTCCGTATGGCGGAAGGTGAATTTTCTTTTGGTGACCAGGTCTTGTTGACTTATCTCCAGGTTTCTGTCGCGTTTCTCACACGCCACACTATCCATAGGTGAGTCCAACATCAAGGATGAAAATGATTATGGTTGGCAGAAAAAGCGCATGCAGAGCTCATGGCAGAGCGGTGGTGGCAAACAGACTCTCTGGAAAGCGAACAATCATTAAAATGACCGAGCTTGCCAAGTCTCGTTGCCTACAACTGAGTAAAAATGGTTTAACATAACTTATCGTCTTTACCCAGCCAACTACTGGTGCCCTTTCCGATGTGACAATTTCATGTGCATAACATACGATGTCGTTATCAATGTCACACACTGTGTTGCTGTATTGGACACCAGCACCACAAGCTGTGCACATATGAAGACCAGAAACTCCAAATGACTTGACCGTTCAGAGTAACAAACTTCTGACCCCACTAAGCAGGGGCTGTTTTTCCTGGAAATACTAGTTAGGGTTGGACACCCAAGTTACTTCACAGACTGCAATGTCAGTTACTCATCAGACCTGTATGAAGAAAGCTGCAGCTTCTCTGCCGATCCTCAGCTATGACCTCCCTCCTTGGATTACTCATTAAACTTCTCAGCACAAATAGTGTCGCGACGTGATGCAAAATCCTGCATTCCTTGGCCACGGTTACGTGCTGTAAACAAATCAAGCAAGCTGACTTCTAATCAACGTCAACAGAAAAGGTGCTCGTGGATTCCCATTCGTCTATAAAATTTGGCAGCACTTCACATTAACTGTACCCTCATAATGCATTCACAGAACATTCAGTGCATCTTAGATGCTGCTTACAAATGCATTACAAGTATACTATAACATCTTTACATATCTTAACAGCTTAAACATACATCAATAAGTATTATATAACATACAGTACAATAGTTAGGAGTATTACACACAAGCAGCATAATTTTCCAATTATTAGTGCATCACTTAAATGAAAATATTTTCGAAGACCTAAGGAACTAGCAGCATCAGTCTTATTGAGCTGGTTGGCGTGTCTCAAGCTGTTCCTGAATCCCATGATTCAACAGGAGCATTAGCATTAACCGCGGGCGAGACCGCAGCCCCCCCCAGTAGCCATTTCCCTCAATGAAAACAAAGCAAGGTCAGGTAGAAGTTCCCATTGTCTGCTTCACTTCTGTTTTGTGGCATCTCAACATCTTCCACTCTACACTACCAAACCATGAAGGTGCTTGAAGGAAACTTGTGAGAGAAAGGCTGACCCAGATCCCAGCACCCAGTCCTATGTACTCAAGGGAAACATCCATACGAGTCAGAACAGCTTCAGCTCCGACAGACGTTTCATCAACACCAGATTAAAAATAAAATTTCCCAACACCAATCACGAGATCCCTGTTGACATAATGTTTGAATGCGGGGCTTGTTCTTTCAAACCCAAAGGTGATGCAACTTTGAGAAAACACTTCTTCTAAAGAAACAGCATTAAACCATGAATAATAGCAAGTGACTAAATGTGTCTTTCCTTACTTGAATACTTAAATAAAGCAGTTGAACAGACTAAGCTGCATCTGACAGGCATATAAATCTGGTCACTACACATTTTTTTAAATACGATATGACAAATTATCATGAGAAAAGCTTTATATAAACACCTGCTTCTGCTTCTTTGTTTCCTTTGTCCACAACACGACCTTGAAAGGCATTATGCTGTAGGCCAAATTGAGTTTTGGGCACATGATTCATAAGACAACAGGGGGGGGGTCATCCTACAATTCACAGAGGCACCAGGCTGGGATACGACTGGAGGAAAAGGTCATCAATTCATACCTCTTAGGTGTTCCTACCATAGTATCCAAGGCCACTTGCTTGTGTTGTTAGGCAGGATCTCCAACAATAAGATGCCAGGACTTGTGACAGTAGAAACACTCAACTCAAACTCAACAGAATCACCAAGTGCTTTAAATACATATATTGCTGCTGGAGAAAAGCTTTTACATCACTGACTTCTCGCCTGGACATAACATTGAGATGCTTGTCCGACAGACGTCTGGCCAGGTTTGACATGTTGCCTCCCTTTGCGAGATTCACTTTAAAACAGCACTCGGACAGTGGTGCTGCTGTGATTAGGGGATAGCCTTTTTGGTGACTTTATACCTGAAATATCCCCATATTTCATTTCAGGCGTCCTCTTTGTCGAAGAGTTCAGGTGTTGCTGAAGCGGCTGCCATGTCTTCACTGAACCAAGCGAAAAAGGGCACCTCTCTCTCCGCCATTGATCACGGTTGTTTCCCTCAATGTCATACATACGACTAGTGCAACGTCACCGCTATCAGCATTGAGCTTAAAGAGACGGATTCCTTTTGGACAGATCATTTGGTCATTCGCATAATAAAAGTATCCGTTTTTATTATTATATTATTATTTTGCCGGTATTGTACCATTTTCAAAACTTCAGTACCGCATTATTTTTCAGTATTGACCTATCCTGCAACCATCAATACAACACAGATGCTTTGAAACTGTCCGCAGAGAAGACAACTGCTGCCATCCTTCCCAGGCTCCTCTTGGTGTCCAGAGGCTGGCAGGTAACAGAAAGGTGGCTATGGGGGAAAGTGAATTTCAACTGCAGTGGCTGCTCCTTCAGTCAAACATTTGTGTCTGTCAAAGTGAATTGCAAAAACATCACAGGTAAAACGGCTAGAAATCTATCCCCATTAGGACTGCATAATTCTTGGTAGAAGATCAGAACTGCTTTCGCTCAGAACGGAGATCAGGATTTTCACTCACATTTACTGAGTGATACATTTCTTTTTATTATTACAGAGTCTTCATGAAGATAGAATATGATTGTTATTGAAGTTCGACCCTCACACCACCTTCGCACACTCTGAGCTTTTTAACAAGCAATTTCATTTTCAAATGCCAGAAATACTAAACATTTTCTGCATTATGAGGAATGTATCAATACATCGCGATGCATGATACCACTAACAATGGATAATGTGTAGAACATGCCCATTTTCCCTTCAGATAAACCATGCACAGAACACAGGTATCACTGTACATTTCAACAAAGCTGGTGACACAACCAGTTTGGTCCGGTTAGATTTCCAGCCCTGCTAGTAAGTGGTAACTGCTCCGGTGTGGCTCACATGCTATCGGGTAGCACGTCTGTGAGAATCACTGTGTTATGTTAGCGTCAAGCGCTACCATAATTAGCATTAGCATGTGTAAATTTGCATTAAGAATCCATTTCGTTCAGTCTCTCTAAGACCTTTGTTTTTTTGTTTTTTTTTTTTTAAGTAGGAATTCGGAAATTTTCATGTACCGAATTATCAGCAACGCATCAATATGTCGCGGCAGTGGAAAAAAGCCTGAAAAATGAGATTGCATAGGGGTATGAATCAAGTTCGTGATGTAAAACTGATCAATCGTGCAGCCCTAATCCTCACCATGAGAAACTTCAGGTCACAGCTTCTAAGCACAAACAGATCTTTTATAAATCATGTTGTCATTTGAGTCAAAACTCTAAATCACATGCAAATTAAACCCACTGAAGTACAGGAAAAGAACATGTGGTCATGGTTATTTGCACAATGGCCGAAGGGGAAAAAATAATATAAACACCATATACTAGAGAGAAAAAAAGACGTTAGAAATGTAAGAAACTCAGAAAACCAAGCTCAAATGTATATTCCAATTGTAATTAGATTGCAATTAATTACTTCTAATTCTTAATTCTAATTCTAATTCTAATCTAAAAATACACATTCTAATCGCTGTAAGCTACCATGGAGAATCTAAGTAACCAACTGCAATAATGACTATTTTATTCTCTCATAACTTGCGATACACACGCTGCTGTAAATGACCACAGATAGAATAATTTTTAAAGAATTTCTTGCTGACGGTGTAATAAAAGAAAAACCTGCTTTGTGGCATGGTTGTAATATTATTCGTGTCATTTTATTCAATTTCAAGTTAACTCCAAATATAGGCACATTCATTAGAAGCGCAACCACTTCACATACAGATAACATCACAGTCAGAGTATGATGGTTTGCGTGGCAGGAGGTCAGGAGCCCATTAAGGGAGAACAGCAGCATAGCAGAGATACAGGCCCAGGGGTGCCAGTCCTTCACAGAACAGACCAACACAACCATATGCTGTGGACAATTTAGGGCAACACTTTACTTTAGGAGGCACCAATAATGTAGTACTACTCTCTTACTTAGTTTCTGGTTAGCCGGTACATTAAGTGATAGCTACATACTGCTCGCATGTTTATTCGTCATCAATCAATCATAATGGTTCATGTAATTAATTCAGTTACTCATGATTTTTACCTGAATAGTAACCGATTTACTTGGTTAATTGTGCCCCCTCGAGTGAAGTGTTAACCAATTCAGAGATGCCAAATATTTAGGAATTTATTTCACATCTTTGGACTGCTGAGGACACCAGAGGATCCACACACCACACCCCCAGAGGGCAGGGGGGGATTTGTGGAGATGCACGGCCACAATTTAACATCTCCGGCAGCAGCTCCATCTGCACCTTTCTGTGGCCAAGCGGAAGGGAACCTGCCGGCGGATTTCTGCTGCGTTTCGAGGGATTAATTTCAAGCTCTGCAGCTGTCGATGCCGTTAGAATAAAGAACGAAAACCAATACAGTGAGGGAAGGTCAAAACAATGCAAGAGAGCCAACATTCCTGGTATCTGCAGAGGGGTGGGGTTTAAGAACAGGTCTTTACACGTCTTCGTCCTAAACATCTGGTTAGTTGAGAAGACCGACCGCTTCTTAAAGGAATCAAAGGAATCCAGCAGGAAGCCTGGCAGCCAGAACCAAAGGGCGATCGTTTCACATCAGATCACTTTAGACTGATGAAACTCATCACCCTCCAGCATGGCGCGCAATCGGTTCATCGCAGGAAACTGATAACAAATCCAGCATGTTAGTCTTAGCGACTCAGGTTGCGCAATAGACATGGGCTGCAATACGGCTCCTCTATGGGAGCCAGAATGACGTGACTCCCACACACACCTTAATAGCTACAGGCCCAACTGTCTGGACAACCCACACTACCAATGGGCTTTACACTGGGCCCGCAGGGCACACAGCATCAGAATGCAGCCTTCAGTGGAAACACCGTAAGAGCGCTAAGCCCAAGACGGCTGCGGGTTCGGTGACTGGGATTTACGTTCTTGGATTTCAGCTCTGGCAGGTAAACCAGTGGACATGATAGAAGTATGCAACATCTCACTCAAGTCAGATATACAGGAGTCATGGACTCATATCCAGAAAAGCAAAAGGACCCCGAAAAATGCTAGTGACGTTGTTGGGGGCAAAACAAGTTACACTGTAACACATTAAATTACTGTCCTCCATAATGAAGTAAAGAAAATTGTTCAAATTCCAGTAATCACATTACAGTTACTGGATTATTAAAATGCCCTTTTCTTTGTTACACATGCCTTTTCAAAAGAATGTTATTGTGCTTAATTTTTAACTTATAAAATCGGACACTTCAGGTCCTGGGTGTATATTGGTCAACAGAGTGATACAATGACGGCCACGATTTACTGGACTATGAGAATCTGATTCTGATAATTCTGATCGGTTTTAGTCACAGAAGTTTCTTGATCAGAAAGGAAATTTTCAACATGGAAGAAGAGACGGGGTGATTGAACAAGCGCATATACCCTCATTGTTTTCAGTTTACTGCATAAAAAGACAAGCAAGATCTTATAATATGGCAAACAGACAGATCATGTTAACCTACATGTTAGTGTCACGGTACCGAAATACGACCTTAATACCGATACCACTTAAAGTATCACAATACTGGTACTGATACCAATGCAGAAAAAAGCTGCATTTTTCATGGTAAATTATGCACTTATTTCACTGAATCATATCACTGAAACTAAAACACACTTGAAAGCAGAAACTCATTTAATGGTTAAGGGACATTAATGACTATGCATAGAAATCACAAGATCATAATCACAAGATTAAAACATTAAACAAAAAGGAAATGCATAAGAGCCAAGCGTAAGTTACCGGATAGTTTTTGTGGGCTATGTGGAAAGAGATCGACGGGTATAGATTCGATTTGTTACATAGCTTTTGAGAGGGTGCTGTGCTGACGAATAGTAAATAAAAAATAAACAGAAAAACACATGAGCACGCAGAATTGTAAAACGCATTTCTGCTGCAATCAAAATCGTCGTCATTACTCCCTACTCTCCACCTCAAAAAAGCAAACAGATATAAGTGCCCAGAAAGGTTACAGCAGTTTATCCGCTCAATAAGAATAATAATAAAAAAAAAATTCCCACAAAGCACATTATGCTTCATTATTTAACTGCTTAAAATATGGTGAAGCATAATAACCTGTAGGCATATATAATAGCTTGATGACATTAACGTAGCCTATTTGTTTGCCCTCTTGTGACCAGGCAGAATTCTACACTATATTTAATAGCATTAGTGATGTCTATAATAATGTAAATAGTACTGCACTAAAGAAACGTAATACCAAACAGCTTTCAAAAATGTGGGACCACGATACCTTTACAGTACCGGTATCCTATGCAACATAAATTGTGCTGCGTTTTAAGCAGTTAAATAATCCACACAGGAAGATTTTTTTAATGTGTTTACTGAGCAGACAGAACAGAATAGAAGAAGGTAGAGGAAACTTCTGTAAGCTTTATGGGCACTTCTCATAATTTTTGTTTGCATTTTTTTTTTTTTGCAGTGGAAAGTAATTGTGATAAGTTTGATCATGGCAGAAATACATTTTACATGGTAACTTTTTTATTATTATTCTTCAGCAAGGTGCCTTCTCAAAATCATAGGCCGATAACAAATCGCATCCAAACGGATGCCCCCCTCCCGCCCCTTTTTACATGAGGTACAACGGCCATCTTGTGTGCACTTTTAAGGTGGATATACCCTTTACCAATTTAATCAATTTAATACAGCATATGGATGATGCCCTTTTAGCACAGTCACTGCACACCACCCTTTTGTGAGTGTAGAGTTTGCATGTTCAATGTGTGTGTGTGTGTGTGTGTGTGTGTGTCTTTTTGGCAGATCCTCAGATTTCTTTCCACTGTACAAAACCATGCAACTTAAGTGAATTGGAGTGCCTAAACTGACGTGTTTTTAAAGTGTGACTGACTGCGCACCCTGCAATAGTTGGTTGGTTCCTGCCTTGTGTCAGTTGCAATGTTGATATAATATAAACGACTACTCACCAAATCGACAGATTAGTCGGTAGATTACTCGACTATTGATGTAATTGACAGGCCTAAATGCCGTTACAATTTAGAGAAGTAATTGGTAGCTTATAACCAAATACTTTTTTGAGTAACAGCTCCAACACTGGTTACTACATTCACGTAGTCTCAAATGGCATTAAGGTGCATTTACTAACGCTGTGACTAAATGTATTTCACGCATGCAACATATCACTTTAACTGCAGAAACGAGGAATTACCTTCCGTAGTCAATATTTAACCAAAGAAAACAAACAGTAACGTACAGATAGTGGTTTAACCCAGCTGGTGAATGACAGAGTGCCAACATTAGGGGCATACATTCGACCAATTCACAGCCAAAGAACTTTAGTCAAGCATGTTACCAGTTTATAGTCTGTCCCATCTTCCGCCCACCCCCCAAGAAATACTCCTGCGCAACGCCATCCTTCTGTGCAGATACACGAATGATTAATAGTGAAATCCCCCCCCCATATGAACGTAGCGCGGTTTTTGTGCAAACTTCGACATTGGCAAGCACGCTGCCAGTACATGAGCCGATTAATAAAGTATTTTTATTCACCCAAAACGGACCGATTACTCTCAAAACCGATTAATTCAAAGCCGACTTCTTACCTTGTGTATTCGTTTCTCCGCATAGAGACATTTTCCAAACCCGTGATCAATAACTTCATGCTGAAGCACAAATCGATTACCTATATAGCAAACCATTCATAGATCGACGATGTACCATAACGATAACTGCCGTGTGTAAGTGTAGAAACAAACAGCCCGAAAACATTCGAGATACGGTCAACTAAAGGCGCATGTGCACTTCTCCATGCACAACTGTGTTTGGGGAAAGGTTTGGAGGAGAAAAAAAAAGTTTACGGTCAAACATGACATTTCACAGCACAGTGTTTGCAGCTCCACTGTGGTGCACAGCGTGTATAAACTATCAAAGATAGCGCAGAATGGCAGAAGTGGTCATCCTGCGGTCACGACACCATGCCCGCCACCGGCAATAGCGTCACAGGCTCTTAACATCAACGAGCAGAGCAAAGCATTTACATTCATATATATATATATATATATTGTTAAGCAAACCAACGCCCTGAGTTTTCTCGCCTACTTATTTCCAGCCCGGACAAAAGCAGTGGCAGGAGTAAACGAGCCCCGGGGCCACGAATACCAGCAGCTTGTGCAAAACGTGCACAGAAAGACTGTATTGCAAAGGCGACAGATCGACGGTCGGAGCTCCGGAGCTATTTTCAGGCAGCAGGTTGACGCACGTTTTGCAACGAACCGAGTGCTAAGGCAAACAACCCCTTACATTTGTTTCACCAATTCTTTCTTCACTTTATTTCTTGTATCAGGCTTGCTGTTTGGCAATCAAATTCAAGGCGCTGAAGAGGAAAACGCTTGAAATTGATTACGGCTATGCAAAACGCGTTTGTACTCTCACAAAACTTGGGCTCGATTATTCGGCCACAAGTTATCTGGCCGGCTGGGACACCTGACTGTCAAGTGTCATTTGCGTCTCCCATTCCTCCCAGTTAAAAGTTCAAGCCACACTGGGCTAGAGTCCTCAGTCTTAAAGCGCCGCCCTTCTGCTTAAAACTTTAAGAGGTAGAGAAAGCTTTGTGCGAGCCTTTATTTAAAACATCCATAAAATGAAAGTCGACCACGGCACACAAATTGATTTAAACTAGTAATAAATTCAACACAACGCCCGATTGGGGTTGGGCGCGATCGGACCCGGTTCGTCCAGATTTGCCTGTCCGGCGGTCAGAAACAGCCCTCCGCGGCCAGCTGGACACAGGTACGGCGTCTCCCCGCTCCGCACGGCGCGCCGATCACTGGAAACCCTAGGCTTTCCAAGCGGCCTCCGCGCCTGCCAACACTCGCTTTGCAGATCAGGGGTAAAAAAGAAATCTCAGTGCAAGCTACCAAACTAGCCGGCGGGAGATGTTTTCCCCAGGCGCGTCGCTCGGCGAGCAAAAACCATCTGCGAATCAGAAACTAACGCGGAACCTCGGCAAGTCGCATACTCACCTAAATCGTCCATGATTGCCGGGATTCGGCTCGACTGCGTAAACAGGACCGTCGTAATGTGAGTTGATTTTGCGCTGATGCCGAAGCTTTTTCCCCTGTCCCCTGGATTGCCAGACTGCTGCCTGTCTGCACTCAGAAGTTTTTCGAGTCTCACTGACTCTCCGCTTTAGAGAGGATCGTTGTCGGGGCCGCGCAGCTCGCGTCCGACAGTAATATTTTTTTCCACTCTAGCGATAGCGCACGGTGCACTGCAGGGAAAATTCAGCGCTGGGGCGACCTCTAGTGGACACGAAACAGTAGCACAGCACCAGAACACAAGTCACCCATTGCTGGTCTGCATATAATAATCTTCGATTTGCAATAGATTGTTCAAACATATTATCTTTGGTCTGTATGTTTTTAATAGAAACAATTCTGCGGCAGTGATTTATTATGTGAAGACACGCGGTCATCTATGACTCTAGAATTAGCCACGTCCTCGGTTGCACCTTAAAATAGGATTTGAAACAGAACGGCCCGAACTGAAGCAATGCTTTCATTGCCCATGGAAAACCCCCCAACTGATTGACGAATATAGAAAGCTTTAAAAACTCAATCGCTGTGATATTTTTAGCAATGTGTCTATTTTAGTGTCGTAGAAAGATGTTTTCTTATAGATGAATCACTAGACGGAACTATTAAGACGCAAATGTCTTTTTGAAGACCACGTGACAGTGTTTGCAATGTTTAGCGCCCTGCGGGTGGGAAACCAATTTTAGCGACAGCAGTTTGTCCGCCGCTAATGAATTGGTTTCACCGAGGGCCATGTAGGGCCGATACAAGGCCAAGTCCTAATACTGTGTACTTATTTGTGCGAGTCCTTCTAAAACTCCTCACATGAAAAAAGCTTAACGCGGCATGATGTCCCAAAACAAAGACCAGATTTCACTCACACTTTACTGGCCAGTGCATGATACTCTAATAGGAAAAATAGTGCAGCACACTCAAAAACACGGGAATGAAAATACAATGTAAACAACGACAAGAAATGTGGACAAGTTATAGGTTTTTTTTTCATTTGAAAAAAATAGGGACGTTCATTTGAAATAAATTTCATTTTCCTTCTTTTGGAACAACGAGGCACGTTAAAATGTTTCCTTGATTTGGCTTTCTATGTACAGAAAAAGGTGAAGATTATCATTTGCCTTTAAATTAGGTACAGTTTCATGTTTTCGGTAGTAGATGGCCAGTTAATTGTGAGAGAAATCTGATTTCTTTTTGTTCTTTTGGGACAGTAAGCCATGATAAGCGTCTTCCAGCGTCTCCCGATGCAATTAATGACGATCACTGCTTCTCTCACGCTGCAGCGCGCTGTTCGGATTTCAGACGTGAAGCTGAAATCGGCTTCGGCATTTCTGACCAGCATTGCAAAGGCAGTTGTCGTGATACGAAGAATGCTGAGTCCAAGTTTAGCCAGCCCCCAATCTTCAAGGAAAGACAGAGATGTGGGGAGGTTAACGCGAAAAAAAAAGTGGTGGGGGCTGGGGTGACTATTCTGGGCACTCGATCGGGGCTAAAACAGAAAAAATATCGACCTCGCTGTGTTTCTCCGGCACATCAGGTTTGGAAACCGTAGCAATGCTGGAACAATCCGAGTCACAGGTGTCCGAGTGAAATGGAGCATTAATAGGTTATACGGCAAGGTGAATGGTAGTGGGGCGGACTAAAACCTTACTTTACACGTGCAACTGAAATACCACGGAGCTGAAAGAAAGTGAGAGCAAAACACGACCTCGTCTAAAAAGCGACATTTTTACATCGGTAATTTACTGTTTCTCAGCAGATGTGCGCCACCCCCTCATTGTTCAGATGGCACCAAAGGCCCCAGATAAACTGAAGTGTGGTACCGAGACACAATGCGACGCCAAGCCATGAGCTGGATGCAGCTTCAGTGTGACCAATGATCCTGTTTATCGCCGGACGGACAAATGCAGGAAGTGCACATAGTATTGTAGGTTAACACGAGACAAAAAAAGCAACCCCATCTCTGAAAACAAGGGCAAAATAAGCCCACTGTGCAAAGTAAGCTGGATAAATCAAACCCTGAAATAAGCCTAATATATAGGCTATTTGCCATATTATATGTGTTCCTTGTATATATAACAGTAAATGAAATAAATGATACATGATTCTAAAGTTCTAATTTATCATTTTATTTTGTTAGTGTAACAGTAAATAACTCCTTATGGCTTCCCATAAACTAAATAATACAGTAATGTATACAACTTATTGGATACTGAACTTATAAATACCACGACAGAAATGAAATAATTGAGAGATACAAAATCATGTGATATATCTGTATAGCAAGAGCTCCTAATTAAGCTTTAACTATTCATTCAATATCAAATTCTGGACAAAATTAAATGTAAATTAAGTGAAATTAATTGAGCTAGCCAACATGGAAACTATAGTGAATGACTTATAAAACTGTGTTAACATTTGGACTTTGGAGTCCTATAGATCAACATTGGCATATTTGTAACGGATTATTACATGTAAATCAAAACTGGTGGTAGGTGAGCCTTAAATTCTATGATCACAAAACAGAAATATTTATTAACGCTAATTTACGATGGTCAAAATTCGCGGTTCTATAGTTCCAGTGTTGTGAAGTCCACTTAAATGCGACTTTGAGCTTTTTTTCTTAAGTTGCTTGTAATTTCTCCGAGTTGCGGGTTCCGTTTTGTTTTGCCATGTTCTTGTTCTGAGGTTGTGGTCTTAGGGCTTTTTAACCCAATCCTAATTTTTTATAACATAACATAGAATGATATCGAGATATCGAAATATCAGTGATAATTATGCTACGGAGTATAGGCCCTGCCCATCGTCGATCAAAAGATTTACATTAGACATCTGGCATAGGTTTACGCGCATAAAATATCTTAAGCGACATCTTGCCCTCTAATGCTGCAGTAGGTTTAGGCTGAGTATAACTGTGCTAGGGCAGTGAAGTTAAATCTTTATGGTAATCTTATTTAATTTTTCATACCGTCATGTTGTCCATACATTATATAGCTGTATATGGTATTTTGACAGTATATTGATTTTACAAAGCAACGCTGTTTATTGACATAGTGGTGAAAACTAAAACAGTTTTCAGACTGCGCTTTTCAAGTTTTTGGAAGTTACGGTATCACTACAATCTTCTTCTAATTCACATATTAATAGTACGTTGTATTTGTGATCCTGATCTTTTAAGGGGAAAAAAGTCAAATTCATTTTTGTACGTTTAATATTATTGATTCTTCCCTTCGACATAAAATAGATTTCTGTTTTCAAATGTTATTTTTTCTTTAGCATTATTTTCCATTTCCATATCTTTACAAAACCACAAATCAATACTAGAAACAAGAATGAGCCAAATATCCCTTTATTTTATTTTAGTAAGATAACTGTATTTGGTTAATTCATGCTTTGAGTTTAACAGCACCACCACGTGGCCATATGCGGAATCACGACAATTTATTAGCCTCTCTGCAGGTTTAGCTACCGCAATGGCAATGAGTAGGGAATTTGTTTGAGGTGAATGTGTTTGTGGCGCAATTGTAGTGGATGGTCGCTGGGAGGAGGCCGACTCAGTTGCTCATGTGAAACGTTCCCTTTTGGTGCCGCTGCATGTCCCGGATGCGTCGAACGGACTGGACCAGGGGCAACTGGGCACCAAACTCAGCACATTCCTTGTACTCCCCCTTCTCAAAGAGGTACTGGTAGCCACGATAGCCAGGATACTGGTAACCCACCCAGCTGGGGGGTGGAGTGAGAGCAGAACAATGAGTAAGGGAGATGAGGGGTAGGATGGGGGAGGAGAAAGTGGGGTGATGATTATCAGGGAAGCAAGGAAAGGGAGGGGTATATAGATAGAATGAGAAATGTCATGTGAAGCATGAACTAGAATGATGATTTGTGTTGTGTCTCTATTACAGTGTTTCCCAATCCAGTTCCCTCCAAGCTCCCTGCCAGACAGTCCTCTGTAAGGAGCTCGGAGGGAGCAAAAACATGGACCGACCCTGGGTCCCCAAGGACGGGATTGGGAAACACTGGTCCATTAGCGTTTGGTGAAGTCGTGGGTCATTTGGTGTATCGGTGGCAACCGCCACACAGATACTCACGCGCTACTCTCCACACGCACAGAGGAGACCTTCTCCTGATAGCCGTGGGCGTGGAAGCTGGGCACGTCGTCATCCACGATCTCGATCTTCTTCCCCGCGAAGCCAGGACTCTCGTATAACACGATCTTGTGCTCCTGACTGTCCTGAGAGAGAGGCAGGAGGTCAGTGAAACCTAGAGTGCCTTCAGACTGGGGGACATGTGGGCAGGAGCTGGCATCGATTGGCCAGCAGACACATGGGCGAAGTCACATGATGGACCGTACCACTTTAACAGGCCGGAAGGAGGCGAGACAATCACTGCATCGGCTGCTTGTCCAAGAGTCCCAGCGAGGATACTCCCCTTTCTCAAATACAAACTGCTCACCCTTACAGTTGGCGTGCTCGTACCCCACCCATCTGGGAGAGGGTGGGGGGGGAAGAGGCAGAGTCAATGAGAGCATAGCATGGTTAATATTCCACTAGCAGCAACGTCTGTGTTTGTTTGGGGCCAAACAGCACCAAAAGCATGACTTCTGAGCTATCAGTTTAAAAAAGACTCACATTAAAATCAGTATCTTCATTTTTTTTTTTAATGTTGTCAGCTGAGCCACAAAGAAACAAAAGATGCGATCTGAACAAAAACAAGTTTTTTCATGGCCTCGATCTTGGTTTTCAGCATTCCAGGAGATACGCTTCTATCCCTTAAGCAGAGAATCATTTTGCTGATCGTTCTGTAAATGTTTAGACGTTGTCTTTAATCTCTCAGAGTTGAAGAATATCTCTGTTTAATCATTTCCCTGCCCCCTGGCACCCAATCCTCCACTCACGGTCCTGTTTGCACCACGACGGACCCCACTCTCTGCACACCGACTTCCTGCAGGTCCTTGCAAGGTCCAGTCAGCTCGTGACAGCGGCCCTGGAAGTTCTCCTGATCATAGATGATCAGCTGAGGACCACAGAGGTGGGAGAGCAGGAGGCAGATTTCACACCATTCAGGAAGTAACCAAGCACATCTAGTAAAGGTTACTTACAATTACAAGGTTTAACTGCTGGTAAAATATGTTGCATCTACTGGGTAATACAACTTTGCCATCATCTGCTGATGGTTGTTGGATTGACCAAATGTGAGAGGTTCTGCAGAAATTGGCTCAGTGCTGGCAGGTCTCCAGGAGAGAAGACAAGTAGCGCTCGGCCTTTGAAGGGAGATGCCATGTGACTCAGCCCAACCAGACCCAACCATGCGACAGCAGTCCCATGGCATGGGTACATGGGGGGGGGGGGGGGGGGGGACCTGACGGCCGATGAAGGAGGAAGGGTAACCTTGAAAGGGCTGGGGG
>JAODJW010000117.1:24698809-24710879 GCA_026777045.1 Hyperopisus bebe | reverse complement strand
CAATTAAATATCATTCATTTTTAATCTATATTAATCGCATTTCATTTTGTATGAGCAAACAGGCTCAAGAAAAAAGACAATATATATGCACTTAACATGTTTATTGAACATCTTCAACACGAGTCGGATGCATTCCATCTGCCACAGAAGTGCAATACCATAGACCCATATCAAAAAGCAAGATTTCTTGCTTAGCCAGACAACTTGTCATATTTAAGGTACCTCAGTTTAAATGGTCTTTATCTTTGTTCACTTACAATTAGCCCGAACTACCGTAAATCTGACAAATAATCCGACTATCCAATTCCAGCCCGGTTAATTGCCATTGTTAGCAATATCAGTTGATAACACATTACGCACTTTATGTATAAAACTCCGTAGCAACACGTCCACAGATAAGTTGGACGGTATAGTGTGTGCGACCAATTTAATGAGCCACAAATGAGAAGTAGTGCTCAAACAGTATAAAACTACAACTTTCCCTTCTGTTGAAAGGTGCAGCCATCTCAGATTCTGAACTCGAGATCCTCTGTGCTGCTCCAAGATAGTTCTCGGCTGTCCGAGAATCAGGAGTGCACGTCGTCACTTCTGGCTTCAAAACTCGGAATCCGACTTGGAATACGAGTTCCCAGGGCAAATGGAACACACCAAAACTGCCTGAAATGGGTTGACAGAGACATTTCAGGGATTTTGAGTCATTCTGCACTGCAGATGGGTTAATTGCGTTAAAAAGTTTAATCAGATTAATCGTGATGATGGATTAATCTGCGTTAACCCATTAATTTTAACAGCCCTAGTATTTAACAAACCTTATTTACAGAAGGATTTTCTAATTTTCCATTTCACGTTCTGTGTTTCCTTATGTAGCTTAATCTGTGACATTATTGTATGTTTGTATTGTTCGGTGTGTGTTTCCACTGCTCTATTGTCAGGATACACACTTTCAGCCATGTTGGGAAGCACAAGGTGTAGTTATTAAAGCTGAACCCAGCTATCCTGAAAAAACACCCCCGAGTCTGAGCCAAGCTGAGTGGGAACTATCTAATAATGAGGAGGGGGTGGGGTTTGAATGACCCTTCATTCAATAGAGCATACACGTTCACACAGATGTGCCAAAAGTCGCACGGTCATTGTACAGGAAATTTTATTGAGTGTGCACATTTTGACAATGGTTTGAGAAATCTGCCATAATATACATCCTTCCCTTTCAGAAACGTACAAAAAAATGCACATACTTTTCAATGGCAAAACTTGCCATCCAGTGTAGAAAACAAGGCTGACACAGAATTTAATGGGACTGTGGTCTCAAAGAGGCCTGACAGACAGCCAACAGTTTAACTTGGCAGCTCACTCAGATGATGACCATTAACACAGGGTCTGCATTAACCCTGTTTAAACCCGTTGCATGTTTGCAGAATAAAACCTTTGAACGGTACTGTAGGGGGCAACCAGAAACAGAACCGATTACGAAAAGACTGCTAACCAGGGATTCGGCTCATGGAGATAAATTTGGATTGCAGCAGTACACGCCGAATTCTTCATCATCATCATCATCACCTTGGTGCTTAGCAGATGCTTGGATTCAGAAGAGACCTATAGATTTTGCAGCTTTCTGACGCTTAGATCCATTGCTGATTGGTGCCTGGACTTCACTGTACAACAGCGTCCCGACAGTGGACTTGAACTGGCATCTTTTTGAAAATGCATTAAAATTCTTCGCTCCCAATGGCTCTTCTGCACATTACATCACTTTCCAGCTTCTGCTCACTAGAACGAGCCTTTGGGGGGGGGTCACACCCTAAAAAACAACATGGCACTGCACTACCTTCACTTCCTGTTGGAGAGTCCGACTTCCTGTTACTGGACAGGAAGCAAGCAGACTAGCAGGCATGGAACCTGTAGCTACCACTTATGTCCATGGCTACCACATGAACAATGTTTGCCTACATTTTCACTCGCTGTCAGTGTTTATAATCAGTTGCTATTACTAAGTTACAGGACAACCCTGCGAGGGTGGCGATGGCAGAAAACAGCATTTCATGTTAAGTAGCATCTCGTTTCCACCAGCACCTCTGGGGAAACAGCGAATGGAAAAATGACAACAGACATTTTCCGTCTATGCAGCACTCTCTCTCTCTACAAAACCCTGAGCGCACTTTGCGGTAAAGGCACAGAGAGGTAAGCACCTCTGTCCAGTCCTACGGGGGTTATGTAAACAAGGTAGGATAGTTTGAAGAACAAGGTGGAATTGGACAGGGTTTGGCAGAACAGAAAGGGTTTTCACTACCTCTTATTTCATTACCCTTGTGATTATAACTTGGCAAAGTTTAATTTCATTTCACACACAAATCCCCAGTGCGTAACAAACTGATAACCTTGCTAATTCATAACTATCTGACTGTATAGAACCTGTGCCTGGACACCTAGCCAGTGAAAATCAGTTCTCTGAACCATGTGGGCAAAAAAAAGGATCAAAGATTTGATTATTCAACCTAAAAATTGAATTAAGACCTCAGAAATAAAAAAATAACTCCTATTGTCCTTGATTGTGCAGGTGAGTCGTGGGGGGGTTGTGGTCCACGTGCGTCCCTCGCTGCCAGGGGAGCCCTCACATCTGCCCGACAGGAGGTCGCAAGGAGTGTTTCCTGTGGCACGATTCCCAACCCATCCCCAAATTCTGTTTATCCACAAAAGAAAGAATTCTAGAAAGACAACTTCATGAATCAAGATTATAGAAGGTGAAAAAAAAAATAATAATCAAAAAACTGGTGAGCAGCAACAGTGGGACTGAGATCTAAGGCTCTTATGAGCAGACGATCATCCTGCGTGGCCGGCCGAAGGATCCAGGTTGAAGCCACCCTGAGAAATAAAATAGAAAACAAGCTGAGATGCTGCTGAACCATGACCCACATATACCCACTCGTCTGACGTCAGAATTGTTTAAAAATGCAGCTTAAAAAAGACAGACATAATTTATTTTGGTGGCCAACATTTTTGAAAAGGTTTCAATTGGGGAGTGCTGAAAACAAGGGAGGGGGGTGAGGGGGATATTTCCCAGGTAATAGATAAAGGTCCACAAGTGCTTATACCATCTGCGGAACACAATCTACAAAGGTCCCTACGTAACGGACCAATAGAATCGAAGGTAATCGATGGTGATGGGGGAAACCAACCATGCCGCCTGCCACTAGGTGTCACTCTCGTGCTGACTGAAGCGTTTCTTGGACTTTAGCTCCTGCAGCCACTGAGGGGAGGAGTGCTCCCTGAGGATGGGACACGGGAAGACTGTATTACTTGAATTGCATCAGTCAGGCAGAATTTATACCCCTCTATATTTAGCTCCTATTTATTTAATAACTGCAGATTCTTCTCCATCATAATCACTATTATTGCATTTATCTTTTAGACAATGAACAAAATATGTAATTATTGCATCTACCAACACATTTCATCCCCCAGACCTTGAAATAAACACACTGGGCCACGTCGACAACTGGATAAATTCTCTAGGGTTTTGCAATCAAATAAGCGACAGGATTACCGGTTTTCCTTGTCGGTGACTGGGGGCAGCACTCGGGTGGCCTGAGGGAGGAACGGGGATTTGGCTGATCGCTGGGAGGGGGGCTGCTCGGCCTGGCTTTCCGAGTCACCCGCTCGCTTCTTCAGCTGAGCCTTTGCGAAACAAGACGACAAAAGCACCATTCGGGATGCGGGCCCTTACATGTAAACGCCAAGCCATCACAAATGTACGCACACCATCGCAAACTAGGACTGTAATATAGAAGGTCTGTTTACACTATTTTGTTTCCCCCACAGATCACAGTTTAATAGTCACGATATGGTTCAGGCTGTAGCTATAGGGTGGCACCTTGAGAACAGATGTGTCCATGCCAGGAAAGAGTGCCACTCTCTGTGGCTGCGAGGGGGTCAAACACGGCTCTGCCTTCACCACCTCCTCCTCCTCCTCCTCCTCCTCCTCCACATCTTCCTGTGCCGTCATTTCAGACCTCGTCCCTAAGGCAGACAACACCAACAATTAGAAATGTTAAAATCTTATAATATATTTTCATACAACATACAAGTAAAAAATAAATTTAAACATCAGACTGTTTGCACATTCATCTATATGCCATTATTTAGAGCAGAAAAGGTCAACAAATAATTCTTCATTTGGAAATGGGCGGGACAAGAAGAGGTATCTGCGTCCTGATTGGCTTGCCTGCAGAGTTCTGGAACTGCGGGTCTTTGGCATCCTGTGCGGCTTTCTGACGGGCGGCCCTTGAGGGAGGGGCACGCTGACTCCGCCTCTTACCCAACTGCACCCGCGAGCGCAGGGCGCTGGAGTCCAGCCGGGGCGTCGGCATCTGCAGAAACACACACACACACGCGCATGCATGCATGCAAACAAACACGCAAACAAACACAAATTTATGCACGAAGACATGCAGACACACCCACAACACATGTGCAAGTTAGCACAGAGGTACAGATATAGATATTCTAAGAATGCCACTAGGCCCCACCCTGTCACACACACTCTCTCTTACACACACACACACACACACAGCATGTACTGACAGGGATATGGCAACAAGCCCAAGCACATCCTGATTAAGAAGAGTCCCATCTCCTCTGCCACACCACCTACACACTCTGATGGCGGCCTGCATTCTAGGCCTACAGCAGGCTTTGGTCAAGACAGAAAAGGCAGGAGCCCAAACGGACCTCAGGAAAAGGCAGCGGGTCTGTCGCCTCGCACGACGCGGAGGAGACAGCGCCGGGGGAGGGCATCTCGCTTGGCGTACTGGGCTCCAGAAGGGCATCCGTGGGGGTGGAGGTGGTCGGAGTCAGACTGGAGGCAAAGCAGTGGGGATTCATGGTAACTGCACAAACTTTCATGCGAGCCAGGCTAGCTTTCACAAACCCCCCCCATAACCAATGCGCAGTTGCACACCTGTCCTCGCTGGGGTGTCGAGCTGTGTCCAGGCTACCATAGTGGTCGTCCTCTCCGGAGATGAGCCTGTCTCGCATGTCATCCTCCTCCTTGGGACCGTTGCCTGCCAACGCCCGCTGTTGAAGCAGACGGACCGAGTTTAGCCGAACACAGAGGCAATAAGCACAATAAACATGCTGTTTTTGTTGCCAGCTGAGGGCAGCAGCTTCCCACTGTCAGTAGAGGGCAGAGCAGGAAGATGATGAACATCGCTTCCACGGCAACGCCATGGCGAGCGCAGGAAAGGCTGCAGACCGGCGACGCGGCCGCATGCGACAAGGCGCGACCTGATTGGCTGGGGTGACTGTGGAGGATTTGAACGCGGCCGGCACTGCACAGCCTGATACGTATGACATCATGCATTTTCATAAACCATCTATCCCATCTGAGAAGAGGAAGATTAAGTGCATCTTGTACAGGAAAACACATTAACAAAAGGGCAATTCAGTCTCGCCCATGTTCAGCACAAACCCTGACATACAAGGACCTAAAACTTAATTCCTTAACCGCATGACTTACAGATGCGTTTGCCTGTGCTGTGCTGCACATACAGAATTGCAAACCGCAACAGCTGCCAAGACCACAAGCGGCATAAAGACACAAATTGGTGGTCACAGCTACTGAAATGTTAGAAATGTTAACAGAGGGGCAGAAGAGCTTCACTCAATGGCTCAAAAGAGCCAGCATTGCTTAGCTAAAAGGTCTTACTGTCCTGCAAAACACCAGATGCCGGCTGAGCCATGAGCAGAGCCTGACACACGGTTTTCTTGTGAAATATCTTCATACCAGAAACCAAAATTGGAGTGGAGCTTTGAAAACAGTATTAAACTCTCTTTAATTTATTGATCTAAAGGAGACAAAGACATTTCCCTGCATGAGTTTAAATAAACCTTTTAGAGGTTTTTTTTTTTTTTTTTTTTGAAAAGGGTACTACAGTAGGACATTAAACGACAACAAGTGGAACCGCAAAAAAAACATAAAAAGAGACTGGAACGAGGGAGAGGGCCTGGAGTATCCAGCGAGGCGTGTGTCATTTAATGAGGAGAAGCACAAAGACTCTCCTGTCCTCAACAAATACGTTGTGGGGCTGGATTCACACACACAAACAGGTACACAAAAACACAGACACATGCATACACACATGTCGGGTCAAAATCTTTCTCAGGCCGTCAGCTCGTCTCTTCCCTCACAGACACAAAGGCCAGACAAACGCCTGTCCTAAAATCCCCTGCCTTGACACTGAGGGGAATGGATTGGTCACGGCTGCTTGAAGCATGACTTCCCTGATACAGTGAAGCAGGAGTGTAATCGGCCAGTGTAACGTCATCTTTTGTGGAGAGGCACGTTTGTGTGGCACAGTGGATCAGAACCAGGCCGTTTCAGCAATTTCAATTAACTTCAGAATAAATATGTTTTTTCTTTTTCTCTCTCGCACAATGTTCCATACTAGTACCAAGCAGTAACTAAACATGACAAAGTATTAAGTCACTAGTGAAGCACGCTCAGGTGTGTGTACATACACACCTCCATACATACATGTTTGACCACTTCCACAAAGACAGGAAAGAGAAGCAGGAGGAGACAGTTTGGCCTCCAGTGAGGATTTCTCGTAGTCTCTGCACTGTGCCGCAAGATGACAACATCCCTGTGTGTGTATGAGACAGAGGAAAGGGATGCATGCTGGGAGAAGCAGATTCTTGGCAGCCCCCTCCCCCCCACCATCCCCTAAAAACCACTGTGAGAACACAAACGCGCATGATTACATGCGAGAACACAAACAGGCGTGAATATATACGAGATGTGGAACGGCGGCTCCTGGTTTTTCCACTCTGTATTCTGTCCCGTGTCAGAATCGGATTACACACAGGCAACGCACTCACATGCTCACACAGAGCCTGGTGCATGACTGAAAGTGTCACACCTTGCGCTTTGAATAACCTTCAACTGGTCTGTCTGTTCCAGCATGTTATTTTTTTCTGCTGCTTGGCAACCAAACAGCACCAAACAACAAGGGCCACCAGAGGCAACTTCAAACTTATCTGTGGAAGTCCTTGTGATTGACCTGAGTAATGTTTACTGTTCATTGTTACACCGCTCCTGGCTGATTACCAAAGGAGAACCACAAATACAGCGAGGCACTGCATCCCATGAATCCTTGAACCACTCATTGTTGTTTCCCCCCTTCAAAAACACCCTGGAATAATAGGTCTTATCTCATGGTGGGGTCTTCTCAGCCTTGTCAGCAAGAAGACGAGTGAAGACCACACGGGAATCAGGCCAGAGTGCAAAGGGAACCCGGTCGCTTACGGCGTCCAGCAGCATGAGGCCGTGAACTCCGATAAACTCCTTCTGGCCAATCAGATGGCGAGCCTTGGTCATGTGACACTCAGAGGTCACATGTCGACGGCGAGGGGCAGTAGCTTTACGTAGCCTTGCAGCTTGCATTACGATCCCAAAGGCTGCTCATCCAGTCTGACACCAAACCTTAGCCTTGTGACGCAAATACTTGTAACAAGCGGGGAGGTGGGGCAGTAATGCAGGAGTGCCTCTCCCACTCAGTGAGGGCGTGTCGGCAAGGTGTGGGCATACGGGGGCGGGGGGGGGCATGTGTAATCAGAGGGCGTACACCCACCGCACTCTGTCTGTTTATACAAGTTCGAACAGAGTTCTGTGCTGGAATCCACGGTTACAATATTGCTACCCTTTCTTGCTGAAAATACAAATAGGAAGAAATCAGATAATTAGGCAAAATTCAGCGCTATCACAGAGGAGCTTCGGGATTCAGCACCGTGCAACACACTCAGTGCTGCTTGCCACCTAACCAAACACACACACACACACACACACAGCTGAATATAAATCTTACTTCGCCACAAACACATGCCTTCTTCATAGCTCAGGAGGATGTTTGCTGCGCATAAACTTGCTGTCAGATCAAGTTCAAACTCTCTCCAGATGAGCACATACAAAAAAATCCCTAACAAAATAATCACCCAACGTGATTCATCCCACCTGACAGCTACACTCTGACATCGCTGATTCCGTAATGGCTAAGCTGACATAAATAAGCTCGCTCCATGAATAATTGCAGTGTATTGTCCTGTATCATTCTGAATATTCTATTTTATTGGTTATCCCTGAAATGTCTCCTATTAAGGGCTTTCATTACATTTGCGATCAGGTGTTCCTCAAACAGACTTGACAACATGTTCTACATTTTCCTGGAGCAGTCTGGGTTACACACGGACAGAGTGGCTGGTCTCAGGGTTGAACTCAATCTGCCGTGGCTGATGGCTCCAGCAAGCTTATTAAACAGAGAAGGATCTGCTGGGATTTCCCTCTCTCTGCACTTCCCACTAATCTAATGGAGTTTTTAATGAACTATTGCTTGGAAAATTCTTGAATCCATATTCAATTAATCCACACTAAACATAACCAGTTTTGCCAACAGAGCATAAGGGCCAAAAAAAAGTGTTTTCCTTGAGTTACAAAGCAAAGCAAATTCCATTATGGTGTGATTTCACTTGCAGTACACTTTGCCATAGCGATTTAAGAAAAGGTCAGTTTTTGCTTTATTAGCTGTTAAATTCAGGAACTGAAAGCAGCAGCATAAAAAAAAATTAAAATGCATATTGTAGCAGAGGCACATGACAGAATGCCCAGGGGCTGATGGGTAATTCTGTAGAAGCAGGAAGAAGTGGAGCACAATCAGCAGTTCCCATCATCATTGCCCAGCGTGTTTCATTCTCATCTGAATCTCTGCAGATTTTATAAAGACTAAAAATTTAAGTAGAAATGCAAATCCATTAATGTCTTTAACATGCATCCACCCATCCATCCATCCACCCATGCATTCATCCATTCTCCATACAATGTATCTAATACAGGCAGGGTCACGGATCTCAAGATGTATGGAGAAAAAGGCAGTGGACATCCTGGACAGGACCCACCCTGCACACACACACGCGCACACACACACTCAAGCATAGAATTTATAGAATCCTAAACAAGCCACACGTTTCTGCACTATGGAAGGAATCCCACATAATCATGAGGAGAAAAACTCAATAAGCCACTGGGACGGGAATCAAACCCACAGCCACATTGTTATTAGGTGTGAGGGCAGCTGACAGCCAATGGCAAAGCTCTGATCAAGGCCCGAATAAACAGTTAAGAGAAACAGCAACAACCTGCTCGTGTCAGCTGCCTAAGATTTACACTCTATAATATAAATGCTTCCCTCATCACCCAAGATGACATTCCACAGAGGTCAACCTTTGCCACACGAGAGTGAAGAGCACGGACGGTTGTGTTTGGGTCAGGAGAATTAATGTATGGGTGTATCGGCACGGAAATTCATGGTCAACCACAGTGCAACCCTTTAAGCAACGTCGATAGGGTGACCGGCCACGGCGAGACATTGAGAGTCAGAAACTCAGGAGGAAAACTCTAGAAGTGGAAGTGATGGGAAAAGAGAAAAGGGGGAGAGCAGTACGAATGCTTACGGGGTCTTGGGGGGCAGGTGCGGCTGGGGGGTCAGAGGAAACAGGGGGGTCATCGTCGAGGTTTCCCAAGCGCTTGCGCAGGTTGCGTATAGAGAGGTGACGCTGGCTGCGCGCGCTGAAATTGCGCAGGGACTCCCGGCTGCGGGAAGCCAGGCCCCGCAGGGAGGTGGCCCTCCTGAAGCCGCTGCCCGTCTCCTCAGCCCCCTGCTCCTCTGGCCTCTCCACTGCGCCGCTCAGCAGCCCGAGCGCCTCTTGCAGGGAGCGTCGCATATTGCTGGCCCAGGCGGACACTTGCGACTGCGCCACCGACAGCTTGTCCCCAAAGTACTCCATGGCGAGGAGCGGCTTGCCCAGTCCTGGGTGGAGCAGGGGGGCTGCACGTTAATCCCCAGAGCGTCCCCGAGCAAACGTGAGGAAGGGTGTAGCTCAGCGTCTCCTCGCCCAGAAACAATGGAGGGGTTCCAAGCAGGCAAAGGTCACTTTCAGTTGCCCCGTGAGGGACGAAGCTGCCTGACCTGGAGGCAAAACAACTCACGGTCTCCTCCAGAAGCTGTCACAGCAGCGAAACTCTCCAAAGCTCGGCAAGTTAGTTACATCCGCATGTTATACAACTACCCAGAATGGGCCCGAGGCAGATGATTCTACAGGTATCTCCTGTGCTCAGCGTCTTCTGTCAAACACAACGGCAGCCCAATCTAAGAGCTTCAAGGATACTCCACTTTACGCTGAAGCATTTACAATGTCAAAGGAAAATGGCTCACCGGTTTAAATAAGTAGTTAAACACTCAAAAACAGATGGCAAGGGAAAGACTTCAAGTGTCCTCCTTGGCAGCACCAACCCCAAAGACAACCTGAAAGTACTGACGCCTGGAGTTCAGAACGCACGTGTTCTCCATGGATGAACATCCAGCTCAATGTGGCAGTGTGGAAAGTACAACCCAGGGCAGCAAATAATTCAGAAAAAGCCCGTCATCTTCGGACCCAGAATTTGACGGTCCTCAATTTTTACCGGCAAGCATCACCCAGGTCTGAAAACATCCCGAACAGGCTTGAAAAAAACAACAACACGGCCAGCATAGTCACCAGTCCGGTCCTGCTTTTCCTCTCAGAAAGCCCGGCAGGAAGCAAATGCCAGTGTGGCCAGGAACAGCAGGAGGGCTGGCCTGGCTGTTTCTTCCTCAAGGAAAAATTAAGCGTAAGTGAAGGTCCACCCTGAGCTGGCTTTGGAGAACCCTGACGCGAGAGAGGGGAGAACCCCAAACGAAAGCGCTTAACTTTGCTCTAGCTGACGTCTTCTTCCTGTCTGCAGGTAGAGGCAGGTACTAGGAAAATATGCCAGCCTACAGTAGCCCTGCTCCACACGCTATAGGGTAGAGTCAGGAGGGGGAAAAAAAGGGAGTGAGAGAGAGAGAGGGAGAGAGAGAGAGAGAGAGAGAGAGAGAGACTGGGCAAGACAGGCTGAGGAGAGATAAAACCCAATCTATGAAAGTTGTAAGTTGTCTTGTTGCCTTTCCCAACCTGCTCGCACATGCAGGGCTGGGCAGTGATTCACACTGACACTGAGTGTTGTGGAAAATGGGCTTGGAAAACAAGGGAGAAGAGAGGACAGCCATTGAGGAAAAGGCGGTGAGCACAGCTCCGAAACACACAATGCAGACACGAGAAGCCAAATGCAAAGTATCTTTTAGGTAAAAATAGGAAGATAAGGGTAGATGCATTGTAACTGGTTATGTGGAAACACTGTGCTGGTACATTCCAGCTCAAAAGAGCCTTCACTTTTCCCAGCTCATTTATGCCACTCAATACCGGTTAAATATTTTGCTGTCTTTCAGAAAAGGCAACTAACCGCGAAAACCTCAGCTACAGACAAACGATCGAATTACTTAACTTCAATGATCTTTAAAAATTACATAAATAAGGTGATATATTATTCAGAAGAAATATTTATTCAGCGCAGTCCCTGTTTTTGTTCTCCCCAGTATAGGTCAGTCATCGATTGTTATGGTGTGTCCAATCAAAATACAAAATGAAATGTCCTGTAGGACACTTGGGTTCTTAGTGCCCCCTGGTGGAAGACAGACTTTCAAACAGCACAGGTAAATCCTCGAAATGTACTTCATGAGACACCTCATAAATGTACACATTTATATTCAGGTTGTGAGTCTGCGTCCTAAGCCACTATGCTGACAGTACATTGACATACTATATGGACAAAAGTATTGGAGGTTTTGGAACTCTGCAGTTATTCAGTCAAGAGAGCGTCGGTGACATAGGCGCTCGTCGGTCCTGCTGTCACATTACGTCATCCGCTATTTCATGGCCGAGTGTCCGCTGTTCCTAAACATCTCTACTTAGCAATAACACCACTCAGTTGCCCGTGTAATATTTAACAGGCAAGAAATTTCGCAAACTGACTTACAGCAGAGGTGACATCCCATAATAGTAGCACGCTTGAGTTCAATGAGCTCTTCAGAACAACCCCGTTCTTTCACAAATGCTTGTAAACCTGACCGCATGGCTAAGGGCTTGATTTTATACAGCTGTGGCAATGGGACTGAATGAAAGACCTGAA
>JAODJW010000117.1:24598186-24613083 GCA_026777045.1 Hyperopisus bebe | reverse complement strand
GGTGGGGGGGGAGGGGAGGCAGGGCCCAGGGAGAGGAATCAGGGCTGTGGGGCAGGGGGCAGTCTCCCACTCCCCTCTGAGTAAATAATAAGACACATCTGAAGCACTGAGACCACCTCCCCAGATAGCAGGGGAGGAGGGTATCAGGGCTGTGATGAGAAAAGAAGGATGAAAGAGGTAATCAAATCTGAAGGAAGAGACAGCAGTAGTGACAGAAAACTAAGAGCTGGACAATGATGCGTTGGGTGACATTTCCCACAATGCACCAGTCACTGCTCACTTTCATATGTGCAAATCTGTGTGTGTTTGTATGCTTTTATATTACATATAAATAACAAAAATATGTGTGCTAATGTGGCCCATCGGGGCAATACTGATTATTCACTAATTGTGTAGAAGAAAGCGAAAATGTTGCAGGAAGCTGTACATCATTTCTGCTCCACACAAGACCAACTAAAAACGTTCCGTGGTTTTCTGGGCTGGTGTGATTGGTGCAGATGTATTTGCTAAAAAAACAAGTCATGCAGAAACTTCTAGGGCAAGTGAGTTTGGTCATCTCAGCCTCTCGGATCAGGTGAGACGACAGCCCCAGGTGAAGGGGTAGGCAGGTTGTAACACACACACGGTTCATACACATTCAATGTCACATATTGGGTTCCAGCGATGTGTGTCAACACCTCTTTCTACAAAAAGGCTCAAGATGGCTGAACGACAGAAAGTGGATTACTTGCAGAATTCGCCCAAGCTTTTACAGTGTGTGACACTCTCGCTGTCACTGCCGCTTCTGCTTCCTCCGTTTCTCTTTCCGCCCCCAACACTGTCTTTCGTCAGTTGTGTCCTCATCTCCCTCCCTCCCTCCCTCCCTCCCTCGCTGTACGGCAAGGTCAGTCTGACCTGAGCTGTGGCTGAAAATCGAGTGCGAGCATCAGAAGACAGAGAGATGGAGGGAGAGAGAGAGAGAGAGAGAGAGAGAGAGAACGAGAGAGAGAGGGATGGAACAAAAGGTCCAATTTCCTCTTTTATATTGAGCTCTCTGCTTTGAATCACCATATCTTTCTCTGGTTAAATCTTCTCACAATCTCCATGTCCACTGTGTGCTTGTCGCCTCAGAGCACAAACGTTTGCACGGCAGGTAATGTGAAAGCTGAGCTAGGAGGGCATTCAAATGGAGGAAAAGCGAAAGAGGACAAACGGAATGGAAAAAACATAGTGAGACAGTGGCCATTCAGCAGCCCTTCCCGTTCCATTGTCATTCTCCATATTAACTGTAATGTGGTTGCTGCAGGAGTTTAAAAACCGGCTGTTACGTAACTCGCCATAAACCAGTACCGCAATTCTCATTCTTTCCTCTCCCACTAGGTGGAGCCACAACAGATCTGCTCACGCTACCTAAACAACCGGCACTCCGATTAGCCTGCCCTGCTACTGGAGAGTGACAAGAGGTCTCAGCAGCGTCGGCGTCCCAAACCGGAGCGGGAGAGACAACTCGTCCGGGACGTTTCAGCTAATAGCTTAAGGGTCCGGCCATTTTGGGTCAGCACCCCGCTGCACGAGCGCAGTTTCTCTCATGCCGTTGAAGTTAAGGCTGCGCAGAAGATGCTGGGTTGGCGCTGGTATGCAGCTGGGACGTACTCGATCAGAAAATGGGATGTCAGAGACTTGCTTCTAATTCTCACTGGCTTCATAAGTTGAGCTCCAGCTGTCTAATATCATACGTTTTGCGGATAAACACTGCTGCTAATCCATCTCTCATAATAACATCACCATCCAAGCCTCTTTGCCCCCCCCCCCCCCATTCGGTCCTTCACCGGCCCACCAACGAGCTATCGGGCTATACATAGGAGTCAGCACCGTGGCTCATGCTGCCAGATTTGTGTTTCGTATTTTTTTTTATTTATTTTGTCTTTTGCCAGCTCACTTTGACAAGTGGGAAGGGATTGGAATAATTTTTTATGAGAATATAAAAACAGAACACTTCGCTTTGCTCATCTCTGCTCTAATCGGGCCTTGGGTAGTCTAAATTTAGCAACCGCTACCACAGAATCATTTTAGTAAAAATTTTGTTCATGGAAAAGGAATGCACATTCCTTCATATGAGAAAAAACTGGAAATGAATACAATTTACCCCCTGGCATCTACAGCAAAACACAAGCACGTATACGTGCTTACACACCATTCGCAATTTCTTGTCACTCTTTTCACATGTAATCTCACAACGCCTTACAACACGTAACATTCACATACACAAGCTTCAAACGCCATCTACCCACAATGCATTTGTACTAATATTAAGTCCTGATGATGATCTCTAAGAAGCCAGACAAATATATGACAATAAAAGACGATTGATAAAAGTGATTACAATAAAAAGATGCTTATCGTGTACAGAGATCTTGAGATGTTCTGGATTTGTACTTGAGTATTTTTAATTGTTTCTACTTTTACTTTCACTTTGCTACATTTCTGAACCAAATAACGAATTTTTACTTCAATACATTCTGCACAACCAGTTTCGAGGGGTTTCATTGCTAATTCACCACTTACAAGAGGTCTAAAAGTACCGGCCTGCAAAATGTTTACAATTCATTATTGAATTTGGCTCGTAGACCAATATTCCATTTTCCATAGAATAAAGCCTTTCTGCTAGTCTGCGCCAGCACAATCGCAAAATTCCATTTTTTTCTGAATAAAAATAAAATACTGTGCTCCACTGTATGATTGCTATATTCAAACTTGACTTGTTAGGTTGTTTTTTTTTTAAGATCGATGCGTTTAAATCTATCGTAGGTCTTCTTCTTTTCACTTAAGCACTTTTAAAACTTTTTTCACCACTGGAAACCCGCTAAAAGCAAATCATACAAACCGTTACAGCTAAGCTTATTGTTAATGCGGAGTCTAGGTGACAGATGTGCACGTGCTGTAGGGGAGTCATGCACTTAACAACTGACCTTGGATCAGTTTGGCTATTTACTGTTGAAGATCAGGGCAAGGATGTTAACAAGAGCAGAATTAATATCAACACCCAGGCCCAAGTTTGGCCCAAGTTTTATTAAAAATGTAATAACAGCAACAGTGATATTGGAAGGAATGGTTGGTAAAATCTGTTAAAATTGTACACAGTGGGTATTCATCTCATATGTCCTCTAAACAAACGGTGGGGGTAAACATATTTACATTTATCCAGCATTTATTTGTTTAGCACACGCTTTTATCCAAAGCGACGTACAATCGAGAAAGCAGGGTCAGGTCAGCCAGTCCCTGGTGGAACTGGGGTTAAGCTCCTTGCTTAAGGGCCCAATGGTGGGATCTTGAACTGGTGACGTTCAGATCAGAGATCCTAACCCCGACAGGCGCACACCACTCCATCCGGGCTACCTGAGAACCTTAAATTATGTCTCTGCAACGAATCAAACAGCTAAAAGATTTAGAGTACAAGTCAATGAGCAAGCATGAGTAGATCAAATCCTCCATACATTTATGGCAAATCCTGTAGGCCTACTTTCCTGCACTATTGTTCATTCTGGCTAAATGCAGGAGCTTCCATTGTTTATTTCTTTTGTGTGACCTGTTTTTTTTTTTTAAACCAACCGGACATTTTTAACAAGGATCCTCATTTTTATATCTGTGGCTTATTTATTTTGGCGGAGGGCAGTTTCCTGTAAACCGAGGGACACATTGGGGTCGGGATCTGCTTTCCGACTGAGTGAACCTTAGATCCGACTGGCGATGTGTGCTATCAGTGTCGATCTGACCCAGGACCCAGCCAACCTCGGCCCGGATCCGGCACTGTTTGGGTTTATTTATGGGGGTGCATTAGTTACTGCTCTGATGTCGGCCGGCTCTTTCAGCAAAGGCTGATGCGTGCAAGAAGAAGCCATGATAAACCGACATCTCGGTACATCACGTCCGCTAACGTAGCAGCCACATTCACCATCACCTGTGTAATGCAAACATTTGCCATGTTACGCATTCAGCTACGTGACCATAAATACAGAACAAAGTGGCCCAAGGCCCCATTTACATAAATGACGTGGGGGAATTTTTAGACTAATTAAAAGATGCTCGCGTTTGACTTCCAGCGTCAGCGGGGATGTAGTGGATTGCGAACAGATTAATATGTTGCAAATGACATTCTTGTAAATATTTTGCAAACTGCTGGCAAAGTGACAACTGACAGATGGAGGGCCTTCCACATGACTAAGTTAATAATAAAATGAGTCAGACCTACACTGGAAGAAATACTGTCACGATGCTATTTATCAGACTAGCCTATACTTGGTTATATACGGTATATATGTTACCTATAAGTGACTCATAGAAAAGAAATGTATGACAACTATTTTCTAATATAATGCTTTCACTACTCCAATAATTTCTTATATTATTCCACAATCTTTGAACAGTCTAGGCTATGAAATACCACTCATTCGTAAGCTTTACCTTTCCTCCGTTCCTATGAACTTATCAAGTCTTTACGCTCCACCCTCTTCTGCTGAAATCGGATTGTTTTGTAAATTGACTTGTTCTGTAAGAAGAGTCCGACTAAACAAAACTGGCTAAACGCTGCCGTCCAGACTTGCCGAACACAGCGGTTGGTATAACAATAGGAGGGTGTTAGGGGATGGGGTGCCACGTTTGTTTACAAATTGGTATCAGGAAAACATGCATTATTAAACATAAATATCAATCTAAAGCTGAAGGGGTTCATTTCAATTAACCTATTGTGCTATTTCCACACTGTCAGCAAAAAGGGTACAACCATTGTACTGTTTTGCTCCCCAAGGTATAAATAACATTAATGTACCCCCAATGGTACAGAAATGTTCCTCACAGTCCATTCATGGACCTTAAATTAGACTAAAAGGTACATTTACCTAAAGCTAGGGTACAACTGGCTGACTCTTAAGGGTACAGCCCCAGTGACAAGTAACTTTAGGCCAAATCAGTCATTTTTTCCTTACAACGCACCTAATCCAAAGGTGCTGTGGTGAATGAGTGCACCAACGTTAACTGCCAGAATAAAATTAATAGGCAGTTCACGTTAAATGTAGATCGCGCAAAAACACAGATGATGTCCGACTCACGACCTTCGTATGCAGCACCTCAATTCTGTTATTCTTCTTAAAATTAGCATCCGATAGCCAGAAGTTTGCATTAGCCTCGTGTGGACTTCAGCTCCTCAGTACCTGGCATCACTCATGGTCGCCCTGTCAATAGCTTAAATATAGACACAATATAAAATATCACATAAATAAATAATTGCATTTATTTTGATTGGGAAATAATACTATGTACCCACGTGTTGCATTAACCATTTCTGGGACTGAGTAAGATGTGTGCGGTACATTTCTTTTAACATAATTTGTTAACTTGAATAGCCTGTTGTTAGCGCTTTCTCAGAAAACCGAATCCATAAACAAAAATTCTTCAAGAGCCCAAGTCAGTAAAGCAGGCCTTCGTCCTACACGTGTTCTTGACACTTAGTCAGATAAAGTTCAGCGTGTAAGCACTGACATAGAAAGTTTAACTCTATAGCCTTCTGTATTCCTCCTGATTCCTAGTATTGTACTGTATCATTCCGTATTGTATTGAGGACGTATTATGTTAGTATTGTCTATGCCGCTGAACACTGTGCCACCCACACAGCCTGCGCAAAATAACTTGAATTTGGTCACAGAGGGGTAATTCATGCTGTAGCCTAAATAGAGGTGGGCGTTCGCTCGCTAAGATCCATGGTACGTCTAAAGCACAGCCCATCTAGTGTCCGACTAAGCAGCTTACACTAAGCTCACAGTAAACAGAACATAAAACTGTGAACCAATTACGCTGCCCCAACTGGATTTGTTTGATCTCAAATCCTGCCTTTGCACAACCGCTATAAATGTAATTAAATATTAATAATACATCAGTCTTCCCGGCGTGAAACTTACTTGCCCAAACACCGAGTTGACGATGGGGTGCAGTTGGGACTCTGAGAGAGGCGATGCCGCGCTCGATTTCCCCGATTTGCTGCAGGAGCGACGCGCCGAAGCGGAGACGGGAGAGGACGAGGCGTCAGTGTCGTACGTGGTCGCGGTGCCCGAGTCCGTCCTGGTTCGCACCTTGGTCTCGAAGAAGGCGGCTGCTTCGTCTAATCGGCTGGACAGGGACGGTGTCGGGGAGGATGTCCCACTTGACCGGCGGTCGCTGCAGTGATGCACCGGAGACGGATCTGGCCGCGAGTTATTCTGATGGTGTGGTTGCCTTGACCGCACACCGTTCTCCCTGCCGGTCCGTCCGACACCCAGTCTTTCCTGCATCTTCTCCCGACTGTACCCGGGGGTCAGCTGGGTGTACGGCTGTTGGGACGGCTCCTTGCTCCCTTGTCTGGCCCCGCCATCTCGGAGTTTGGGGTGACACAGTGGTCGTCGGGCACTTGCGTCGCACTCGTCCGGCCAGCATTCGTCTTCGGTTGCGCCGCTACCTGCGTGCGATGTCGCCCGGCGCTCGCTGCGGCGACCGGCGATCATGCGCTCCGGCCGGAGGGCCACCCTTGCGCTGGGTTTCAGCAGGGATGTCGTAGAGTCGCTCTTGGGGAGCGTGGAGCTCATCGCTGCCGTACTGCGCGTCTCCACACACTGTTCTCTCCTCTCAAAGGAGGTAGATCTTTTTACGTGGGCTTCGTGTGCAGGTGCAGATCATCGCACCGGCGTGCGATCCAGCATCCGCTCTGACTTTATTTGCAGCCTGGTAATAGAACTACGACTAGTAGCATCTACCCTTTAACTCCATAAGACGGAAAAAAGCGGCTGCAAAGTTTAAAACGGCACCTCCAGAGGTGGCATCCATCCAGCCGCCTCGTTACGGAGGACGCCTCTATTCCAGCCCAGTGCAAGTGGGAGGCATGAATGGCAAATAATTACCGTCACTGCAGACACTAGGAATCGCCGGTGAATTTCGGTAGGCCTGCCTACCTTTGGAGGCGCTTTCTATGTGTGCGGGGAGTTGTCCTTGTTCGGCGCACTTCTCCATTCAGTCCCATGTGACTGCAGATTTTAATGGCCCGTTTAAAAGCACAAATTAAAAAGGGAATTAGTCAGCTAGACGCAGGCTCTATTTCTGAACTAATTGAGAGAGCCTCCTGAGATTTAAAGCCACCTTTCCGCATGTGGCCATCTGCGTGAAACGGAAAACTTTGTTAAAAGTGAAGCCTGGTACTGCATGGGGCATCTTGTTTCCACAACGTTTGTCCTTCCGTTTCAAATAATTATTAAACTTAAAGAACGACGGCTGAACTTTGGCCTAAAGCTTGGAGAAGTGTACAGAAGTCATTAGGTCTAATCCTCTCAGTTAATTAGGTCTAATCCTCTCAGGATTATTGTTGTCTCATAATGGTATATGTTTGGGAAAAAAAATATGTAAAGACCAAACTGATATTACTGACTCTTAGAAAAAAAACACTTTTTGTGTATAAAAACACAATATTGCCTATCTTTGCATGTATCATCAGGGATGGCATGGGGGTTGAAGTATACCATCCATCCAGCACAGGGCCCAATGGGGACGCCTGCGATGACATGCTGGTTTATCATGCATAACTTCAACATAAACACCCAAATGACTGCCCTTCCACTGGTAGGCTAACTGAGATATGCTTACACATGGCTTTAAGCAAACACTTAAAATACTGGCTATAAGTGCAAGTATAAATTACCATGGTTTTTCTTTCTTTCTTTCTTTCTTTACTGTATACACACAACTTTATTAGCATAATGAAGGTCTAAAGTTAAATTGAATTAAGTGTAATTAACATTAAGTGTAATTAGGCCTAGAGTTTACATGGTGGCTTTTGGCATTATCTTCAAAGAAATATTCAATTCAAATCGAATCACTTTATTTACCCCCGAGGCAGTTAAAAAGCACATGGAGTAGCACAGCAACCAATCACATGTCAATAAATGTAGAATAAAAAGCACATGCGCACATAAAAGGCCAGGTGCATTGTTGTCAGGCGAACCTTAATGCTATGTGTTCTAATAAACTGCATTAAACGTTCTGTTAATAGGAAATCGTGCAAGCAGACAAGCGTGGCCCTTAGTGAAGGTAAGTTGTACCATGGGGAGGCAAGTCCTGTCATGAAGACCAGTTTGAGAGTCCCTGAAAGAACCAGTATATGATGCAAGCAAGGCTTGCGTTTGGCGCCTTGCAGCCACTTGGAAGGGGTTCCTCCCGCAGGCCGCTGTCCCCCACCCCCACTGACCCCCATCCTCTCTCTCTGGGGCGATTTTTTCACCAGATGCTCTCAGGTCCTGAGTGAGTATTATATAACAGCAATCTCCCAGAACTTCCCCATCTTTCCACCCTATTTTTACTAGCTAGTTTTTTATACACGCTTGAAAAAACTCGCAGTTAGTGACAGAAGCGCATATATTATTTATACCTTTTACTATAAAATTATAAATACATAACTATACACTCAGGTTGTGACAGAATATGAGTTTTGTTAGAAATACTTGTATATGTATAAAACATACAAGCTTTAGTAAACCAAACTCAAAAGGGCATCTCTTGTTACTAAAATTTCAGAATCTGTTTTTTTTTAATTATCTGAGTGAGAAAACTTCCACAATCTGAATTTATTTTTAAAAAATGTGAGCAGTGCATGTGGAAAAGTAGTAAACACTAATCAATTAAATTTAGGCTTGTTTTGCACAGTTCACAAAGATGTTTGGTTTATTCAGCTCAATCCAGTTTTGGTTTTTATCTCATTTTCCGAAGACTAGATTTCGTGCTAAAATACCAAGTGTCCCATAGAAGCTTGTAAAGATAAATGACTTTTCATTAAAGGCGTTAAAGATTCAAGCATCCAGGACAAAAAATATATATATCAATTTCAAACTTTAGTAGCGATTTGCACTAGACCTTAGGTTGGGCATTTCCTGACCTCCCCTCAGGCAATGAATCGGGACCCGTCAAAGGACCTAATGAAACGACAACAACAACAAAACATACACCATTCCAGCTTTGCTTCAGCTGTTTTCTGTGTCCCACATCTCCCAGTTGCCATTTACCCAGTTTCTCAGTTTTTGCAGTCTTGCCCTGACAGCTGGGGACAATTCCCGTCATCGGACCCCAAGCCTAAGACACCATGATACCATTTGCTCTGACCTTCCTGTACATCTGCTACCAAAACCTCCAAGTCCAAAAATACCTACTAACATGATTCATTTTATCACTGGGTCACATATCTTTCATCTGCAGCCTTTTCACATCCAAGTCTGAATCAATGCCTTTGTAAAAACCAACAGACAAGATTGTATAGAATTTAGTCCTTGTCAATACTGCATTGCACTGGTGCTGATGAGATGCATCAGATTTCTACAACAACTCTCCACAGCTATGGTTCACAGAGACAGTTTTTCTACCCCAATAACAAACTGACCACAGTTGTTGGCTCAATGGTTGGATGCCATGAACCCAGAAGGACTAACATGAAAAGGTTGCTGATGACATCATCCAACCCAGATGTAAGGTCTGGGTGGACTGCGATGATCCATCTCCCTAGCTCTTCATTCCACGCCCCCCCCCCCCCCAATAAGCCTGCCCCTGCCCCAGCATCCATCCCGTATCAGCTATCCGGGTAAAGGGTCACATTGGCTTGACCCATTGTTCTCACTGTATTGTAAAACACGGGGTAATGATCTATGAAATCATAACTGCCTCAAACTGGGTTCAGTAGTGCTGAACCCAATTGTGCTTTCAGATCTGAGTACAAAAGGGATGGAAACCCTTTTATGGGAACCTTTCCCTGACTACTTTCTCTCTTTTTCACGTCTTTGAATGCTGATATCTTGCAGGAAGGCATTTCAGTAAATATGGGAAACAGACACGGAAAAATGCACATAATAGAGAATGGCAGTCAACACATCTCTTGTGAGAAACCTTGATAAACTTTCTTTCTGGGTTTGTCCATCTGATGGTGTGTAAGCTTCTCACAGGAAATGTCTATCTGCTAAATGCTTATCCTGGTCAGTCGGCAAACTCCAATCTCCTGTGTGTCTCATACTCTCCTGCTAGAGTGGTAAACTGACATCGACAGAACAAAATGAAACGAACATAAGCAAAAATTCAAGACTAACCTTAGACTCAGGGTAGACTAAGGAGACTAAGGCACAGCCCCATACAGCCCCATAGGGGGCGCCCTACCCATATCACTCTAGGGCCCCCAGAGAAGTTATTCCGCACCTGACCTAGAGTGGGATGCCAGTCTATCTCAGGATCTGGAGTAAACGGCCGTGACGGACATCTGGTGAACATGCAAAGGATAAATAAATAAACAGGGGTAAAACTAAACATGACTTTATGTTCTGCATTAAAAGGGCCAGGTTCTCCCATTTTATAAAAATGGCCCGATTTACAGGGTGGCTGTGGACAGTAACCTGTTCCTGCAGGGCTCTGCCTAAGGGCATCGTTTTCGCACCTTTCCCGCTGACCATATCGTTCACCTCAATTAACGTCTTTGGAACAGTTTGTTAGTTATGAAAGATTAATCAGCTGGAGTTAATAATGAAGCAGGCACTCATCTGTGGCTAATGAGGTTAGGGAGGCTTTTGAGTGCTTCGATACTTTGTGTCGTCTGAGTGCTGCTCGAAGCCCATGTGGTGTCTTGGAATATCTCCGCCGTTAGCGCCCAAGCAAACTTTATCACTGCCCTTGGTGGCATTTAATAAATATTACCCCCTGGCATGTTTTTTGCATGTTTTTTGTCCAATATCACAATTTTATAGACACAACGTAGCATTTAACCTACTATAATCACAGGATAATCTTTTTTCAAAATGTAACCTACTCTACTTAGTTAAGCATTGCGACACAATGCACAGTCAATAGTGCAACCTTTCATAAATTAATACTGAAAACTAATTCAAAGCTCATTTAAAATTTATGACTTTCTCCAGTTCTTACTTTCAATTCTGTTTACCATACTCATCTCTTATATTTCAGTCTATCTCACCTTTCACTATTTGTGTTGCTTCTTTGTTTCACTACCTAGCTTTCCTTCATCTACCGTTTTCACATTGTTTCACTTTCTCGGTTCCATGTTCACCCTAACCATCCTATATTCTGTGGCGTATTTAAGCCATTTTTAAATGACTTCACACCACTGGGTTCCTTACTTTACTCAAAGACCTGCTCGAGTAACTCCTGCCATAAAAATAAGCTTCAGAGTATTTTTTTTGTAATGAAGCTGATGCTTGAAACAATGAAACAATACTTGAATAACCCCGACAATGGAGGAGTGCACAAAGGGCCATGCGCAGTAAACAGAGTTTAACCGGGTCTGATGCATGGACCGTGGAATGAAGGTGGAGGTCTTTTAAATATTCTGCAAATGCCCAAAAACAAACGGAAAGGAGAAAAATGGGTTGAGTGTAAAGAGGGAAACAACGGCGACATGACGCAAGAAGGGCAGAATAATTGTTCCTATTTTTAGCAGCAGAGATATTTGTCTTCCCCTCACCACTTCCAGGCTGCCTCACCTTCCTTCGCTTTTTTTACTCTCTGCCACTTTCCCTCAGCAAGCCGCACCATAATCAGACAACTGCATATCACCACAGGAAGAGTGTGTCACTAGGCAGCTAATGTCATCCATGTTGCCTTTGGATGACTGAATTACGGTGTGATCCAAAGTGTTATTGGTAAGGAGTGTTACGGACAGAGTACAAATCTCAGAGAAGCAGAGGAGGTACAAAAAAACTGATCTCGTGATAATTGTCATCAAATCTACTAACCTGTTAAATATACTGTCACTACTGTCTGTGTAGCTCATGGTTTCTATTAGAGATTAGGCAGCTCCTTGTAAAAGGAATAAAGGTTCTGTGTTTACTAACCACACACTGCCAGAGATAACTAACAGCAGCATAGACAAGGAGAAACAACACTTTACACAATAAACACATTCAGTGTAACCACTATGCAACCACAAATACACCACTGTAAAAATTACATTCAGCATGTACATCACAATGCGACAACACCAGCTAATTACCAGACAAATTCACGATTATACACTTTAATTTACCAATGATTTCAATTCCATTTATTTTCATATAGTGCCTTTCATGGTCATCGCTCCAAGGTGCTTTACATGGGTGTATTGTAATACATTACCACATCATTTGAACGGAATAATTGAAAAACAGGGAGAAGGTAAGACAAAGAGATAAAGAATGAGAGACAGCTAGATGACAGCAGAATAGAGGAACCAAAAACTCCCATGTAGGGAGAAAAAATAACTTGGGGGGTCCAACAGTGTAGGATGGCAGATTGAAGACCTGCACCTACAATTTTACAGTTTGTAAGTCGCGTCCACTGTGCACATTAATGGACAAGCGTAGTAAATAAAAATGGCATGTACAGCAGCAGCAGCCATGGTTACGGTGCGTTAAGCGTTAAGTTGTGGGTAATCTAAACTGAGGTTATAGGTCTTCAGTCGAGATTTAAAGACCGAGACTGATTCGGCATCCCGAACGTGAGCCAATGTAAGGCCCTGTAGCAGAATGCTTTACTGCCAGCTGTTACTTTATTTATATGCGGACCAACAAGGAAACCTGCATTCTGTGATCCGATTGGACGATGCAGCTTGTAAACTTGAAGTAATCCTGTCAGGCAGGCAGAAGCTAGACCTTTAAGTGCCTTATATGTAAGTAGAAGAATTTTGAAGTCAGTCCTGAACCTAATATCATTGGCATAGGAGTAATAATTGACATGATATTTTCTCATTATGTTACCTAATGGCAACATGTACAGAGAGAGAGCGAAACAGGACTAAACACTGATCCCTCTGGTACTCCGTATTTGACTGGTCACACTGACGATGGAGTAGAATTATTTGATTTTTGAACATATTGATATTGATTAATCAAATAGGATTTAAACCAATTCAACACAATTCTACACAACCCAACATCAAATTCAAGTCTTTGTAATACAGCAGAATGGTCAACCATGTCAAAGGCTGCACTCTGGTCTAGAAGCATGAGCACAGTCAGATTGTCAGCATCAGTTGCCATTGTTATGTCATTTACTTCTTTAATTAAGGCACTTCGGTGCTGTGTCCTGGATGAAAGTCATCCAGTATGGTTTGTGTCTGCAAGTATGAGTGAAGTTGAGCAGCAACTATCTTCTCCAGAACTTTGGATAAAAATAGCACTTTAGAGACAGGTCTGTAATTGCTGAGGTCCTGTGGATCCAAACTTGGTTTCTTCACTTGTGGTCTGATGACTGCTACTTTAAACTGGTCAAGCACATCGTCTGAAGACAGAGACATTTCACTTTGGTAGTTATAGGTCTTGCCATAACTCCCAGGGATTCTTTAAGAAGTTGAGTGGGGATTGGGTCAAGTTGTCAGATTGGTTTTAGTCATTATAGTTTTTAACTCCGGTTCATTGACTAATTCGAATGCATTAAGAGTTTGTGCTCTTTGTGAGTTATTTGTGAGCCATTTGAACATGTTTGAAGTCTAATGTTTGTAATTTTATCAGTAAGGAAGTTCATAAAATGTTGCCTATTGAAATGACTCAGTATCAGAGGTTTAGCCTTATTTGTTAGATGAGCTATTGTTTTGAAAAGGTACCGAGGGTTATTTCGATCGCAATCAATAAGGTTAGAATAATAGGCTGAACGTGCCCTACAAAGGGCTTGCTTGTATTGTTATAGGCTGTCAGACCAGCCAACCTGAGCACTTCTATGCCCGTGGATTTCCATATCCGCTCCAATCTGTGACACTCCTGTTTGTAAGAGCGTCTGTGATCATTAAACCATGGGGAGTGTCTGGTGGTTTATACCACTTTATTTTTCAAAGGAGATGATTCATCAAAAATTTGACTATCCACTATATTGAAGTCATGGGTGACGTCATTACCATCTGTACTAGACATGAAGTTCACATTACTTACTGCATTAATAAATCATAGGGAATTTCTATCATTTAGGTGACGTCCTAATCTTCTCTGCCATAGTCATAGAGGCTCAATCATGAAGGTGATTAGAAAATGGTCGGAGAAGGACTTATTTAATGCACAGACAGATACATGATGAGCATAAACTTTGTGAGTAATAATCAAGTCTAGTCTATGATTATTCAATTCAATTCAATTCAGTTTATTTTTATATAGCGCACTTCACAACGGAGTTGTCCCAGGGCGCTTTACAAGGGTGTGTATAAAATGAGATACATAAGACAAAACTTTATGATTATGAACATGTGTTGGTCCTGTTATGTGTTGGTGACAAGAGGGACAGGAAACTTTTGTTGAAGTCATCAGTCTCTATGTCCACATGTATATTGGAATCCCCAAGTGTTAAAATATTCTCTCAGTAAGAAGTTCCCCAACTTCTACCCACAGGTTTGGGTCCATCCTCTGCTTACTGAGAGAGAAGACAAAGGCCAGGGTCCAATTTAGGACCCTGTATGCGGTTTAGAGGAATGACACAGGAAATGACATCACAGGATGTTGTCCCTAGTGTTATTGGGGGAAAAGGGGAGTAAAAAACGTGTTTGTATGTATTTTTCATCATCATCAGTGGGAGTGCGCAGTGCAAAGAGGTACATGCAACAGTATGTTTTCAAAATGCACTGCAGTGCAGCACAATAGTGGGAACATCATACATTGAAAGTAGCCTACTAAAGGTTATATCCCCTCTATAAGAAGTAACCTATAGTAGGGACCAGAGTGAATCAGACCAAAGAGAGAATTAGATTCTGCCATTTTATTTCAGCTTTAACACACATAAAAATGAAGTTCCTCTTTAATACCTTGGTTTGAAGGCACTTTATACCAGGGGTCTCCAACTCCGGTCCTGGAGAGCTACTATCCAGTAAGTTTTCTATCCTACCTGGCTTCTGATGAGCCACA
>JAODJW010000117.1:24580608-24598086 GCA_026777045.1 Hyperopisus bebe | reverse complement strand
ACTTGGCTTCTGATGAGCCACACCTGCTCCTGGTATTTACCTGAAAACTAGTGTGGCTCATCAGAAGCCGGGTATGATAGAAAACTTACTGGATAGTAGCTCTCCAGGACCGGAGTTGGTGACTCTATTGGTCCCAGTGTGACCAAGCAAGGTGGAGACTTTGCTGGAGAGTGAATCCAAATTCCCCTCAATGTCGAAAACTTTGAGAAGACATTTTACAGGAACTGCTGCTTTACAATTATTAGAAATTACGAACACCTTTTCCTGCTCTGGTAGACGCACTGCTGAAAACAGAGAACCTGTTGCCTGATGCAACAGCTGACTGGTGTGTAGGAGCTTTTGGTGCAAAGCTCCTAGGACCATGTCTGACCGTGACCCAGGGCTCGCGTGTGCTGGCTGCTGGTGCTGGCACCAGACTGGAATTGTGGCAGGAGGGACTATGGCCAGATACAAGCTGGCTGTATACTCCAATTGACCTGTATCAAAAAATCTCTCAATCTGCTTAATCTCCACCAAGGTTCTAATGCACCTCGCCAAAGCATGAATCCTGTCCTCCAACTCTACTTTGATTAAACACTTCTGGCATATGAAATTGTCAGGAACGTTGGAAGGACGTCTGCACTGTACATGCTGTGGGAAATAATCCATAGCCAGAAAGACGTAGCAATTCCCAAAGTCACTACAGGAAAAATGGACCCAGCACCTCCACCCCAACCTTCTCCATCAGCACCCCCACTTAATATGCCTGCATTGACGCTCTGGACTGGTGATTTGGTTGCTTCTGGGTGGTGCATGCATCACTGCAGTTGACAAGCAGCTCGGTACCCTGGCTGCAGTGGGGCCAATAGAAATGACTCTGCGGCTTCTTCAGCATCTTTGCTGCTCCAAAGTGCCCGTTTCCTGTAGCGCCATGCACTACCTACAGGATCATAGGTCGAAGGCTCCAGGGCATGAACAGTTGCAGCAGGTGGGAGTCACCATGCGGGGAACAGCCTGTCATGCTCCTCGGGGGTCCCATATTGTGAGTAAAGGGCCTTAGTCTCTTGCGTGCAAAGTCCTCCCTCCATTCTGACTGCTGCCCTGCCTGCAGCCACCCCTTGACTCAGGTCAGCACAGGTTTGCTCATCTGCTCCATTCACAGATGGTGGTCATCTATCTAGTCCCTTGCATCTTTAGCTCTGCTCCTCATTGTAGCAACAGTGATGCCAGTCGTACATCTAGCAGGGGCATCAAGAGAAGATGTCAGCATTGCCATGAAGCCTGCCTGGCCGGTGCTGGATTTCAGAGTTGTACCCCTAGATGACTTTCAGCCAGCGTGCCAACAGTCCCTTGGGGTTGTGGAAACTTGGCAACTAGGTGAGGGATACATAGTCAATACACAGTTTGTAGCACCATCCACAGAGGTACGGGCAGAAGTGGTGAAAGGCTTATATGACTGCAAGGAGTGCCAGGTCATGCAGTAATCCCATTTGGGGCAGCTGAATGTTCAGATGAAGTACGCCAGAACCCTTTCACCCAGAGGTCCTACCTGTGACGTCACTGCGCTGAACCCCTCGTTGATGGTATCAATGTCAAGGATGGAAGGATGTGCCAGGTTGGGGTGTGCATGCACTGGGGCCTCCATGAGTGCAGATCTCAGGCAATTGAAGGCAGTGGTGCAGTCTCCAGATGACTTGAAGGGCCTCCCCTTTTCAGTGAGTTAGTGGAGCAGCTTGGTGGTGCTCGAAGGTCTCATACAAACCAGTGGTAGTACGAAGTGAGACGCATGAAAGTGTGGAGCTCTGCAGTACTTTGTTGTGTCAGCTAGTCTTTCATTGCAGTAATCTATCCTGGATCCAATGGACACAAGTGAAGTGAAGACAGTCCACAAATTGTTAAGCGGCAGTGTGGGTGAGCAGAACATCCAAGTAGACAATGCACTGGCTCTGTGGGGCATGGGCCAGCTTTACTTGCTAATAGCCACTTTGGAGACCTAAGGAGCAAAACTGTGTCAATCCGGTGATGTCATTCAGTATGGAGTCCTAAGGAGCAAAACCACGTCAATCCGGTGATGTCATTCAGTATGGAGTCCTAAGGAGCAACACCACGTCAATCCAGTGATGTCATTCAGTATGTGGTCAATCCAGGGAAGCAGATATGAGGCCTTCTAGGTCACAGTGTTCAGACACCAGAGGGCCACGAAAAATGTCATGACCCATCCTTTATCTTCACCAGGACTATCAGCGCAGCCCTTTGCTTTATTGAGCACACACTGGTGATGGATATGAGTCGAATCTTCATTGCTCCCACCCCAGTGGGGTTTACTGATTGGTGACTGGGAATATGGCCGGGCTGGGTGTCCTTCCAGGGCTTCGCATCGGGTGCCCTTCATGATGCAGTCTACGTAGAGGCCTCACTTGTGACTCAACTGACCCACTTCATGGCACAGGGGCAGAAGTTTGTTGGTGGGAAAGGGCTCTATCACAGTGCAGCTCACCTTGATTCTCCTGTCGGGGCTACTAGAGTTGCAAGTGCAGATTCATGGCATGCTGTCTGGTGTGGCTGGTGGTTAGTGTGTGGTTGCTGGTGGAGACAGGATTTCTTCAGCCCTCTCTGCCTCTGCCAAAGCATCAGCCAGTCTGACGTGTGCTTGCAGCTGGATGTGCTGGTAACACCACTCTGGTGTTGATGCCTTGACAAAGACATGGAGGGCCAGCGAGTTTTCCACAACGCTCCCAGGGTTCTCACTCTCCTGTTTCCACTGACTTGCCAGCTTCTCCCTCATGGTCTCCTCCAATGGCTGCAGATGGAAATGCCGCTCTGGTGCTATGACTGGAGCACCGTAATGCTGCTGCTCATTTGAGGTGAGGCTTGCAGTGCCAGGTGGACCACCACCTCCGTGGAGGGTTAGCTGTCGTACCACACAATGAACTAATGAATGAAAGTTTCTATAGCACTTTTCAAGACACCCAAAGTGCTTTACAGAACCAATGAGGAGTTGCGTCAACCACCACCACTGTGTCGCCCCCACCTGGATGATGTGGCAGCAGTCATTCTGCACCAGTATGCTCACCACACAGTAGCTAAGGTGGTTAATGGGCATGAGAATTCACCAATTAGATATAGGTGATAATTAGGAGGCCAGATCTGATAGGCTCACAGTGGGCAATTTTAGCTAGGACATCAGCTACTCTTTTGAAAGATGCCCAGAGATCTTTTATGACATCAGAGAGTCGGGACCTCCATTTTACGTTTCATCCAATGAGACATACTTAGGCATGGTAGGACTTCACGGCTGTCTTCGCCCCACCGCTCACAAAGCACAATGCTAGATTCCTGGGGTCTCCTGCTGCTGCTTCCTCCTTGCACTAAGTGGTCTGTAGTGCTGAAGTTCACAGATCAAATCATCAATTTCTAACTAAATTTCAACCTAAGATCCCACGTTTGACACCAATGTCACAGGATTTGTGCAGATCACAGATCTCTTCAATAAAAAAAAGACAACTCCCTCTTGCGCCTAACGAAGCCCCTCTTTACAACCCACGCGCCGCACAGACAAGGAAAGTCAACCATTAACACACATTAACAACAATTAACACAATAAACACATTCAGGGTAATCACTAGGCACCAAACACACTTCAGTAAAATCACTACATTTACAACACTTACACTTACAACACAACAACGCTTTCTAATTACAACACAAACGCACAGTTCTACACATTAATTTGCTGATTATTTACAGTGACAGTGTAGCGCAAAGCATGACGGTATATGCATAGCTCGAGCCTCTATTGCTCGGCTTCGCGGTGTAACATATGTAACGTCCTAGTGAAGATTTCGTTCAACATAGGGTGTGATACTGTGGTTTGGTCCACTTAATATTCAAGGTTACTAATATATTTAGTATTTTTAAGTCTTCCATGAATATACAAATCAGGCGCAATTATGAGTCTACCCTTACAGTCTATGCTCACGATTCGGATGCTCGCCGCACGACTGTCTCCTTGAAACTTGCGGGGCTGCTGTTTGACAGATACACCGTGTTCCTAATCTGCGCTCGGCTATTCTGCATGGGGCGTGTGACTCAGCGGCTGTCGTTTGGTCGTTTCTAAATGCGCGAAACTTGTGGTTGTACCAAAAAAAAAAAAAAAAAAAAAAAACGATAGAACGTGTCTCCACACAGAGGTGATGAGACTGTTGTTGAGGCGATGAAGTTGTTACGAAAGTCAGCACAATATCTTTCATTTAACGACACGGACCAGTATGGTAGAACATAAGTGGTAAAAAGTTTCGTTTAATTAATAAAAGAATTGTGGACACACACTGGAAGTGGTGTGTCCTTTGTTTTAACAGTACCATTTTTATGTTGTTTTCTCTCATCCTCACATTTTATTCTATTGATAATGAGATTTCATGCTTAGGGAAACAACTCCAATCGTCTAACTTGTGTTTTATTTACGTAAGTCTAAGTAAAATCATCAACGTTCATTACGTAGGATTTACATGCATTAACACATCCTTCCGAAATGAGCTTGAATCATCTGACACCCTCTCGCGCAGAAAATCCATTGCTGCGATATATTAAAGCCCATAGATTAATGATACAGAAGTCTGATACATGTATACTCATGTTATTTTAAAAATTCCTTATTAAGTGCTTCTCTGTATATCACCAAGATGCAAATACATTCAATACAATCTTCCCTCACTGATGATTGATACCAAATGTCACAGTCCTCTGTATTAATCTAGACACTGGGGACAGTATGTTTTTATGAGATTTTTATGAAAGTGGTTTCAGGTACAGAGATTTTGTGGTAAGTTCAACAGCAAATTGAGTGTAGATGAGGCCATTAAAGATGGAGGCCTTTCCCCTGAATAGGAAACAAAGCTTGCATCTCTAACACACAGATCAATAAAACTGTAGAACAGATGAGAAATTAGTAATAGATCAGGACAGTACACTCTGTTCTCTGTCTTTTTGTTCAAGGATAAATCTATAACTTTGCTAAGTGTACCTCTAAGGGCTAGGAATGGCAGTGTGTCAAGCATTATATGCAAAGCAAATCAACAGTTTAAATGCATGTCTTTGAGGGTGGATGGGAATTCATGCAAACACGCCAAAGGCATGCACAGTCTACCCATAGAGCCAAGGGCAGGAGAGATATGTATCAATCTGTCAAGTGCTCAGTGGTTCTGGCTTTAAGATCCCCTGGATGGTCTCCCTGGAGTTTATGGTCTTGGTCATGGTCAGGATGAAAATATATTAATTATTCAGGTGTGCATGTCCAGTGAAAGACTGAGTGTGTTATCGATGATGGTCTGCAAAATCTCTACAGCTTTATTTATTCTGTTGGGGTGGGGCGGGCCAAGATACCAAAGCCATCTTAATTGGTCATTTCATAAGTTGGTCTTTTTGTCCACATTCTGTATTATGGGCTTCTGCCATTACGCACTAACACCCCTGCATTCTACTGTATATGCAACAACAGGAAATGACTGAAATGACAGCAGAAAAATGATTGAAATAGGGCCAAAATCAAGTTATATCCAAAAACAAGCAACTTTTATATTCAAGATAAAAATGGTTTTAAAAAACCGTCACAGTTTATGCGGGAAAACTGCACTGCGGAGACACGCACGGAAGGGCCGACTTGGCACAACCTGCTCATCAAACCCCTCTGCTTCGCAATAAAAGAGATATAAATATCAGAAGGACTGACATTCAGCAATTGGCTATTCCTTATCTAGCCAACACCCGCTACCAGAAGTAATAAAATTAGCACTTTCGTCTTTCATGATTTAAATGCAAATGTAAATTCGTTCATTTATTCGTCTAAACTACTTACTGCCGTAAAATTGCACCAGGATATTATAGGAAACTAATGATTTGCAGAAAGCATGAATTCTCCTCCCCACACTCTTGCAGCGTTAATTGAATCAATTACGTCTCTCGGTAGTACCAAAGAATTTCTCTTTAATAAAACCAAGATCATTTAGTTTCTGCTACACACACTTTTTTATTCTTGGTATTCGTCATGGTTAGGATTTTCAGATTCTATGTTCAACCCCCACCTAAAAAAACCTAAAAGAGTGCAAACGTATTTCTTCTCCCACAGGAACATCCTTATATGGCATTTACGTACTTTGTTGGGTGGGAGGACCGTCATACATTTCGGTAGCGGTAGTTACTGACGTACTCTGGCAGCCGCGTTGTTGGTGATGCGTGTTGTGCACTTCAGTAGGTCCAATAAAGTCATTTCCGTGTATAAATAGCTTTAAATATAAATAGGTATACGTAGCCTACGCAGGTATTGTGCGTTTCCGTAAATAACATCTGGTAAGAAACAGCAAACATGCAGTGGGACAACCAACACAGCAAATGCCTTTACAGTATGTCTGTAATTCTTTTAATTTATGACAGAGAAATGATGTCCCATTCCCTTTTTCGGGAGGATCTCGCATTAAAAAATGACATCACTTCAACAGAACAACAGTCAAAATACAACGTGAACTGTTACGTAAACGCATGTTTATATATTGTTATGTATTTTTATACATAGGTAGAATTTGATTTTGACACTGGGGGGTGGTGACAAAAAAAAACTCATCTTGCTTATCTTATGTGTTAACACAGGTATTAGATGCAGCCAGTACCTAATATTTTGTCTACAAACTGCGTATGCAAAGTTGCAGAGTGCCAGCAGAGATCATTGTACTATATTGGTTTTGCCAATTAATAGCAATTTTGATTCAGGTGAATGGTGATTTTAGAGCAGATGTACTAATTAAATGGTGGTGCTATATATGGAAATACACAATTCTAATAAAAAATATGGTCATACATTTTGGATATATCCAAATAAATCTAAATGAAATGAAAATGCGAGAAGAGACAAAGGTCTGAAGTATACTACCACAACCAGAGGCGGGACTAATATTTTTTTCTTGGGGGGGCCAGGAAGGGGCACAGACTGTAGAAGGGTGGCACACTAAAATGACAATTTTATTTAAATGCCCTGTAGTCTTAGATTGTAATGAACAGTAGCCCAAGGTTTGAATAACAAAATTATTTATTTACTTAAATGATACACTTATTTTTTGTTTAGCACGTAAGACTTGAATACATCACAATTTTTTTATGGTGAAAAAGTACTCAATATTTTGAGTCCTTTTCATCCTAATCCTGCCCTCTCCCTATAACTGCCTATAGAAATCGTGCACATTGTTTGGTTTGGTTACTTTAGGTCAGAAAAATGACTCACTAAACTGAAACACGCAGGCTAGATATCACATTTCTGTGTATGAGAAACTCCCATGAGCGTACAACTTCTTCAATCAGTCAGTAATACCTAAGGCGCTTGGACACCTGTTAACCAAACTGAAGTTACAATTCATCAGGCATATAAAGTCACGTTCCTGGCTGGGTCAGTAACCCGCAGCTTCTGCCTTCCTTCTGGCATCTGACTGGGCTACTATGCAGGAACCCTCCATAACCACAGCATTGACCACATTGCGGACTGTCGCCAGCTCTTGGCTATGGTGCCCGTAGGTTTTCAGCTCCTGCAGGACGGTCTTAAGGAGAAAGAACAAGCAGAGCATAAACAGGAAGATGAACATTTCCTGTTGTTGCAAAGTTAAGTCTAAAGTGCCTCATTTACGTCTGTGAAAATGTGTAACTTTGCTGAGCTGAAGTACAGCGACATTTTGTCATGCAGTGCATTCTGTAAAAATGGGAGAATTAAGCAAAAATTGTAATTACTTTTCTGCCGTTTTTTTGTTGGTTGTTGGTTGTTTGCTGCATTGTCACACAAAATCCCCATTGGAGACATAATAAAGCCTGCATTACCTCATCAAAACCCCGCTCATATTCTTCTGTAGTATTTTGTCTCACAAACAGCACAGGAGCAGCGATGGCATCTTCGAGGTCCATCCCAAACCACAGGTGGTTCATCAGGGCCTGGGTGGGTAAAAAGGCAGCACCCTGAGCTGGGTAACTGGGGGTTCTGGTGAGAGACCCCCAAAAGCTGCATGACAATGGGGGACAATGCACCCAAGGGTTCCCAGTCATTACCAAGGCTATTCCCGTGGTGATCATGGTGCCTCCTGATGCTCCAATAACCATTGTCCTACTCTTGGCCTTTGAGTAGAGTATCGACGGGGCCATTGAGGAAGGAGGCTGTTCTCCTGAGAATGACATCACCACCTGGTATCTGACATCATCACCTGGTATCTCACACCATGACCATACCCGTGTTTACACACTGCAGCACTGTGTTACCGATATAAATCCCTACGTTTGCTACAGTATTTACATGACCGTATTTGATTCTGTTGATGTACTTTGCTATGATATAAAGAGAATCTGCAAACTGTGTCAACGTAATCTGCATATGTCCGATCCTACTGGTGTTCACGTTGTCCTTGATCCCACAGAAATCAGCAATTTGGTTGTTGAGGATCACCCCAGTTCTGTATGAGTACACACCAGAGCCGAACCTGTGTGGAAAAGACGACCCTGTAAAGATACACCTTGAACCCAGCAAATCTACTCAAAAAGGTTCATACCAGACTGTCGAAAGTCATTGGAGGTCATATTAATTGATTCTTTTGATCCGAGCAGAAGTAAAACAGTGGTTTAAGGGTTACTGCATGTGGCTCCCTCAGCACATTTAAAGCAAAGATTTATTCATGGTGACCAAAGACCTGACAGAACAAGTGTTGGATGAAACAAAGACCCACAGATCATAAGAAGATTATAATACAGACACTCCTCACTTAACGGCCGAGTTCCATTCTTACGACTAAGTTGTTAAGTGAGTTGGTCGTTAAGCAGGGAGACACCCCTTACTGATGTTTCAAGCATATTGTGCTGGTAGAGTGTTTTTGTGTCAACCATCTTTAGATATTGTTTTAATGTCACCTTTGCACCATTTATAACATTTTTAGTGTATTTATAAATGTTTACAGGTAGCACATAATAATTCTTATTTATTTTCTGAGGAGTGTCTGTATAACCAGATTATAGAGTCAGCCAGGTTTCTTTATGCATACAGTCTGGCCACCAACTGAACTGATGGGATTAAGCGAAACAGGCCTGCCTCGCATTATTCCCGTGCCCAAGAAAAAATTACTTCAACTGGGTCCCAACTTGGGACATTTTCCGCAGCCGGCCCCCCCAGAGATGGTGGGCCTCAAGCAGAACCAAGCCACTTTCTCAATTGTGATGTAATCGGGAGTCCCAAACGGTGGAACAGGATAGCGATTCAGCACAACTTTGTCTGAAATTTTGTATGCAAAACTGAATCGCAAAATTCAGCCATTTACCAGCGAAGCTTTTCAGCCATAAACTGGATCCCTGTAGCAGGCTACAGAGAGGAGCCAAAATTATCACATGGCACTAAACGTAGGAGTGTCAGACTCACTTGTCATTGATGGTGCTGGTGACTGATACCGCAGAGCCATCAGCAGCCAAAACTGACACATGGGTGGTACCGAAGCGGTCCAAGGAAGGGGTGACATTGTAGTAGTTGGGGTTGTAGGTTCTGCTGTCGCTGATCATGGCCCTAACTCGATCTGCAAACGCTTCTTCAATCAAGTGAGCGGCTCCCTGGGAAGGGAATTAAGAATGAGGGTCCATGTCCTTAATCATGTGATTAAACTGGTTGGGATGTGAACAGCCTTTTGCTGGACAGCATGTGGACACTTTAAGGCATGTCTATACAGTGAGCGGACATCACTGTCCCTTGATGCCAGTGCCAGGAGCCTGTTGTAGGGCTTCATTAGTGAAAACTGTTCCTTACATCTCCAGGATTGAAATTAGGGTCACCGGTCTTCTTCCGTTGAGCGTTTGCGAATTTGAGGGCCTCAATGTAGCGGTGGTAGGTTAGAGCTTTCTGGTCATCCTTAAGGGAAGAAGGGCTGAGTTTGTACCCTGATAGGGAAGAAAGAATGAAAAACAAATTTAAATGATTATTAAATGATTAATGGCAATATCTGTAAACAAGAATGGGATTTGTAGAATTTATATGTATATAGTTTAAAAATTATTATGGAACCATGAAAAAGACAACTCACCTTTCATGACGTTCAGGAGAAAGGCAAGAATAGGCCCCCCTGTTGGCGGTGGTGGGAAGTGCATGACATAGTCATCTATTGGAACTGTCCATGCATCAGTCACTTTTGCCTGAAAGGACCTCAGATCTTCCATTGTTAATGTTCCCCCTAAAGGACCAGTGATTAAAAATATCCATTTACAAAGGATGCTTGGTATATTTGACGTTTTAATTTGGTGAAAATGATTCTCCATTCTTTCATCTGTTATTTTAAAAACCGGAGCTCCAAAGTCGTTATCTTAAAAATACACACACAGGACAATGCTTATGCGTATCCAGGAGGACTTCAAAATGCTGCTATTTAAACTACCTGCTTCTTTTATCTCCTGGATCAAATCTTGTGCGATTCTGCCCGTGTAGAAAGCATTGGCCCCATAATTTGCTATGTTCTCAAAGGTTTCTGCCAGCTTTGGAAACCTCATGATGGCTCCTTCCTGAAAGACTGTCTTGTTCCCATAGCAGAGAATGTCACTGTAATGGTAAATAAATGAATAAGATGCACAGGTCATGTGACAGGAATCCCGGGGTCTGGTTTCCTGTCATTATAAAGGAAATGGGCCACAAGAGTCAATGACCTATATAACTACTTTCTAATCACATAGTAAAGATGATGAACAGTCAGTCTCATGACCATACACTAGGAAAAGCCTATGTTTTTATCGGTGGGTGTCTGTATATTCCTATTTTTGCTAGATTCTCTGGCACACAGGAAGTTCTCAAACCATCACAAACCTTCAGACAACAGAATGTAAAGGTGCTCTCTGTTTCTAAGGAAACAACATGAACCAATGAAAATGAATGCGTGTCTACATGGGACATTCATGCTGTACCATAGGTGGGATCCTTCCACTCGCTGTTTAATATCGTCCCTCTGGAGGAGTTTTGCAAGGTAGGCGGACACAGGGACCCCGTCTCGGGCCAGGCTGATGGCAGGCTCAAACAGCTTAGCCCATGGCAGCTTCCCATACAGATTGTGAGCCTGTTCAAAGGCACGGATCTCCCCCGGCACGCCTATCCACTGACTGCCTAATGGGGGCGACAGAGAGTCTCATAGGTCACAAAAATGTATCATGCTTGAAGATGAATTTCACAGTCCTTGGAATTAATATATCAGATTTAGTATTTTTTATTTGCGCCAATGATCTACAATTTATGTACAAGCAATTGAAACGTGACATGCTTTTAAATAAACAAATAGAGATAAATGCACAGATAAACAAACAAACAAATAAATAGGAATGTATTTATTTACAAGTATTTTTGTTCTTGTCTTTTTTGTGTACCTTGTGAGCCCTTTGAACAATCCTTCATCAGATCAGGTTTTAACTCCGCAGGTACCGTCTCCCTAGAATTAACGATCTTGACCTTGCCTGAAAAAGAGGGAAGAAGAAATGATTTAGAAATGCACACCTGAGAGCAGCACTCAGCAGTGGTCGTGTAGCTAGGAAACTATCATTTGGATCATTCTACTGAAGACAGTGAGGCTTCCAGTTGACCCCATAAACTTGGGAAATTGAGAAGCACAGGGTCTTCTTTTAGACTTCAGCCTTTCGGCAGCTGGTGGAGGTCTGGGGGAGGTCTGCCATTTCTCCTGTCTGTAACAGCTCTTCCGCTCAACACCCTATAACCCTCAAACATCATGTTATAAATAGTAAGTTAGGCATTGTAAGCTGTCAGTGGACTTTCTTATATCCCACTGGGTTAAACCAGGCGGCACATTTCCCCAGCAATTTGAAGGGGATTTGAAAGCTGCATGTCTGCCATTACTTGTAAAAAGCAAGGAGACTCAATAGATGTGTAATAAACACAATGCAGCCCCAGAGATGAAAGAGTATGAGATACTGGGCTGTCACTCTTTAACGGTGTTTCCCAATCTGATCCTTGGGGACTGAAAGACAGTCCATGTTCTTGCTCCTCCCTGCTCCCACTGCAACATGTGGACTGTCTGGCAGGGAGCAGAGGGAGAGCAAAAAATGTGGATTGTCTGGCAGGGAGCAAAGGGGGAGCAAAATTGTGGACTGTCTTTGGGTCCCCGAGGACCGGACTGGGAAACGTTGCTCCTTAAGATCCATTATGGGATAAGAACTCAAACCCTGGTTCCATTTTCGGGCTGGAGCCAAAGCTGTCGCACTTATGATTTAACAATGTTGTACTGAAGGATTTGATACATGCTATGGCTCTCAAACAAGACAAAAGAGTGGCTGAAGTGATGAAGGGAGTGGCTTCCTATCAGGAAAGATTATAAGACATCAGTTCTCAGATCTCCCACATATGCACCTTGTACAGTGGAATGAAGGGTTGGCTGCATTCCACTGTGACCATTCCAGGCACATTCCAGCTGCATTCCTTGGTACAGCAGTGAAGGTGAGGAGTACCAACTGATAATTTATGCAACATACAGCAAACCGATGAACACAGGGGTCAATCTGGCTGTGAGTGAATCAGCCTAGTCTGGGAGGGTCATGGATGGTCATACCTGTCTTCTCCATAATGGTGAATACAGCCCCTCCACCCAAGCCTGCACTGTGTGGGTTCACCAGATAAATGCAGAGCAGTGTAGCAATGGCGCCATCTACTGCTGAGCCGCCTTGCTTCAGGATGTCCCTGCGCCAAGGCGAAGTAAAGTGCTTTGGTTATAGAGGTGTATTCCTTAGAGGCGTATAACTTGAAAACATTCAAAACCTTATTGATGTGCACAGATAATTTGTGCCAAAACTAGGAAAATATGCTGCATTGGACAAGTCAATGTGGATGCAGCAATAGCTCTGTGTACCAGTGTTAATTTTGGCAGCAAATTTTCATTTAGTTTTAGTCATAGATAGTCTTTTGACTAAAATGTAATTTAGTTTCAGTCATAATTTAGTCATCTAAATTATTTTAGTTTTAGTCTAGTTTTAGTTGACTAAATATCATAAGATTACAGTCGACTAAAACTATAGCTGATTTAGTCGACTAAAATTAAAAGTGCAAAGTATAATGTTTAAAGTTGCCCTTCGGTTTCTGAAAGTCATTATGTTCACCAAGATGAAATTAAACCAATGTTAGGGAATGGTAGGCCTATTAAGGTCTGACTGTGCAGTACACAAATACACAGATTTCACTCTTATTTGAAACACAAACATATGTTTATTTACCCGGAAACTGAGTACTGTAAAATCAGTAGTGGCATTAGTGCAAAAATAAAATCACTTCAAAGTGCATAGGCTACAATGCCACCAGGCCTGCAGAAAATTTTACGGCAAATCTATATTATTCCATTATAAACCTAAAGTTAGCTATGTCATAAGTGTATTTAGGCATACTATTTACAGCAGACTATTTACAAGGTAAGAACTGTTACATATGTGTGCAGACATCTCGAATTGAAAATCTCACTCCAGCCTGCGGGCAGAAGTTGACAGCCCCGCGCTTCGTTTGCATTTGTGTTGTTACTACGAAAAACGAATATGAGAAAAACACGTCACGTTTTATACGTTTTCAAAATACAGTGGTACCTCAGTTCTCAAACTCATTAGAACATAAAATTTCTTAAAAGTCAAACCAACCAGTTCGAAAAAAAATTGCCTAGAACTCGATCTGAATCTCAGAAGTCAAACCGTGAACGCAGACCTAAGATAACTTGTACACGCCGGGAAATGAGTCATGCGGTATGTCTCTCAGCGGAAACAAAGGGTAACGATTCAGTCTCAGCCTCGCATTCACTGTGATAGCATCGCACATGTTCACTCTAGCTGAATACATATATTTAGACAGTAAAAATACATTTAGACAATGATAGACAGTAACAGTAATTACTATATAATAAAATACATTTTAAAATAAAAATTTCTAATTATTTTTATATCATTAATAACAAACCATTAATACATTTAATTATAACAAGATTGTCGTGCCCAGTGGGGACGGAACAGAAACAAAGGCGCAGACATCAGGGTATCGGGGAATACAGGGTTTAATTACAGGTAAGGCAGGCAAAATGCAGATGGACAATACAATGACCGGACTGGGGAAACAAACATTGCTTTTTTTAACTTTACATATTGTTTGAGTACATTTATTTTCTTACTTTACAAATTACAGATAAATGTGCTTAGATGTGTTTAGTACAGTATATGGTCTTCTTATTTTATGCTGTTCATTTTGTGTTTAAATGCTAAAAAAAAAAAAAAAAAAAAAACACACTTAGGTGTAATTTTTGGGGGCCGGAAACTAACTAATTGGTTTTCCATCATTTCATATGGGGAAAATTCGATCAGAACTCAAACTTTTTAGGATTCGAACCCAAGTTCTGAACAGATTAAGTTCGAGAACTGAGGTACCACTGTAATAAGACCATATCCTACTCTAATAGCGATTAACGTGATAGCTTCGTATGTATTTATATTAAAACGAGACTTGTTATTACCAGCGTGGGATTATCGAAACAAATGCTTAAATCCATGTATAACAATAAATTCTCTTATTTTGAAATGCAGCCCTACGTTTATTTAGTAAATGAGAAAACATTATACATATCTGCAGTCATACATATATGTTCAGTTCTATGTCATGTGACAATAAATATAATCAAAAAGTTTTTGAATTGTACTGAATTCATTTGATTTGACAGTCAGGTATTGATTACACGCAATGTTGATACAACTAATAGGCTACTTAAATATATATCACACTAAATAGTTAGACATTATGATTTTACGAACCTTTGCTTTAAGAAATTCTCTCTAACTGGACCTCTTTAAATTTTTGTTGAATACCCCTTCCTTACACAAACTACATTAGTTCTGATTGTATCTTGTCTCTGGCAAACATTTTCAGCTCGTTTTTATTTGTTGATGAAATTGTCAATACACTTCGCCATAGTCTTAGGCTTTCCGAAATCATTTTTATTCAGTTATCGTCTCGTTTTAGTCTGAAAATAAAGGTCGTTGATGATAACTATGACGGAAATTTTTCTCTATGTAGAAGAGCTGGATAAATTCAACCATAGACTCCAGAATGTTTATCAACTAGTTAAGCCGGATAAACATGTTCCTGACAGCAGAACTAGACTGACTATCTGGCCTACTGGGCATTTTCCTGTGGAACCGACGTGTGGGCCAGGAAAAATAATCATAGGGGACTCCCCAGTCAGCAAAATTGATCACTAGGCAAAAGTTATCACATGAACCCCCTGTCACTCAGCAAAATGCATCGTCAGGCATTCCACTGCAGTCAGCATAATCAGTCATGGGGAAACCCCCCTCAGCTTTGGGGAACCCCAAAGTTCCTGGCTGATTTTAATCCCAGTCCAGCCCTACCTAAGACACACATCAGTCTACCACAAATTCTGCAGGCCAGCTACTTATAAATCATATTTAAAATGGTAACATTTGGGATTAACTTTCTTTGCACTGCACAGCAATGTGTTAACTTACCTGCCGACCACAGAGCACGTCAGCGAGTCGGAAGCCACTGCTGCGTTCCCGAAGCATTGATCCTTAGATGCGTGCCTTACGACAATGATGCACACAATGATGATCAAGACGGCCACCACGACGCCGATGATCACTCGCTCTCGGGATGCCATGCTTTCGACACTGCAGACTGTGGAAAATAAGATGCCCGTCTCGATGCGACTACGCCTATCCCTTAAGAAAAAAAAATGTCGTTTTACAAGATTCTCAAAAATGAAAGTGATATTGCTTGAATCATACTAACTGCATGAGTGTGACAGCTTTCAAGTTCATCCATTCTCAGTAGCTCTTTAACTCTTAAGTCAAAGGAAAACTACATCTGTTCTTGGGGTTAAGATGGAATAAAGAGATGGATGCATCACAGATCAGGGCCAACTGTTCAATATGAACTGGATCAAAATTTGCGTGCTACATACATACTGTGTTCTAATTGTACATTCTACTAACATACTCCAAGTCTGAATGCAGCCCCTGCACTATTTGTATGCTGGTACTCTCACTCAGGCTGTTTCCATCCTAAAAACATGGAATGCAGATGAATAGGCCTCAGTGTTTGAATGCATACAGATATAGCTGCCCTGGGCTTCCGTTAACCTGAAGAACCATGTCTCCATCTTGAAGAGGCACTCAGCCACTAGAAGGTGACCTCACCCTCGTATCAGACTCACATACAAGCACAAATAACTATCCATAGAATTGAGAGCAAACAAGTAAAACATACCAGTGTCATAAGAGATGAAAAATAGTAACTCTGTAAAACTCTGTAAAATTCTCAGTACCCCCCGCTGAAAAAAACAGCATAGCTGGTTTCCAGTGTGACCAGCATATGGTACAGGTTTTGGTGATTGTGGACCAGCAATAATAAGATATTGAAAACTTGAATATAATGAAATATTGCTGCTGGACCAGGAAATGTTGGCCTACAAAAAATTTTGAAAGAATGTATCACTTCCAGTTTATAATACCCAGCTGTTATTTTAATGTTGTAACAGACTGTGGGTTTCTGAGCCATATTTTAAAAAGGACAGACACACTCTTTTTGAAACATAAGCGGTTTCACTTTCTTGCTAGCCTACTACCCAAGAGAAGTAGCAGAAGCACAGACAGAGAAGCTGACAATTCACACAACACTCACACTCAGGGTAAATGTTAACATGAAACACACACACACACAGCACAGTAAGACATCACATTACAAGCACTAACATCAGGTTACAACACTTACTATTTCCAACACATTTACACGTACATAGATCAAATTATAGATTATTTACAACTAATGGTGCACTGCAAGGCATTCTGGTATGCAAATAGTTATGTCTCTGCTGACCAGCATAATATTTTATGCAAGTTGACAATGGAAAGAACAGAAGGGACAAATCTTTTAATCTGACATAAAAAAAAAATCCAAAACATAAAAAATCCGATCTTATATAAATACATTTTATTTGAAAATAGGCCCACACATCTTTAAGACAATGTCCATGGGAACAAGGGCCCCAGTAAAGTTTTCACGGGGGCCACGTGCAAGGAGCAGCGGCACTACCAGGGTCCCATGGCGGGCGGAGGGGAAAAGTTGTCGTCCTGGGGTAGAAAGTTCTTGGCAAGCAGCAGTTATTTTTTATTGGGAGGGTGGGGCACAGGCTTCCATTTGGTGCCTCTCTGTAGCACCAACACTAGCTGAGCCACTGAATCAACCAGGGTTACCCATGCCCCTATTACATATCTGGTTATTTTACAGCTTTTATAAACAGTAATACCCACAGTCAGATCTGTGCAATTAAAAACATTAGTGCAAACAGGGGCGATTCTAGGTTCAGAGCTTTGGGGGTGCTGAGCACTCAGAGAGCTGTGGCCTGTACTACGAAGCGGGGTTACTAGCTTATCGGGGTAACTTGTTGAATTTAAGGTACCACAGTTTAAATG
>JAODJW010000117.1:24552049-24579894 GCA_026777045.1 Hyperopisus bebe | reverse complement strand
CTGCAGTCTGGTTCGCTGATCTCATTAATGAAGGGCTTATTCCTTGCTTTATGGGGCCTTAGTCCTGCTTCTAGGAGCCTGATGTGAGCTGGCCCAACAGTGCACTTCACACATGCACGTAATGTTTCCCATTCCTTCTGAAGGTCAATTGATGTCATCCTATAATTTATAACAGCCATCTATGGCATTAGAATGTCGCTTCTGCCCTTTACCTGGCTGGTTTATGGTCATTCCCAGTGTCTCCTGCTTCACCTTATTCTTGTGTTCTGCTGTCTTAGAAATTTTGAACCTGGAATCAACCTGCTGCTCAGCATAGCCTTCTGCCAAAAGAACCATGAATAAACCAGGATTTTAAAATGCAGATTTGTTTAAAAATATAGAGCAGTCTCTTAATTTTTACCCACTTCTCTATATACATGGATAATAAAGACTTGGCGAGGGACAGGTTAATAACAAGCCAAACACTGTGTATTACAGGCAACAGGAAACAGGTGAGGGTGATCGGGAACAAGAAGGGGAGGAGACAGAACAGCCAGTAGAGACCTCTGCTGGCCAAATGGGAGCATGACACAAAAGGATTGTGACAAAAAGTTTAATGTAACTAGATGATTTAAAAGCAGTGAATATTAACTGGCATGATAATGGTGAACTTTCATTCAGCTGCCACATTTGGTTCAGAATCCAGCCGCTTTGCCACCCATCCTGGAATCCGACACGGCAGAAATGTAAGATCCCTCCTTCAACAGGGCATTGACTGCGTTATACACTCTTTCCGTTTCCTGCATGTCGTGTCCAAAAATTTTCAGCTTCTTGACAACAGACTGGGGGAAGAGAGAGAGAGAGCGCAACCGCTGAATATTACCCATGTCACAGCAGCCAGGAAAATTCATCAGTTGCTATTTTTTCCAGCACTGAATGCATGGCTCTGCAGAGCCAAGCAGGTAGCGCCGTCAGCATTGATTACAATCAGCAGGGATACCAATCAGCAGAAATTACAATGAGCAGGCCTGGACTACAGAATTGTGAAAGGCTGATTCACTAAAGGTTGCTAAATAAAAACACATTTCATTTTAAAGTTAAAAAAAAAAATGGGGGTGTGGCCAAAAATAGCAGAATTCTGGAACAGTAGAAAAATTTCTTGTGACATCTGAATAAAATAAAGATTAGACGGAGGAAATGCCAGCAGACAGCTGCGGCGCCACGCGGGGAATCATCTACATAAATGACACCATGCGAGAGAGCGGTCACGCACAGCGCTAATTAGGTCTTTTGCTGCTGTGTTTTACATTATAACCTTTTCCCGGAACACTCCCTTGCGCCGTATTCAACGTGTTACTGTGCACAGTTTATTTGCACACAACACATTTACGTTTATAATTTAGTCGCATAACAGATACTTTCACTCAAAACCACTTGCAGTTACCATCTGCCCTTTTGCTGGAGTAATACTACTTAATTTCCTCTCTTGAGCACAGTAGCAGCCTTAGTGGGATTTAAAAGCTCAACCTTTGTGTTGCAAAGCCCATTCCAATTTACTTAATGGTGTGTTTGCTCCATCATAGTAAAACAGCAACTGTGTTGCTAACGTCAAAGGCATGTGCAAATTAAGATCTTTAGGTTGTGTGCATCCTGGTGGGAAGTCCATAACTCATTTCCCTGGCTTAATCAGGGTGATTAAGCTGCTAATTGCCTGATCTATTTATATTAAGGTGGTTTCCACAAAATACAGAATTGAAATTCAGCAGGCATTTGGGATACATGAATACCACAGATTTGCCGTATTCAATTACTGCTCCTTTTTCATAGTGTGTGTCAAATTATAGTGTTAAAATAATTAAGGAAGGCAAACTGGAAGTGGGGGATGTGTTTGAAAAGGCAATAAGAAAAGAAACAAAGTTTTACCTCATCAAACCCCTGCTCGTAAAATACTGTGCCATTCTGATTCAGGATCAGCACAGGAGAGGAAATTGAATCGTTCAGGTTCTTTTTAAACCAGAGGTGGTTCATCATTGCCTGGTGTGAGTAATTGGAACAAAAAAAAGTGGTTAAGCTTGATTTTATTAACCACTGAAGCAGAGCCAAATTTTTCAGTAGAATTGTAATTTTCTTGTGGTGGAGTTGTGGTCATTTGGTTTAGAAGCAGGACTTCATAAGAAGTACTAGAAACCTATGGTTCCTGTTGTTATTGACAATGTTATTATTTTGACAATGAGGTTGCTTCCAGTGTGATAGTTACGTGTCTGAGACAGCACACCTACCATGGCCAGTCTTGTGGTGATCATGGTGCCCCCTGATGCTCCAATAACTAATGTCTTCTTCTGGGACTTTGAATAGACTATCAATGGAGCAATTAAGGATGGAGGCTCTTCCCCTGAAATTAGAAAACCCCACCTCTTATCTCACGTACACACAAGACCGTACCACTGTTTATACACTTACACTGTAGCATGTTTATACAAGCAGTCATTCCTATATTCGACCTTAGCAAAGGTGCAAATGTTCACTGGGAAAGGAACTGAGGCGTTATCTTACCGGAAAGAATGTGATTCTTTTTCCAACAGAAACCTGCCAGTTCACTGTTAAGGGTCACCCCTGTTTTCCGTGAATATGCAATCGAGGTGACGCTACATGGGGGGGGGGAGAGTTTGATGGTAGCTGACATAAATGCAAGAAATCATGACTGCATCATGCCACAGCAGCTCAGCAGAGGGTTGACTCTATGCTCACACCAGGATACTGAAATTATACTCCTAGATAACACAGCGGATTGACTTTAAAAAAGAACCTGAATTTCTTTCTGTTTCTGAAGACTGTGTATCACTGAAACTGGGGTAACAATGAATCAAGCAGAATGTCTCTCTCTCACTGTTGGTTGGTGGTGCTGGTGACCGATGCTGCAGTGCCGTCAGGAGCCAGCACTGACACATGGGCGGTACCCAAAGGGTCCAATGTGAGGGTGATGTTGTCGTCACGGCGACCTTTGGCCATTGTGTCGCTGATCATGGTCCGGACTCTGTCTGCAAACTCCTCGCTTATCAATGGGAGTTCCTCGAAAATTGAGAAAAATATTGCTTATCTGATGCCTGTTCTCCAGATGAGGGTGATAAACATTAGATGACTTAAGATATTATACTACTCCCTTATTAGACTAGTGTTCATGGACAATAGAAGGAGCAAATATACCAAGTAAATGGTAAACTAGTGCAAGCAATATGACCGTATTGAATATATTTTCAGATTTAATGTTTTAATAGAAATGTTAGAACTGCTGTTAACACAAATATTGTGTTTCAATGTTTTAATAAATCAATAAAACTTCATTGAAGTTTAACTCAAGATTATTGTTTTGAGACATTCAGGTAGATCTGTCCTTGTCATAGAAAATAAATTGAATATCAACAATGTAGTATGTGTAAAAAAGGAAAGGATAAAAGATTAAGAAAAAAAATAGAAGGATAAACTAATTGTTACTGACAAGGACAATATATGTAGAAGTCATCCGAAGCTACACCGCAGCTAGGTTAATAAAACAAGCGAATATTGTCCCACTTGATTTGCAGTAAGATAAGACTGAAGCCTCAATGTTGAGAGTCTTTCGCAGAGATTGATCAGCAACGGTGACTGTTCCTTACTTCTGTAGGATGAAAGTCTAGGTCACCGGTCTCCTTCCACTGAGCGTTTGCGAATTTGAGGGCCTCGATGTAGCGGTGGTAGGTTAGAACTTTCTGGTCGCCCTCAAGGGAGGAAGGGCTGAGTTTGTACCCTGATGGGGAAGAAAAGGTGTGCAATAAAAAAAGCTTTAAGTAATTATCCTCATTGCAATTATGATGAATCTGGAGAATATACTGTAGATATGATGGATTACAATTTACATGTCTACACATTTCATGAAATCCAAATGTTCTGAAGTTCTACTTCTGTTTAATTTATTACTATATATGAGAATGGATCAGGTGTTTCTCAGATCAGCAGTTTATTGGTGACACGTCGTACAAAACTTAACTTGATTGAACAACTCACCTTTCATGATGTTAAGAATGAGGCTAAGAATACCTCCCCCTGCTGGTGGTGGTGGGATGTACATGATGAACTCTCCTATTGGAACGGTCCATGCATCTGCTACTTTGGCCTGAAAGGACCTCAGATCTTCCATTGTTAAAGTTCCACCTAAAAAATATCTAATCATTTTGTATATTTGGTATACTTAAGACTAGTCCAATGCAACATCAATCCCTGCACCTTCATCCTTTATTTTAAATATTGCAGTTTCATTAAGCCATTAATAAAAAAAAAACCATGCATATACACAATGTTTCTACATATACAGGGGAACAGGACTGCAAAATACTGCTATTTAAACTACCTGCTTCTTTTATCGCCTGGATCAAGTCATGTGCGATTCTGCCCGTGTAGAAAGCATTGGCCCCATAATTTGCTATGGTCTCCAAGGTTTCTGCCAGCTTTGGAAATCTCATGACGGCTCCTTGGCGAAAGACTGTCTTGTTCCCATAGCAGAGAATGTCACTGGAATGGTATATAAACGAATAAGGTGCCCAGGTCATGTGACAAGAATCTCAGGATCTGCTTTCCTGTCATTGTGAAGGTGTCATACTCATTCTGTGTTACTGCTTTCTAGTCACAAGACCTGTGTTTTTATTGGTGGATGACTCTAAACGCAAGTATTCTGCTGTACGTTCACACACAAAATTGTCTCCATAAACACATACATTCATGGTCTCTTAGACATGTAAAGTTATGTTCAACCCCACAACATCTTTATAACATCTGGCCTGACTGAGCAAGGCAGACATGAAAAGAATTAATTAGTTTCTGTTTGTCTTTATTCTCTCTGTTTTAGGTAAAAATATTGCATATATTGCAGGGATGGGGAGACCACAGTGATTAGGGCATAGATTTGTAACCCAGTGCTTATGAGTTCCCAGCACATGACAAAGCTTATTCTTGCATCTTAATGCAAGGTACTGAGCCTGCCTCGCACCAGTAACTCATCTTTATGTATAAATTGGTCAAAATTGTAAGTTTATTGCGTCAGTTAAGAAGCCCGAGGTAAACAGTTTTGCAGCGTTCTTATCCTGTACCAAAGCTGTGACGCTCCAGCTGCTTTCCGGCGAAGCGTCCTGTCGAGGTCAGCGGAGACAGGCACCCCCTCCCGGGCCATTCTGATGGCGGCCTGAAAGAGCTTCGCCCATGGCAGCTTCCCGTACAAATTGTGAGCCTGCTCCAGCCCACGAATCTGTCCGGGAACGCCTATCCACTGGCTACCTGAGGGGGGCGATACAGAGGCATGTTTCTGAGCTTCTTCCACAGACGGCAAGAGCATAATACAACTAAAGTACATAAAAAAAAGAGAAGAAATAAAAACATCATCAGACATCATGCCAACAAAAAAGTAATCTAATTGGCCTGCTGAGTTTTTCTCCAGATTTATATGTCATTTCTGTGAGAAATATCCGGGAAATATGAAGTACTGTGCAAAGGACTTAAACAGTCAAAGAAAATGTTTAAAGGTATTTACTTGGGTAGTATGTGTAAAAAAGCAAAAATTTAACCATAGAACATATGAATATTAACACAACACAGAGTAACAACTTGTTCTGTTCTCCAAAATAGTTACTGATATTTTGTTGGATGCCTAGAGGAACATCGCTCCGGTTCCCAAACCTCTCCTCAGGGGTACCACAGCTGTTCCACGTATTTGTTAAATTTCACCACCAGCTCAATTAATTAATTGATTTGATTAGTTAAATAACTACATGAGGTAGTTTGTCTGTCTGATTAGACAAACATGGTATGCTAGTGGTCGACAAATACATTGGTACATTGAATGGTTGAAATACTGGCGTGACATTAGGGGTTTTAAAATTACTCGGCTGACACATTTTAACAGACATAATATAATTTTACACCAGCATGATTTTTAAAACATCATTCAACTCTGACTAGCTCAGACTTTTGCACAGTAATGTACATTCATTTATGAAATGTATTTCTTTGAAATCTTATGTGAAATCCATCTTCTCTACCTTTTTCGTGATTTGAGCAGTACTTTAACAGGTCCGGTTTAAACAGTAGCGGCACCGTCTCCCTGGAATTAATGATCTTGACGTTGCCTACGAAGAAGTTGTAGTTAATACACTTTAGTTAAAGTAATACAGTGGTGGCTGCGGTCCGCGAACACAATCCGTTCCAGGAAAGCGGTCGTGAACCAATCTGTACGTGAACCAAGGCAATTTTTCCCGTAAGAACGCACTGAAATTCGATTAATTCGTTCACAAGCCTACCAAATAATATTTTTTGTTAATTAATTTTCTTTAAAATTAAAGTAAATTTTCTTCAAAGAAAAACACAATATAGTGTGGCGACGGGCGGACCGAGGCATCGCGGGAGCAGAGAGACATGGAGACTCGCTTGCCGGGGAAATGACGCTCCTCATTAACAGTCCTTAGCCCTTGTGCCCCGCCGGTGCTGCACTAATATAAAAGAAAGGAATTTGGTCGAGGAATCTGTTCATCGACTAAATTTTGTACGCGAAGCAATTCATTTCTTTCAGGAAATTTTTGGTCACAGACTAAATTGTTTGTAGTCCACAGTGTTCGGGAACCGCAGGCACCACTGTAAAAAAAGATTGTGTTTGGTCTATATCTATGTCAGTTTTGCAATACAATTTCTTCCTTCTCCAACATTTGAAAAATCCAAATGCCCCCTTTATGAGACTTCTGGTCCAGACCGCCATCATTCCCCACCTAGGGTACTGTACCCCCCACTGACGGGAGTCTGGGTTCAGGTGGCAGACCGTTTGTAGGGTCTTTACCAGGCATGTGAGAAGGGGTTGCGGGTGCTTGAGGATCTGCCGCCCCTTACGTCCAAAATGGTGTAGTGGGGCACTGACGATCACACTCACTTTACAAAGGGGGACCTCCACCCAACTCACCCCCCAGGCCAGCTGAGCACCTGCCCCTCAAAAGTCTCCGCATAACACCGGTCTTCACAAAGGCAGACACATCAATTGCCCCGTCCTTACCAGTTTCCTCCATCACAGTGAATATGGCGCCCCCTCCAAAGCCAGCACTGTGCGGGTTCACAACAGAGGTGCAAAGAAGGGCTGCAATGGCGCCATCTACCGCCGAACCTCCTTCTTGCAAGATATCTCTGCAACAAAAAATCAAGGACTTAATTTATCAAAATTTCATTGTGAAAAAATGCAAAAATGCAAATGAAAGAAATGATGCGTGTGTGCAGAAAATTCTGATTTATTAAACCTGGCGTAGACAGGTGCATGCAAATTCCCCTTGATAAATTGGAATTATCTTGTCAATGTGTGTACATGGATGAGCCTGAGATCCTGTCCAGTTCCCGCCCACAAATAATCGTCACTGCCTTCTGGTTTGGAGCTGCCTTCTCATATAATATGCAAATCAGGCCTTTCTGTTTACATAGTCTGACAATAGTGACTGTAAATAAACCAAAAAAAGAAGATTTGAAGACTGTAAGGTCTTGTTATTTGGGGATCTAAGCACATTTATTACAAATAAGAAAATGTATAGACATGCATTATTTATTTATTTTTCACACATGTATATATTGTACAGCTGTTTCTAGCACTTTATACGATTTTACATTTTTGGATTATATGTCAACAGGCATTTCGTCGTCTGATTAGGCTGCTTGTACTTGCAATGACAATAAAGTTAAAATCAAGAGAATGTGTTGAATGGTAACGCATTGCTGCTGCGGTAAAGTCCGAAAGAAAAAGAGAAAGTGGAGAGATATCGAGAGAGAAAGAGATGAAAAGCGAACTTTTTTACGCTACACCCCAGATTTCTCTAATACAATCTGATGAGGAAATAATGCTTATATTCATGGAACTTCGTATGCAGTGCAAGCAGTATTTTGAACAAACCGCGAAAAGGCGACACCCAATGTAAAGCAGGGAACTGCAGGTAAACCAGCGAAATGACCGTGCTTGTGCAGGCAATTCATAGGTCTACCATCGTTTTGATGTAAATATAAAAATGATAGGAGAAATTAATTAATCTTCTGTTTATTTGTGTATGTCATGTAGGAAGGGAAGGAGCGACAATCCAAATGCAGCAAATGGAAACCAAATGGGACTTCATTTCGGAACAGAAATAAACATACAACAGGTAATAAATATAATGAGCGTGAGGGGTCAAAACAGGAGGCAGGGAGGAAAACTCAGGAGAGATCAAGGCTGACCTAAACACAGGGGAACGTTGGGTAAGCAGTAACAGAAAATACCAGGATTAATTATTTACGACCGGAAACCAACACAATAACATCTAAAGAATTAACAATGACTGAAGTAGGGGGCAATACCTATAATAGTAAGGTAACGAGGATCAGATGAGAAACAGGTGTGAGTGCTTAGGAACAAGAGGGAAGGAAATGGGAACGTTTATCAAAAGCTTACAGCATACAGCAGTGGATGCCAACATAGAAATGGTACGACTTAAGCTACTTTTGTTAATCAAAAACCATTTAATTCTATTAGTGTGCCAGTCTCTTGTGATAACGACATGACACTGACAAACATAATAGCTCGATGGTCTGGATCAACTTATGATTCATTAAATTTGAGTTCCACATATTACATCAGTATCTCCTTACATATCTGGCATAGCACTGCATAATAGGGCATACCCTGTTATAGATGCCACATGCATGTTGAAGTTTGAGGGCATGCCAAGCAGCCTACAAAGGAGTTTCGTAGCTCATGGCCTGGTCATGTGACTTAAACACAATGGACATGGTTTTTGAGGAGTTTGACCAGAAAGTGATGGAAAAGCAGCCAATGAGAGCTCAGCATATATGTGGGACCTCCTTCAGAACAGCTGGAAAAGCATCTCAGGGGGCCAATGGGTCAACCAGTCCCTGAAGCAATTGGGGTTAAGGGTTTTGCTCAAGGGCCCAATGGTGGGATCATTCTGCTGACCCAGCAACCTTCTGAGTCCATAACCACAGAGCCGCTCCCGCCGAACACATATTTTTTTATTGTTTAATAATTGCTATTTAAATGTAATAAATTACTATTTAAATGATATTGGCAACCATTAAAATAATCTGTCAAAGTCACCATCAAACACAGCGGTTGGGCTCTAAAAACATCTACCAAAAACATCTAATTGGTAACATTACAGACTAAGTCAGAACAGATCGATTTCCTTTAGTCGACTGAATACTCATTCATAGCTCGGTTTTTCCTGTTGCGTTGCAAATATTTTCTGCAATGACGGAAAGATATGAAGGACATCCATCATTTTGACATTTTGATTAAATATGAAAACGGATGAAAATTACATGCTATTAACTATGTCTTATTATCATTTAAAATGAACTTTAGGATGACCGATAATAATAGGATAAATTATGACGGATTTTTGCGACCCTGTGCATCAAAATGACAGTCTAGAAAGCCTAACCCTTGCTCTGGTAAATTCGTAAAGGTGATGTTTTTTCAGGACAGGTTTTTCTTTATAAATCTCTAAATCTGTCTCGCGTATTTTTCGTTTGTACTTTCGCTTGTACTCCGGGGTCGCGGTAGCTGCGCTTGGCTAAGCATCGGTCTCCGGTCCTAGAAAATTCCCCAGTAACATACGACCAACGAAACCGAAATAATCTTAAGGTATCTGGTCTCAGCGTAACATCTATTTATTGGTTTTAAAAGTATCTAACTAATAAATAATATGAAATTACTTTTAGATACTCTTTACAGTAATTTTGCGACTCATCCAACGGTTATGTTTGAGCTCAAAAGTCTGTCTAGATGTAAACTTCCTTTTCACGCACAATCTTCATGTTGCCTACACCAAGATTATCCTTGTTAATCGCAATGCATGCATCCATCCATCCATTCATCCGTCTGCCCATCCATCCATCATCCAGAATAATTATATAATTCATAAATGTTACCAGCATTCCTGACATTGTCACGTGATATGCAACTTGTACCAAAACGCATGCAGATGTATGTAATAGAAACATAAACATTTAAGGAAAAAAAGCTTTTTATCGTTGTGTCAATCCATTTTTAGATCGTTTTGCGAAAATAAATGTTTATGAGTTTAGAGTTTAATTTTGAAGGATCACGGTTGCTTTACAGCTTAATTACACCAGAAACCAATTATCCCAGTGCTTTTAGTACGTGCCAAATTTAATACACAGCACAAACTGAAAGAGCAGTTATTTGTATGTGAGATGCATTCTTCCAGAATCATTAAGGCAGAGAACGGACCTCACCTGCCGACCATGGAGCATATCTCTGAATCTGCCGTAACTGCAGCTTTGGGGTCATTCCTCCTGAAGACCGTACAAAACAGACCGAGAATCACAAACATAGCCAAGATACAAAGCGTCTTCGCCCTTGCATTGCCCATGCTTCTATAGCTGTCTCTTTGCTTATTAGAGGAAGCGTGTTTTTAGCCAAGAATATATATTATGTATATATCTTATGTATAAGAATATAGGTATTACTGCCTCCGTACAAATTATTGTGCCAGCACATACTTACTAGCCTAGTGGATTCTCAGGAGAAATGATCAGTATCAAGGAAACTATTGTTTGTGTAATGCATCCTGTTCTGAACTACAAGCAGACTTCTACAAAGCCGGTTTCTGAAGTACATGCAGCAAATACTAATCTAATTGAACAAAACTGTTGGGCTTTAGATACTCTTGGGCTGGGCCAAATCTAACTTTTTTCTAGCCCAAGGCAAAGTTTGCAAGAAACCCTTTACCAAGAATTTCAATCATTTCACTTCCTCCACAGCACATGGCTGTATGTACATTGATGAAGGTTGCGTGGGTGTCAGGGAAGTTTACATCTAGACAGAAACGTTTGAGCTCTTAATTATAATTGTTGGAAGAGTCGCAAAATGATCATACAGTGTATCTAAAATTAATTTCATATAATGTATTTATCATTACTTTTCAAGCCATATTACATACATGTCTCTTATTTTCAAGCCTTCTGTATGAATAGTGTCACAGTCTGTCTCAGTCAGTCCTGTATTGTCATTTGGCCAGCAGAGGTCATCCCGTTTCTCCCCCCTCTTGTTCCTAATTACACTCCCCTGTTCTCTGCTCGGTTCATTGTCTATTCCCTCATGTGGCCCTTGTTAATAGGATATATGTGTCTCCCCTTGCCCTGTTCCTTGTCAGTCATTGTGGATGTTACCTCTGTGCCTGTGGTCCTGCTTGTGGTTTGTGGTTGGTGACCTTAGTGTTTCAGTCTAGTCCTTGGTTCTTCTTATGCTCTGCCTGCCTATGTTTTGACCACTTGTGGCCCTTTTGTCTCTGGTTCGTGTGTGTTTTTGTTGCACTTTGGTGTCTAAAAGCCACTTCATGCATTGCCACTCCTTCCCTGCTCCCTATCATTACTAATTGGAACAAAACTATGCACATTTCAGTGTTGTTGTTTAGTTCATTGCTTGTCTACTCCATTCCAAAAAACATTTCCAAGAGTTATACCTTTATTAAACTGCAGAGTCAAAAAGAACACAAGTCTGCCAATGAAAATGGAGTATTCAAATTAGGAGTGTGGAACTTGACAGGAAAACTCACTCTTGTATTGAAGCATGATCTAAAGGTTTATTTGAATTATTCACCGACACTGTGTTGATGAACAGCGTTTTGAACTGCATGAACTGCCAAGTGTGGCCACGACACTTGGCTGATGCATGGGGAGTCTGCAGTCCCATTAATCAACGAGAGTGCTTCATGAATTTGTCTAATGTGTGGACATCATGTATGTCACGTTAACCAGTGCTGAGCTCTGAGATGCCTTCCTCTCTGAGGGGGGCAGTTCTGTAATCCTGACCAACGCCCCTCCTGCCTCTGTTCCATTAAGGAGCAACGCATTGCAGGTACTGTGTTTTGGCAGTATTCGCTAGTCCGTAGCCTATACTCTTTGAACTGCTTGAACTCCAGACATACACTGCCAGGTATGAGAAATGGCTTGCTTACAGCAACCAGATGGTAAAAAAAGCCTGATGTTATCTTGCACGCTATGGGTCCTATCAGAGCAAAAACTGGCTACTCATTCACCAGGTTAACATTTCCAGTCAATTGCAACAACTTTCCTGTTCAATGTTTAATACAAGTTGCAATATCAGAGTGCGCATTTCTGCTTGCTCTTGCTCCTTCCGAATGATTAATTGTTGCCTTGGTTACGCTGACTTCACAATAAACTCTATTGCTCTGAAACCATTGACAAATTGAGTTGCCTTGGTCGATAAAATTCCTGTCAACAGTACCAACAATCACCTCCTCTTTAAAAGTCTCCTGTTGCAACTACCCATCCATCCCATCTGTCTTCCCTAACCACCTATCTAGAACAAGGGCTCAGTGTCTTTGAGCTATGCTAACCATGATTTACAACATTTTATACCTGACCCTAAACATCACAGAAAATCATTAGCTTAATTAAAACATATATTTGGTGTCCTGTTAATGTTCTATCCAAAACACATAAGATGTACAGTTAATTTATGTACAGAATTGCCCTATGTAAACTGGTGAATTTTTGTCAAATTTCAAATTTAGAATTTAATTTCTTACCATGTATTAGGTAGTTTTAACTGTTTCAAAATACAAATAATTTTTGAATAATTCTTACAGTTTTTCCGAATTGCTAAAATACTTAACCTCATTCTGGGAACAAAACCGTCAATTACCAAAAGTCATTTATTGAATCAGTCACTCATTTGGTGAAACTTTAAACAGTGCTCACCTAGTTAGACACAATTTGAAGATCTGGGTCAGCTTTTTTGCATTCTCATTCATCTAAACACATTTTGCACTGTAGTGAACTTTGATGCGAAACAGAAAACACAGGCCACAGAAATTAAACAGCCGGCACGCACTAATCAGCATTTAAAGGTGATGACACATACAGTAAGCATAAGAAGCAGCCAGAGAGTGACCAGAACACAGAATGTTTATGCTGGATGAGAGTGCAGGTACCATAGGTGATTTGAATTTCGACGTCAAGGTACGAATGGGTCACACAGAGGATTCTGTCCACATTCTGTCCTGTGATGCAGACAGAGTTCTCTCTCCTGACCCAGCCATGAGACATGGTGATGGGAGAGAATGAATATTCTTCCTCGATTCTGGCTTGACAGTTGCACAACATTTTACTGTAATATGCCTCTCATCTGGATGTTTTCCTTTGTCCCTTACAGTTACTACTTTTTTTAACATTTGGCTTGAAGTATAATTGTATATACTCATTCTAGCTAAACAACAATGTTTTTACTATAGATGTTTGGTTACCAAATTTTCAACTCAAGATGGCAGAAGCCCATATTCGCAGTGAACATGTTTCTGTTTATGTCAGTAACAGTTTTGACTGGTATTGTTTATTTTTTTTTTTTGTTGGAGCCTGTAATGGCTGCTGAATAGGGTTTATGTACCGACTAGACTGATGTGTGATCTGAAAGCTGTTTGGTTTTGAACAAAGATAAAATAGTTTTGAGTAGATTGTTCGATTTTGCAAGACGAGTCAAAGGTCTTGTTAATGTGGTTTGAAAAGTGCGTTTAGTGTTTTGAGAAAAGAATGGAAGGTTTCAGGAAATGTGCTTTAGCGATGCAGAAAAACTATAATCGCCAGGTCAAGTGTACCGGCTGCTTTTTGTCACTAGATGGCAACTCAAACCAAATAATTCTTTACCTTCGCAGACATGCTGATGCATGAAATAAAACAAAACAAGGCAACTTCAGAGGTAAATCTTTGCTACTGCGGCTAAAACCTATTTTCCTAATTCCCATATCTATGAATTTATTGTATTGTTGAATGAGCGTTTTGCTGATGGAATGAAGTGCGACATTTTGGATATATGGATATAGGCATATATGATTTTCATATACATTACACAGATGAATCAAAATAGTATTAAATATTTTCTACAAAGTATGCACAATCACGAAATTGAGTGATGTTGTTTTCTTTAGTAAATATAATGTATAATTATGTTACATTGCAAGGAATTCAACAATCTCTACCTACAATAGGCGAATATTATATCACAGAATAAGAGACACTACAACTGAACTTATTTAACAGACATGTTTATCCAAAATGTTCTTTTTTTTTTTTTTTGAAAGCAAGGTCAGGCCCCAGGAGCAACTGCCCAACTGGAAAAATAACTCTGCCAACACTGGAATTTAAACCAGCAACCTTCCCATCCTTGCAGACATTACATAGGCAGGACGGTACGTGCAGCCGTTAAAATTCCATTTTGAAAAAGTTCTCAAATTGTTTAGCCTATAGTTGAGATGCATAAAACCCGCATTCCATTTTCTACAAAGTATGCACCCTCCCTGCTCTCTGACCCGCTGAGCCACACACTGCCCCAGCAAATGATGTTCCTTATGACACAGATGGGACACCAAATCCATTCGGCCACTGGGCCACATATCATACTGTAAATGTCAGATTAATCAAAGCTTTAACTGAGACCCAGTACTGGATGAGCTTTATAAAAGATAGAGAGAAGCAGGGGCGCCACTAAGTGGGGGAAAGTTGGGACAATTCTAAGGGCCCACGCCCTTTTGGGGCCCCCAGAGATCTGCTTTATTAATTAATGGGTGTGGTAGGGGGGCCCAACCTCATATTTTGTCATAGGGCCCAAAATTGCTAGCGGCGCCCCTGGAGAGAAGGATTAACACCTTCCTGTCTGTGTACAGTTTAATGGATGAAACACAGACCTCACCATTGCACCAGAGGGAGGACGAAATCTGTTTGCGTCACGCTGAGATGCTGGCCTTTTTGGATAAACATTAAGTTTTAATGACATCATCCACATCTGTTATACCTAGTTCTCTGACCAATGATCTTATGTTTAAGGAAGAACTCAAACTGCTTTTTTCTCTCATAAGTCCTCATCTAAACCCTAAGACCAAGAAAGGTGTGGAAAATAAGGGCTAATATGTCCTTTTCGTCGTGAAACCAAGGCATAACTTATGTCTTACTAATTATTACTTTGTTTCCAAGCAGTCAGCCCGAAACCAATTTCGGTTTTTTGGGAAATTTTAGCTCTGTTACAGCTGATGGAAAACACAATTTAGTGATAATCTCACAGTACAAAAGTAAAAAACATTTCTTTGGAGCTCGAGGCAAATCAGACTTGATAATAAGCCTTCCATTCATGGCTATAATTACATTTTAGGGTGGCACTCTGCAAGAGCTTAACTATCCCTGGCAGGCAATGTTTTCTTAGTTGGATTTTGCCAAATAAAGCAAGAAAACAGGCAAAGAAACATAATGAGAGGAACCAGGGCCTGGAGTCATACTTGCCATCTTTGCCAAAGAAAGCTGTATCTCGTCTCTTGGTCTTACGATACAAACATAATGTGTCGGTGACATGATCAACCACACCCCCCAAAAAATAGCTACCTTTATGAATCGCAATTACCCCACACCCACCATTCATTATGGCTATAATTATGGCAAAATAAGAATACGAGTATAATGTTCTGCCAGCTGCTTTCCTTCCACTGATATCCAGATTACCTTACCACTTGCCCGCGTTTTTCGCTTGACCAAATGGTATTGTGTAATACCTAATACACTTATGTATATTCTTAACCTGCCGCCCATATTGTATGTCAGTTAACTACTGCTCATCCATATTCGCATAGCCTACTTAATAAAAAAAAATGACAGAGATGTTAAAAACTTTATTAATAAGCCCATAGATGTCTGAAACAGCCGTCACTGACAACTAAATCGTCCATATGCAGAGTACAGCGTATGACAAGTGTGCAATTCATTTAATTAGACCAACAACCCAATCAGAGCATATGAACGGGGCTGGCATACCTGGCATTTTCCCAGTAGACTAACTGGCTTGTGAGCTGGCAAAATTCGTCGCGCGGGACCCCCTTAGCTCTCTATATTTTTCGTGAGGAGCCCCGCGCCAGATTTCTAATGCCAGTCCAGCCCCGCATACAAACGTAGATGTGAGATGTAGGCGGATCTTAACACCGGCTTCATAAAAGGAAGTTTAGTCGCCCAGCGTGCGTGAAGCGTGAGCGACTGCAATCATGAGCAAATCCACGACCTTCAGGCGGTGCTGCTGTTTGAGCTTTCTGCTCCTCGTCGTCGTCGCTGCCATCGTTGCGGGCATCGTGCTTTTCACGAAGACGAAGTGCTCAGACGGATACTTCCAGCACGGAGCGGTGGCCGCCGATTCCGAGAGGTGTTCGGAAATTGGCAGGTAAGATGCGATGTATGACAAGGGTTCTGTACATTTATTTCACTTTGTTACTCATACCAGATGGCCCTTTGCGTGGATGATATGTCGGCGTAATGCGCTGCACTGTTGAATTTTGCCTCCAGGATTGTAGGTAATCCCATCCGCGCTCCTTGCATGTTACGCTTGCTTGTACCCCGAGTATACAGTAGCTCCCGACATGAAGTTAGGTGAGTCGACTTCTCTTGCGTTTCTTTGGCTGGATAGACTCCAGGTTACGTGAAATGCGGGTTTTATGCATCTCAACTATAGGCTAAACAATTTGAGAACTTTTTCAAAATGGAATTTTAGCGGCTGCACGTACCGTCCTGCCTATGTAATGTCTGCAAGGAAATTTTGGTTTCTGTAGTAACACCTTTTTACACTGGGGGCGGGGGGCAACTTTTCCGAAAAAGATGAACTAATTTTAGCGCATAAAATCAGTAATACTGCCAAGTCTCACGGCCACATGGAGAATTGATAGTGAAATTGTAGCTGCAATATATAGTTTTCATTATGATGTCCGTCTTTATGTGAAACATAACTCAATATAGAATATGTGTAGCGAAACTTGGGAATTCTGCCTACTGTTAGTACCAGTTGAAGTCTTTTTAATTTTCCTCGGTCTTCAGCTACCGGGTAATGACAGTGCCACGGTCTTATAGGTCCCCCTCGATTGATTTTTCTTACCAGGGCGGGGTCCTTAGATTTTACGATCCCCCCCCCCCTCCCCCGGCAACACCAAGACGGACACCCCACTCTGTCGGCCCCTCTGTGAGACCCCTCGTCCATCCTCCCGTCTGCTTCCAACCAGTGGGTTGAGGCAAATTTTAAGGTTCAAACGCAACAAAATTTGGGCTACATGCCAGGTGGTCCACAAAAACTTATTGCTGCGAGGCGGGTATAATCATCTGGCTTACGCAACGCCAGACAATTTCAAGGGAACTAGAAAATATTAGGGCCACATGTCCCGAACGATGCAAAACGCCTCTCTTTTCGGACACCAATGATCACGCAGTATTTTTGGCCAGCAGGCAAAATGTACCAAAGTGGACCCCCCGGTCGATTCCTGCCAACACTTGGGTTTCAAAATACGGGATTTTATTTATTTTTTTGCGGGGGGTGGGGTGGTGGATAAGTGAGTAAGTAAGCAAGTAAAACAAACAAACAAATATCATCAAAGAAACACAGCGTAACACTGTGGTATAAAACACATATTACTTTACATCTATATAATTAGCCAATTCATTCAGCATTCAACTGACCTGCTGGCTTGTGCAGAGAACACCTGCACACGCGTGTTGAATCCAGTGACAGATGGGTTGAAATTGTATGTAGTTTGTGGATTGTGTGTCTGAACTGTGTTTCATAAATGATCTGCTAACTTGTGTAACACCGAACAAACATGCAAAACATATTGATGAATAATCATATGATTATTCACAATAAAGTTTGAGGGCTATGTGAATTATGGGAGTTTCCCAGGAGAAACACGAAAACAGGAGAACGCAGCAAGATGATCTTGAAATACAGGAGACACTTGGGAAACACCACAATGTTGTGGTTTTTTCCTTCCCCGCCAGATCAGAAGTCAGAAGCCAGTGTGTAGATCCAAATTTAGTCTTCATTGCAACAATGAGGTTACAACCAAGACCGGACACTTGCAAGTGTGTCCAATACTGTTTTACACCAATTTTTATACATTTTCTTATCGTTTAACAATATCTCGCCACTTAAGCATCATCATTCCCTGAACCATTCACAATCATTGTTTTCTCCCTTGATCCAAACCCCTAGGTGATAAGGTTGTCCATTATTTCTTTTACTGTTTGGTCCCTCGGCCGAACATAATTGTACTTGGTTTTCTGAAAATACTCAGCCGTGAACTTTTGGTGAACTCATTCAGTATCAAACCTTGGCAGCTTCATCCTGTTGCACATTGTCTAACTAGAGGGTTGTATAATATATTTGTCCTTCAGTATAGTGATAAGATATAACGCTAATAAAGCTGGATATTCATACATTCGGGGCTAACATAAAGTAGCTAACAGAAACTTTGAGGCTAACATAAGGTGCAAATACATACTCAGTTGATTACATTGTGTTGATTACATTATGATGATTACATTGTAATGATTACATCATGAGTATTTTGCATGCTTTTTAATAATATCATAATGACTATGTTCTACGTTGTATAGTGCTAAATAATGTTCCATTGTATGCCCCGGTCTGTGAATTTTACCCATCACCGACGATGATGTGAAATTTACCAAGCGAATACCCCGTCCCCCAAGTTGGCATAATTTAACAAGCCCCCCAACCCCGGGTCGAACACCTGCCTCTCAAACAGTCAAGTTGCAGGTGCCAAACGCCCTGCTACCCCTGGATAAACACTTTAACTGTTGCTGCCATCCATCCAAAAACTTTTGCTGACAGCTTGGGGAATGTTTCGTATTTTGCCCAGAACGCCAAGTATGCCAAAACCACATGTTCTAATGGAGATAAACTAATGTTTTCACTGTTGTTGTAAATGAAGAGAAAGACACTTTACCAACCCTGGGTCAACTTCAGAGTCTCACCTGCCATGTTAAGGTCCTCATCTTGCTTACAATCCCAGTGCGTTGCCTTTCCTGGGAGGGAGCTATTTCAGGACAAACCAGGCACATAGAAAAAGGGTGACTTTGAACCCCCCCCCCAAAAAAAAAATAAAAAAATAATAATGTTAGCTACCTTGCCAGTTAGTAAAGTGACAGCTTTGAACATAACTTGAAATTTGTTTTGGCGAAATCTACCGAGGGGGATTCCCCCAATGGGTGAAATCTATCAAGGGACCCCCCCACTGAAATTTGATTCTAGCTATGGGCCTGGCTCAGATACTGGGGTGAAGACCAGATGTGAACAGCATTGTAGTCACTTTCCAGTTTATGTTTGGCATTCCATACTTTAAGCATCTTTAAGATCTTATGTTTCCTGTCAATTTAGGATTATTAGATAAATGCCTTACATTCCAAAGACAATGGCAGATGCATTTCCATAATTGATAGGTAAGTATCCATATAATTTGTCTGTCCATCCGTCTTTTTTCTAATTGCAGTTAGTGTCTTACGGGTATCTGGAGGCTTCTCCAAGCATCATCAGGAACATGTCAGTACTTGAGGAACAAAGGACTTAAGGGCGGCATGCAGTGAGACAAAAGGGGGTTTATTGAACTCAAAGAATAGAGACTGGGAATAAGCGGGGCCGCGAGGGATCAAAAATGGGAGGAGCGGAACAAGGAAGAGCACAGACAACAAGAGGGTCCGGCGTCAATGACCGGACTGGGACTGACAACAATCATGGATTTGTATACAAGGACTAATGAGGGGTAACAAGCACCAGGTGTGGCTCATCAGGGCCAAATTAGGAAAGACATGAGGGACAGGAAGCACATTGCATTCACAAAACAAAACAAATAGACACATTATCCACATCATCTTGTAATTATGAGATCAGGACCTCATCATTGTGAGAAAAATGTCTGCTTTTAGTTCCTTTTTGATACGCAACACTGGGAAATAATGTTACCGGATGTTCGCTGCTGTATGTCCAAATATGGGGGGGTGGGGGGGTGGAAAAGCAAACAAACAAACAAGGATGAGTAAATAACCAGATTTAGTCAGGGCGCAGGTGGGAAAAGGTGACGATCCAAGACGGCAGAAGGGTTTATTGGGGAAACTGGACAAACCCCACAACAGAAGGAGCATGTGGGGTCAAATGCAAGCAAGGGAAAGAAGAACTAATTACAGAATTAAGAAAAACGTAATAATGAGGGGGAAAGAGCAACACGGGGAGCCAAACCAGAAAAGCCAAACAGAGCAGTAAGCACAATGACCCACTAGGGAAATGAACTAAGGCAGGAACTTAAACCCACACAGAAAAGCAGGGAAATCAAGGGACAGGTGTGACTCATAATCAATTAACCAATCAAGGCAGGCGCAGGAACAACGAGAAACAGGTGGAAGCAGTAACACTAAATGAACACAGAGCTAAGAGACGTCACGTACACTAAGGACTTATACAAAGCAAATACTGTGGTTACACCAGAGAGACTAGGACCCTAAGAATATACAGAAATAACAAAACACAGCAGAAGTGGGGAAATGCACCAAGTGAAAAACACTATAATAATGTTCGCTGCTGTATGTCAAAATATGGGGGGGTGGATGTAATGTAATTAAACAAAAAGCCTTATAAACAGGCAAGACTGGCCCCAAGCCAACCTCAGACCCACAGCTGCTCAACCCACTGAAGTATGCAGCAGCCCAAACAGCAACAGAACGCACAAGGGCTGAAGTCTACGAGAGAGAGAGGGGGGACAGAATGACCAGCAACACATGATGGCCAAAAACAGGACATGGAGTACAGGGCCGGACAGGCAGCGACCCTGACAGATTTATCGTTTTTTTATTGGCTGGCGCTGTCCTACACCGACATTTGACACCAGCTATATTCATAATAACTATATTCAGCTTTATTCAGAATAAAGTTTGAGGGACATGCAAAATACGTGTCATTATTGTTGTTATTTTTATTACAATATTTTCCTTGCTAATCTATATATTCCGTTTATGTAGATGTAAATGATTCATGCATATCCGGCCTACGGCAGAGCAGTATGACCGTGGTGTATATTTGCATATCACCACCCTATGCTTCCTCTCTTACCATCCAATGCCCCTTAGGAAACACAGGCGGCCACCTAGGCTGCCAACTTAGCAAATTGCTGGTGCCCTACCCTGACCCTAAAGAAAGTAAAGTTAGGTGCTGAAGTTTGGCAGGGGCGTGGGGGGGGGGTATCAGTCATCTAGGGTGCCACATGGACTTTGACTGACACTGGCTGTGCGGGATATGCCCCCTCCCTGATCATACACATTAGAACTACAAGTACAGTTCAATAGAAGATCTCTGTTTTGTCACAATGCACTCAATAAAACAAGTTTATCCAGCTCCTTGAATTGTATGACGTGTTGTCAGCCAGCAGAACAATCAACCAGTTTAACCTGGGCTGCTTGTGGATGACATTACTCCTAATCACAGAATGTGGGCTCTCGGTGAATATATTGCACAATAAGGTGATGAAAATTAATATGTTACAAAAACTAAAAGTGAATATGTTTCAAATGAGGCACCTCTTAGCAATCAATAACATGTACACTATATAGGCAAATGTATGTGGTACCTTTATCGATTAAAGTAATTGACTTGAAATATTAGCAGTAGAATGGATGGTTGTACAAAAGAGTTTAGTGACTTTCCACCTGGCACCATCATAGGATGCCATCTTTGCAACAAGGCAATTTGCCACATTTGTGCCCTGTAGGAGCTGCCCTGATCAACTACAAGTAAAGTGATGGTGACGGTCAAAATGTCTGGGAGCGAGTTCAGCTGTGACGTGGCAGCCACACAAACTCACAGAAAGGGACCTGATCACCTAACATCAGTATCCAACCCAAATGGCAGTAAATTTCCCAATCAATGTTCCAAAACGGAGAGCCTTTCCAGAAGATTAGAAGCTATTATAGCACTTATAGAGCCTTTCCAGAAGATTAGAAGCTATTAAAGCACTATTATGCTTTTGACTATATACATCTGAACTTATTCATATGGCATTGATTTGTTTTCTGCTGGACCTCCAGGTCAGTTTAGAGTGACATATGCACAACGAAACATTAAAAATGTGTTCAAAAATGTGTGAAGCACTGCTTCCCCCACCTGAGTTTCCTGATGGTTTGCCAGAATCTTTTCATTGCCCAATGACTCTAGCCTCCATCAGAAGGCGTGAGAAGTTCTGGCAGAGGTGCAAGTTGAAGATTTCCCAGGCCACTATGCTTCTGGGACTGCCAGGTCTACCTTGCATTTTCCTCTGCCATCTGATTTAACTCATCACCAGATAGTTATCATTTGACAGCTCAACTCATCTCTTCAGCTGAGTGTTCAAAACATGTGCCCGCAGATCCCACGATACAATTACAAAATCGATCATCCAGCTGTGGCCTAGGCTACTCTGGTGCCAGGTGCAGTTATCAGCACCTTTATATTGAACATGATGTTTATTGTGGACGAACTGTGGCAGGCCATTCCTCCCAATCACACCCCTCTAGGTTTCTATGTCGTTACCCAACTTGACTTGAGTTTTAAAGCCCTTCAGCAGAACTATGGAGTCCTTAGAGTGGGTCCCTTCCAGCATTCCATCCTAGGTCTCCAACAAGGCCAGATATTCTGAACTGGTGTTCGGTTCCTAAGCGCAGGCGACAGTCAGAGCCCGTCCCCCAACATGAAGTCGAAGGGAAGCGACCCTCTTGTTCAACGGGGTAAACTCCAACAAACTGATGCTAAAAGGGGGGGTCTAGGAGTAGACCCACACCTGCTTGGTGCCTCTCACCAAGGGCAACTCCAGAGTGGAATAGGGTCCAGCCCCTCTCCAGGAGCTAGGTTCCAGAGCCTGTGCTGTGCATTGAGGTGAGACCGACAAAATCTGGGCAGTATCTCTCTACCTCCTGCACTAGCTCAGACTCCCACCAGAGAGGTTACTTTCCATGTTCCTAGAACCCGTTTTAGTAGCCGACGATCGGTTTGCTGAGATCCCCGCCTTCAACTGCCATCTAATCCACATTGCACATGAGCCCCAGGGCAGACCCATGTTATCTCTTTGGACAATGCCCAGCTGGGTCCTATGGGTAGAGGACCAGCCACCATGTACTTGCTTGTGAGCTCCCCCTTTAGACCTGGCTCCAGGGTGGGGCCCAGGTCTGTCCTATATGTTAGTATTCATAGGGGTCTGTGTGAATCACATTTTGTACGGCTGCTCACCTAGGACCAATCTGCCTTTAGAGACCCTACCAGGGGCAATTGCCTCCAACAACTTAGCTCCTAGGATCATAGAGGCACTCAAACCCCTCCACCGTGATAAGGTGGCGATTCATGGAAGGGTAAAATAAAATGTGTTTTTCCTAAGATCTCCAGCTGATCTGGTCATGAGGAGGGGTTCACCCTTGTATTGGCTTATATTCTTGTTGGTTTCCTCATACGGAAACAGGTACCGTTCACTGATGCCTGGTAGTGAGTCCTGGTAGGACAGTTTTTCATTTTATGGAGGTGCCTCTTAGCGACCAGGCCTATATATCTGTTAAAATTTTCTCCACCTTCAGTAGCTCTTCCCAGGGGTAACGCATGACCTTCCTAGTAGGACAGTTCCCTGCATTGTTCTTCTGGCATCAGGAAAAGCTTCCCATGCAAAATGGGCCAGCAGACCTTCCTTTGCATCCTTCCAAATGGTGAAAGTATTGTTTTCCTTTAATCTGGCGAATTTCCCGGGAGTCTGCAGTGTATTAAGAATCACTTTGTCATTTTGCCTTGGATGGTGAATACTTCTCACTGGGGGGGGATGCAGTGAAGCTTGTCAGGGAGAGGTGGGGGTTTTGGATGGTGAACCTTGACTAGGGATTCATGTGAACTTCGACTAGCACTGAAGCCAACTACTGTTTCTGTCTGACCTGTAATAACTAGCAGTGTTAACGTATCAGCATGTACCTCTGTGCTGGCTTTGAAGGGCAAGCACAGACCAATCCTTTTGTCAATGAAATCGCTCACTGACAAGTAATTTTTCTTAGTTTATCCATCCCCACCAAAGGCAAAGGAGCCAAACCTTCCCTGCCTAGACTAGATGCAACATTCATGTGTTACAATTCCTTTAAAACTAAAGCCCCCCCTTCAGGCTAGTGGGTTTGATTCCTACTCTGTGTAGATAATGCATGTTCTCCTTCGTTTATACAGCAGCTACCTGTATCTGACACGTCTTCTGATTTCTTCCCACAATACATGGACATGTTGTTTTAGACCTGTTAAATTCCTGATAACAACTTTGTATGTGTGTCCTGTGAGGGGCAGGTTATTCTGTCCGTGGTGAGTCATGCCCTGTGTCCAGGAGAAGCACCACGCTCACCGTGCCCCAGCGGTTATGGTAAATGGAGGGTTATGTTCCATGAAACCAGTCCCAGATGACAAAGGTTGCGCCTTGTTTCGACGTGTTTCTTCTTTTTTTTAACAAAGATGAGAGATCATTTTATACTTGGTGAAATATTTATGAGATGTGTTCAAGCAAGTCTTCGTTCGTATAAATATAAAAAATGATAATGATGATGCAGGGTAGAATCGATTGCCCTAGAGAGAGAGAAACACTGACCTGATGATTTTGATGTTGAGCAAGTTGCTCCTTATATTAGCACCTGAGCTGCTGCACTTTGCATGCACTTATCTTGGCTGTAGCCCTGCCTTGAGCCCTGTGTTGCTTGGGACAGGCCTCTGGTCCCCCTCTCTGCGATCCTGTATCGAATAAGCAGCAGGAAGATGGATGCATGGATGGATGATCTTTCATTAGTGGTTTAATCGTTCTGAAACCGAGACCAAAATCATGATACAAACATTCACTATCTCATGTCATGGTTCTGGAAGACAAAACTGCAATATCTCCCCCAATTACTTTACTAATGCTAGAATTATTCTTCTGTTTAATATTCTGTTTAAAATTAGGGCAACCTGTTTATTTTGTGAATTTTACTCATTACACCTATTTTATTGTATTCCAACTGCGTGTGGCAAAGTTGTATATACTGCTGGGAACAGGGTACAGTACAGTATCTGATTCTTTGCTGACCCAGCGGAGCCACTGGCTTATCGTCATGGAGTCTAATCTCCTCTGATCCTGATGTAACAGCAGAAAAAGCCCCCTAATCACCAGCAGTCCACAAGACAGGCATTATTCAAATATAAGCACTGAGTTATTTGCAGTATTAAGAAAAAAGAACATTAATGTCAGTCAGTTAAAGTGACAGTCTTGATCGTGTTCCCACCTTTTCTCTTGGCCCTTTGGGATATACGGCATTAAATGTTCACATCCAGGTGCACAAGCTAAAGTTATTCATACAGTTAGGTCATTCGGGGCCGCTCTTCAAAGGGGAGAAAGCGACCTTTTTGCAGAATCCTGCTTAGACCAGGCATGTCTGTCAAGGTGAACCAGATATTTTTCCTGCAGGTAACAGCATGCTGGCCAGCCCTGTCCGCTGAACAGATTTGGCAAGTATTCTGGGCACACATGTGGGGGCACCAAATACTCCCCACATGAAACCGTCGGCCAGGCCAGATGGTGTGTCACCAAACCCTGCGTTGCCAGTCAGCATGCCAAACATCTGTGCAGGATGTCTGACAACATAGTCTTGTCTCTGCCCGTGAATCACTCTGACAGACTCGAGCTCTTGCCATGTTGATGAAGAGCTTGGGTCTGTCACACTAACTTGCATGAGCGGCTTGTGAAGTAATGGACTTGGGATAGATGAGCCATTGGTCCAAGTGCCCCTCCAGTACAAATGTGTAAAGATAGTTGCCACAGCAACAGTTACAGTAAAGCAGCCTACTTTCTCGCTTTCTTGCAGGGACATCTTGCAGCAAGGAGGCTCAGCAGTAGATGGAGCCATTGCAGCACTCCTATGCACCTCCTTGGTGAACCCACAGAGTATGGGCTTGGGGGGAGGTTCCATATTCACGGTGATGGATAAAATGGGTAAGGATATGACATGCATGTCACTGTGTTCACCCCGTCTTTGGCCCTGCTGGCAAACATTCTGTTAACAGTCATAACAGTGTGACTGTACTTGTTAATCCAGTGCTGTTTCCTGTGAGCTGCCTTTAATTGACCTTCTTCCCGCACTGGCCTTTCACTCACCTTCCCAGAATGCAATGCGTCTTGCTGACTTGATAAGTGACAGTTGATTTTAAATTGGTCTGTGCGGTACTTCCTCATATCTTCTCAAGATCTGTTATTTTCCACTATATTTATGTCACTGTTTTTTGGGACCTTTACCCATCACATAATTAACCAACATACTGTAATAGGTAGAAGAGATTCTAATGTTGACAGGGACAGGACTCACAGTGTGTAGAGTATATGATCACTGGTGCATTGCCTTAAACTCTCTGTTACATAGTGCTTAGGGGTGGTCAGTTGGTTGGTTGGTTATGCATATGTTTCCTTTCTGATCCAGGCAACGTTAAAGTCATTACATCCAGAGAGAAAGTTCCAAGACGCACCAAAGCTGACCTCCTGAAAAGCTGCCCCAAAACCCCCAAACTACTGAACGGTAAAGACAAAGGGCCATTCATTTGTTTTCCACTTGAGTCCCACTTGATAACAAAGAAAGGGGACAGAACTGAATGGTACAGACAAAGGGGCATTCATTTGATTTACACTTAAATCCCACATGGTAACAAAGAAAGAGGATAAAACTGAACGGTACAGACAAAGGGGCATTGATTCATTTTCAACTGGAATCCCGCTTGATAACCAAGAAAGAGGGCAGAACTGAACATATCTCACCACCAAATAGATGTTGGTACAGGGACTACAAGAAAAGTTGGACGGGATCCCCCAGGCTGTCATAAGTAACCTTATGCAGAGCCTGTTTACACAGCTGCACATTGTGGTCGTAGCACTACTGAGGACAGTAGTCATGCCTGTTTACCACTTATTGCTATCTTTGCTGTCAGCTAATATACTGTTACAATTTTTTTCTGACTTTGTTCTCAACTAATCTGTTAAAATATACTTTTTCCTATAATTGTAGCTTTATGTGCTCTGTAGAAGGTTTGAGAAGTTTCGATTGATGCTCAGTATATTTTCACATCAGGGATGCAATGGATCACAAAGCTCACGTCTCATAAGGCATCGTGGTTTTTGAGAGCGCAGAGACAAATATAACTTATTTAAAGGTCTTAAAGAACACTCAAAGCAAGGAACCTTTAACATGCTCTCTTCAAATGAACACCCAACTACATTATCTGTATCTTTTTACTGCAGCTCTACATCGTATGGAAGTCCATAGAGGACATCCATGATTATCTTTTGCCATCTTCTTACGTCGAGCTCACGACTTGCTTTTCTTGTGATCTCAACATGGCCAAAGTTGTTTGCTTGAGATCATGAGTTATTTTCTTGAGATCTCAAAATTTAGTAAGTCACTATCTTCGGGAAAATAGAAGTCGCAATTAGACGCGCAAACAGCGTTTGTCAAGAGAAGTGGATTCCATTAAATATGCCATGGCTAATGAATCCATGCAATTTTACTATTGCATTCCCATAGAAAATCTATAGCCCCCCGCCATGTGTTACATGACCGTTGTGGGCAATTTCAATCCCTGAATGATGGAAAATCAGATCGGTCTCTGACTCCTCCATCCCCCCAATATCCGATCCAGCAATCCTGATACTGGGTATAGGATCAGTGCCACCTCTAATTAAAATACTTATCAAGGCCATCAGATGCAACAACATGCAGTTACTCAAATCAGTGTTTTCATCCATCCATCCATTTTCCAATCTGCTTATCCTACTGGGTCGCGGGGGGCCCAGAGCCTATCCCAGAAGCAATGGGCACGAGGCAGGGAACAACCCTGGACGGGGAGCCAGCCCATCGCAGGGCACACTCACACACCAGTCACTCACACATGCACACCTATGGGCAATTTAGGAACTCCAATC
>JAODJW010000117.1:24486275-24499679 GCA_026777045.1 Hyperopisus bebe | reverse complement strand
GGGGGGGGGGGGGGGGGGCTTGACCCACATCTGCCTAACAACTCAATACCTCAAGAGCAGGGGGGGCTGAGCTCTGAGGTGGGGGGCGGCAGTTGAGGCACAGGTGGATTGACTCAGGTTTCCACATAATCAGCATGCAGTTGCTCTTTATGCCCAGCGGGGGTCTCATGCCTGCTGATACAGCCGATGCTGCGTAATGCCAGTTGGGGGGGGGGGCACCAGTACTCTCTGCCTGACTGAGCCTCCCCTTAATCTTCATGACAGGTTTCAGACTCTGCAGATGGGCCTCTGCCTTTTCGCTTGGCAGTTACCCCCCCCCCCCCCACTCCTCCCATGGGATCAATGCACCTGCCGCCGTGGTAACTGGGAGCCGCTCCAGTGCAGGTGAAGCGTGCGGCATGGGGGCGATGGCTCTCCCTTCTCTGGAAATTGGAGCGCATACCGCTACTTGGTGTAACCTGGCAAGACACCCTCCCTACCCTGCATGTCCGCCTCACTCACACTCCCTGCGCTGTGATCTCTGATCCTCCTCAACATGATGGGTCCCCGTTCCTCCTTAACCCCCCTTGAGCAGGAGAAGCACAGTTACTGCAGGCTCCCACCTCCTGTTGTGTCTGTGCACCTATCGTGCATGTTCCCCCTCGCGGTCCAGAGGCGTGCATTTAAGTGATCTGAAATTTCTAAAATGCCCATAGTGAATGTGCATTGTGTGAGGGACCCCTGTACTGGGTTTGGTGGAAAAACAGATTCTAGATGTCACCGTTTTCTCATTCTGCATTTGGTACTCGCCCCCTGACAGGCTGTCGACAGTGAGACAGGGAACATCTTTTGCTGTCTGATCAGTTTTTGACTGAACTGGGGGTTAACATGGGGGAGGGGGGGTAATTGGTTGTGGTAATTGGGAGCTTTGAAACGTCACAATGTTCCAGCAATGCAATGAATAATGGTGGCAAGTCAGTCTGTCCTTTTATGTGAGTGTTTGATGCGTGGGGTTTCTCTGCTGATGGTCAGACGCGTCTCGTTGTTGCAGCTTTGCCGCTATTCTGTGGGTGGTTATTAAATTGCACCCCTGCTGGGTATTAGGTAATCGCTGTCCCAGTTACACATTTCTATAGTAAACCCAGCTGCTGCCATCACTCTCACCTCCGCTGTGCTCGTCCCCCTCTGTTAAGCTCCCCCCCCCCGCCCCAAACCCCCCAGCCTGCATGTGATGGACACGGCCGGAATGTTGGCACGTCGAGCGTGCATTTCGAGATGCAAGGCTAATGTAAAAGACTGCCATATAGAAGGATGTGTTTGTCGCACGTATGCCACCCCTGCACTCAGACACCTATCAATAAAAAATGAATGCAGACCAAGCCAGTGTAAGCATTTCAGCAGCTGATCCCTGCTGTAGATCACTGGGTTTCTTTTATTGAGGCCAGTATGAACATTCTGTTCACAAGGTATGTTAAATAAGAGTCAAGTGTGACAGGGGGACTCTTAGTAATTGCTTGGCAAACTTAGGGCTGCATAATATTGAACAATTTTCAAGTACAGTCAGACCTCGGACATTTGCGAGGTAAGGTTCCAGATCCCGTCGCGAATGAGGAGGATTCGCCGATGTTTGGTAGAGTCACTAAAAATGGTAATATGTGCTTGTTTCTATAGTTTACACCCTAAATATGACCCCAGTCATGCTCCCAAAACACTTTAATTTCATTTAAAAGTTAGCTTAATACATTACCTTTCAAAAAAAAAAGTTTGATGTAAAAATAGAGTACAGTATCGCCTAACGGATATTTGTCACACTAGCACATTTACAGTACGGTATACGAATGTTACCCCTACTAATTCATAGAACACGACATTGGCTGCCGTTTTCTTTTGCATTCACAGTAAGGTAAAATGACTAAATGAACGGGAGTGTAACCTTATTGACAGAAGCCATATACGTAACCAAGGTACAATTCAATAAAATACGGAAAGGAAACGTACATGTTTTTGCGGATCTGTGAATTTGTGAATCACGAAGGGCGAATGCACGAGGGCTGACTGTATTGCAAAGTGATTTATTCGTGATAAATATTTCTATATTTATAAAGCAAAATGGAGCTGAACCAAAATAACCTAAAGCCAAACAGAACTTATTATCTACCAGTACAGTCTGTCAGATAAGTTGGTGGTGTTGCTGCGAGTTGTGCCCATAGATACAAAGCAGTGCCGAAAAAGCAGTGCCGACAAAGCAGTGCCGAAAAAGCAGTGCCGACAAAGCAGTGCCGAAAAAGCAGTGCCGAAAAAGCACTTGCTTTTGCTCAATATAAGTGTTACTGAATCCAAAATATTTCCATACAGTGGTGGACGAATATTTTTTGGTGACCAGGTCTGGTTCTCACAAGCATGCTTGAGTCCAACAGCAAGAATGCTTATGATTGGTTCTGAGCTCATGGAAAAGCAGTGGCCATAAACTGATCCTTTTTTTTAAAACATGTACTAGATAATCTTGTAAAGGAATGATCATTGAAGCTGTAACGCTTGCAAAGTTTTGTTTCCTATGACAGAGTAAAAATGTTTTAGTGAAACTTATTGGTGATGTCTACTAGGGTATTATGATTTTCACCAAAATTTCTTAATGCCAGGATAGTATTGCTTTTGGAAGTATTGTATACTGCAGTATAATGTCTGGACAGTAAGAAAAATTAGATACTGCCCAAGCGTAATCTTAACCAATTTGACTATTGCACGATGTGATTATTGCATATGCACAACATGCGATGTCGATATTAACATTACACATTGTGCAATGTTAGGGTTTCACTGAAATTTTGGTTGTGAACAGGGAAGTGCTGAGCAATTTCAGATCCACCGGTTTCAGAATTGCTATAGAGGGGCTAACTGGTTAAGTACAGTAATTAAAACAGAACCAGGCAGATGGGTGGGTATGTGTTCCAGTGTTCGCACCTATGTGTTAGGTGTTCGATGTGTGAATTGATAGCAGATCACTCTGTAGAACTGGTGCCTCTAGTGGCTAATTAAGGCTCTCAGAGGCAGGTTTGGTCATGTCAAGCTGGATGATGAGTTCTAGTTGATGGTAAGAGAAAGTTTCCCCCTTGAGTTGAGCCCCTCCGCCGAGGCCCTGATGTGACTGGAGAGGCTCTCATCTAACTGAGGACTGGACGACCATCTCTGGTGGAGAACGCAGGCTCCTCTTGGCATACTGCCCCCATCACTCCTCGCCGATTTGATGTGTTTCAGGTGAAAGTGACGAGTGTGACATGGTCAGAAAGGGATGAACAGCATTCTGCCGGTGTCCTCATGTCTGGGCTCTTCCTGGCTCCTGTCCCAGTGCCTGCATCTCTTTCTGTGTCATGCTGTTTGTGAAAGCATTCGGTTCAATGGCCTGACATTGCTTCTCACATTTCTTGTGGTTTCCTGTCAGAGCCTGTCTGGCACTGGGTCTCTGTCGATGGTCATTGACAAGGTCAGCCCAGCTGCAGGGGTGGGGCATTTCGTCCCCCCTGCCAGACTCTCACATGGTCTGGCTGATGACCTATCATGGTGCCATGAGTTCAAGGAGGAGTGGGAAATTTAGCACCAGTAAACAGACCATGTACGCTGCTCATGGGAGTCCAAGCAACTAGAGCAGGCAGGACCAACCAATCAGAAGTCTTGGTCCCACCTCCTCTAGTTGCTTGGACCCAGCTTCTCTACAATCTGATTGGTTATCTCTCTGATCCAATCATTTTTCGTTCTGCCCTCAGAACATTTTTTGTGTAAGTAAATGTTTCTGTGGTCTGATGTTTTTGGGGGGAGTGGATCTCATGGTTGATCTCATGACTTGCTTACATGGTTAATGGCAAAGACACCATTGCTCTCCTGTTCCAGCAAGTTGGAACCTGGATTTTGGCTAATAAACTACCACAGTTCTGTTAATCCTAAAAGTAGTACGAGCTTCTCCCTGCTGGTTACTTATGCTATAAGGGTCAAAGCGGGACCTATCAACATTTACAAGATGGGGGAACAAATCAATGCAGATGATTACCGTTCTTGGTGTCTCTCAGAAGTTGCGCCCCCCCCAGGCTCATACAAGGAATTTTCCCCAATAAGAGGTTAGTGACATTAACGGCTCTTAGCTTTTATGTTTGAAACCTATGGAATCCATACCTGACTGAGTTGATAAACTGCACTTTGAATAAAACGTGCATTTTATACTTTATGACAGATTGCAGAGGCTTCCACAGAAGCACTGCGGAAAGTGCAAGGAATCATTTCAAAATGTTTTTTTTTTTTAGCCAACAGCTCTGCAACTTTGTTTAAAAACTGAAAAATCTCAGTCTGACCAGTCTTACCCAGAAAGTACTGGTTATTAAATGACCACAGGCTCTTTGGATAATGTAAAATCATTTATATATATTTTTTATTAAATTACACTTAATGTTATATAATTATTGTGTGGCCAAGATGTAATTTGTCCTGAGTGAGATGAATGCTTGTTCTGCATTTCGGGAAGCATTGTGTAAAAATACCATAATTGAACTGACATTTATAGACCATTATAATCCTAATTTGACACTTTTTTTTATCTTTATGACAGCACTCTGGGGGCTGCCTAAGAAGAGCTTTAGGCTGCTTTCACATTTGGTGGGGGGCAGGGCTCTCTGACACTTACATTATACACATCTGATCGTAATCATATTTCAGAGTGGGGGGGGCAAGGCTCTTATACTTCCATTGTACAAATCTGATCGTAATGATATCGTACACCTTTCAGTGGGGGGGCTGGGCTATCTTATACTCTCATTGTATAAATCTGCTCATAATCATATTCTGCATCTTTCCTCTTGCTCATACACACATGTATTTTAAATTATTGTATAGCATGTCATCTGCCGCTGCGCCCCCAAGAGGAAGCGGTTGGAACTGCAGTAGGCAGCAATCTGCATACTGTAAGTCATCACGGCTAGGAGGCTCATAAATCAGCCAGACTGCGATGCCGTTCCCTCTGGATGCAGCTGCAGCGTGCCGTCATCCAGAAGCCCAAGGGGTGTTTGAGGGATGCCTGGGCTGTCCTGACTTGCATGGCAGTTCGCTTTTTCAGTGCTGGGAGGTGGAAGTTTGCAGCGTTGTGCAAAGATTAATGGCTGGGGAGGAGCGTGTGGCTTTGCATGGCCCCCGGGGGGGAACAGACGGCCCATGGGCCCCTCGGGCTCTGCAGCGCGGCGCCTGGGAGAGGAAGATGGCTCCTTTCATGTTTGACTTAAAAGGTTTTTTTAGCGCTCTTGTCAAGCTTATTTTCTCATCCCTTTGAATTTCGCCCTTGCCCTTGTGGTGGTGCTGCTGGCGGGGGGGGTCCATTTCATGTGGATTTCTTCCCACGCCGCATTACGCAGATGACCAGTAGAGGTCGTTCTTCTCGTATTCCGTTACTAGCATGTTCAAGTATTCGCAGGGTGGTGGGGGGAGGAGAGTATTGTATGGTTGTCGGGCATCGCGGCTCCACACATGCTTTCATGAGAGCAGGTCTTCCTGGAAAAGCCCCCACCTGCATCAGAGCTGGGACTCACCCCAGACTTCTCGTTCGTCTCAGCATGCTCTAAAAACATGAACCCTTCAAAGGCATTAGACTCTTAATTCATTCACACTTTTATAAGAAGTTATCTGGAGAAAACGGCCAAGCAAGGATGCCAAGAAGGGGCTGGAGTTTCCAATGGCAACCAGAGCAGTTTGTGTGGCAACTGAAAGACACTCCAGTGTAACTGTCGTAACGAAGAGGGTGTGCTTTCATCAGGGAAGGTTTAATATAGGGACGTGCGGAAAGACAGGAGGCAGAGACTGCAATGTGAGTGAGTTATGGTGGCCCTCACAAATCTCCCCTTCAATCTGTGGAATGTAACTCTACCCATTAGGACTGAACCTGCGAGGCACATAGAGCAGGACATCAAACCACCAGAGGCCAGGATGCTGTATGGAGCAGCACAATGGAAACAGCATGTCTCACAAAGGGTACATGGTTTGGAATCGATCCCGCACACGTGTAAATATTTTCCACTGTCATAAGCACTGCCCCCCTCCCCCCACCCCGGGGATGGTCACACCCTGTGGGTCCTGCCAGCTTGGGGGTGGAAAGGCACCCCTGCCTGTGTTGTGAGAGCCAGCGCGTGTGTTTATCTCACCTGGGCAGTGCTGTGCATCAGCGGGCGTGAGCCCCAAGATCTGTGATGTGTGGGCGGTGAGCTAATGACCGTGATTGAAGAAGCGCGGGTCAGGACTGGGGTCCTAATGTACAGTGGAGTTTTTCTACATCTTCCTATCAGGTGGATGGAGCCTAAGATTTAGGGGGGGGGGGGGGCATTCAGTCAACATGGCTGCTCCCCATCCAGTATCTCCACAGCATTTATTTTGGTTCTTTCGTCCTCTTTCAGTCTTAAAACGATGCTGCAGAAGAAGCTGTCCAGTGGCACCATGGACCTGTCCGGCATCCCACTGTCCAGCCAGGACATTCACCGCGTGGCGTACTACCTCCAGAAGAACCGCGATGGCCTGGTCTCGGTGGACCTGAGCTTCACGGAGCTCCAGGACGATGGGCTACGGCCCCTGCTGCCCTTTCTGGCGGCACTGCCCAAGCTGTCCACGCTGGTGCTCAATGGCAACCGACTAACCACCGCCGTGCTGAAGGACCTCACAGAAATGGCCAAGGACCCCTCGCGCTTCCCCAGCCTGGCTTGGGTTGACCTGGGCAACAACGTGGACATCCTGACCATACCTCAGCCCCTCCTGGTCGCCCTCCGACGTCGTTTCGGCCTCAAGAGCAGCCTGCCCACCATCTATGAACATGGCGAGAGATGGCACCATGATTGGCAGGTGGGGTATGACGAGGAGGAAGAAAAGGAAAAGGTCTCTGACATGTCTGAGGAAGCCCTCGAAGATAAACCAGAGTTATGGGAGGTCAGAGAAAATATGCCCCAGGACATGGAATTGCACTGCTGTGAGAGGTGAACCTGTCATCAGATCCTGCGATGAATTCAGGAACTTGATGTGTAGGGAACCCAGCTTGTCGTGCCCTGACCCCAGCAGGACCTCTGACCTCCACCGTACACTGCCTGTCGTGCTCATTAGTCACAATGTTGCTGGCTGTAACTTCTGATGCAGAAGGTTTCCCTTCCATTGTCAAGGAGTGAACAGGGGACTTAGACATGAACCGTCCCTCCTTTTGACTGCTAGTGGTGTCACATGGAGCTGGGTTGGAGGTGTGGATTATTATCCCTCCATGGCATTGTCCTTTTATTCCCAGGGCTCAAGTGGCTGCAGTCTGTGGCTTCATTAGGCCACGCCCCCACAAGTGCTCACTGGCCCATATGTGGCCAATGGCAGCTCACTTGCCGTAAAGATAGAGGGACTTCTTTTACAAAAGGCAGCGTGCAGAGAAGCCATCTCTGGGAGCTTTAATCAGCAGTACTGCTTGGCTGGTTATTGTGGGGGAAAAAAGAGTTTTTGTAATTACAGCATTCATGGTGTCGGTTTTGAGTGTGTGATAAATAACGGGGTTTGTATTTCGCCTGGACGTGTGGGTCTGCTCTGATCTGTGGTCTCCAGTCACCCACCACTGTAAACAAACAAACACTCTGAGCTTGATGTAGCATCTTGTATGGGTCTGTAAGGGATTCACATTTCGTGCTGCATCAGGAACGTTCTTTTTGTATTTTTTTTTTTGTTATTTGTCTGTATTTATGCAAAGGTTTTTGTGGGTGATATGAAGTGTTTTTGTGTTAGTGGTATTAATCTTTCGTATCGGAATCATCACCCGCTGTTCAGTGCAACGACGGATCAGTTGTTACTGTGGTAAATCTGCATTAGCACAGGGATATGTTAGGCTTGTGTGGCACAGACCGTCTACTTCGTTCACACCTGTGTCTGGTGTGCGCGGTCTGGCGGCAGTCTTGCTGTTAATGCATGTCATAGCAGTGTCACCCTAGCGGGGCTTGTGCAGGTCCGACCTGCCAGCACTGCAAGTGTGAATAATGTTGTTCTCTTATAAGGGGGAAAAGAAATAAAGAACATGGTGAAATAATCATTTCTTCTGGTTTGTGTGTTTTTGAGGAAGAACTGGGGTTGGGGTCCAGCGATACCCTGACACTCCACCTGAGGAATGGCCAATTCATCACGCAGACTCCAGGGACCGTCGGCGGAGCTCCAACATTCCCGACCCGTTGCCCTGTTCCAGCGCATACCTGCATCCCATTTGAATCTCAAATCCCGATTTTAACTTAAACGCCAGCTTAGATGGGCAGGTCTGCAGTCCCTGCAGAAGCGGCTGCACTAAAGGCTCTGTGATGTCACTCATTGCCGATAGGTCTTCGTGTCCGGGCCCGGACGTACTCAGTCCCTGATTGTACACCTCCTTTAGCACCTTTAGTCACTTCGCCTAAGATGACAGCACTTCTGTGCAAAGATCTGGCTCTTATAATAAATGCCTGTTACTTAACCTTTAAAATTAAAGGATTTATCAGCCCTCAGACATTCAGTAAAAGCAGCAGTCACTCTAAATTAAATAGAGAAATACTTAAACTGCAGTGGAAGATTAGTTCCCCTTTCGAGATCACAATGTGATGCTGTGGAGGGTTGGGGGCTAGTGCCCGTTACCCTACAGCTGGCCCCTAATCCACTAAAAACAAAACCACAGCACCTGGCTTCCTCACCGCACACGGATATAGAATCAGGCTGGTGGGGCTGTAGACATGGCGGGACGGTAGGGGGCGCTGTGTTGTGCCTTTAGGCTGGGCTCATCCATAAGGGCTGACGGGTGTTTCTAGTTACCTAGACTAATTAGAGCTTCCCTCCCAGTGTGGCCATGGTATGTGTTTTTAATCAATGCTATCGTTCATTTAGGTAACAGCTGACCTTTAGCGGGACGGCATTTCTGCAGGCTTCTCTGCACTGTGGCTGCTGACATGTGCGGCCCAAGTGAAGCAGCTCAGGAAACTTTTTGGGGAGATTGTTTTGTGACAGGTGGCATGGCGATTATGAAATGGTGTTTATCACAGTGTGTGTGTGTATGTGTTTCTGTGAGTGTGTGTGTGTGTATGTGTGTTTTTGTAATCATTACATTGTGTGGACCAGATTTACCAGTCTGTGGATTTGCACAGATCACATTTGAGGACCAAATTGTCCCCAAAGTGTAGTAAAACCTGAAATTTCCCTACTTTTGGGGACATCTTTTGAGGTCCCCATTTGGATAACCTCAGTTTTATAAACATCTGTAAATGCAATCAAAAAAGTAAAAATGCCAAAAGTCTTGTACTTGGGTTGGTTAACTTATGGTTAAGGTTAGGGATGGGTAGAGGTTAAGGGTGTCGTGATTGGAATTATGGTTTTTCCCATAGAAATGAATGGGTGGTCCCCATTTAGATAGGAAGACCAACGTGTGTGTGTGTGTGTGTGTGTGTGCGCGCATATGTCTGCAGGGTTACCAACATTGGTCAGCTGGCTGGAGTGAGATTTTCAATTTGACACAAGTCTGCACACGCATGCACACGTGTTTACATGCATGAAACAGTTTTATTGCCTTGTGAATAGTCAGTAGGGTTGGCAAATTACCCGAGTGCTTTGTAGTTAATTTTAATTGTAACGTAATAATATAGATTTTCCATAAAATTTCTTGTGTGAGAATGAAAGTCTGAAAGCATGATTGATGCCAGATGTGCGAGTTGGTGCCTGTGTTTGTGTCCTGTGTGTATGTGTGTGTGTGTGTGTGTGTGTGTGTGTGTGTGTGTGTGTGTGTGTGTGTTTGCATGAATCACATTTGAGGACCAAAACGTCCCCAAAGTGCGGTAAAACCTCAAACTTCCTAGGTGTTGGGGACATTTTTCAGGTCCCCATTCAGATAACCTCAGTTTTACAAAAATCTGTGAATGCTATAAAACACGTGAAAATGCCAAAAGTCTTCTTTTTTGTTTGGTTACTTATGGTTAAGGTTAGGATTGGGTAGGGATTAAGGTCATCATGTTTGGATTAGAGTTTTCCCCATAGAAACCTGTGTGTGTGTGTCTGTGCATGTGTGTGCATGTGCGTGCATGTGAGTGTGTGTGTGTGTGTGCGTGTGTGTGTGGGGGGTCCTCTGCCCAGTGCCTCCTGTGATATGAGGGTGTGGGACAGGGATGATAAAAAGCTATATTGTGTGGTTTTTTTAACCTGAATGGAAACTGCCATTGTGAAATAGTCCCCTTAACACATCTTCACACAGGGGTCATTGTGCCAGAGATGCGGGACCATAACGTGACAGTTATTTATCTCTGTGCTGAATCGAGCATTGAGCTGGTCTCTCCATGCTTGTCTAAACGTGTGGGTCGGAGTAGCCAAGTTCACATTGTATAAATGTCTTGGGAGATTGTTTGGCATTAATCATATCCTTCTCAGGATTTGTAGTCCTGTTGTTCATAACATTCAGCATTTCTGTGCTCTCTTGTGAAGTATTATTTTCAGGTTTATTTAAATTAGTGTTACCTAAAGTACCTTAAAGTTTCAGAATGCGTTTCCACAAAGTTTGGTCGTATGCCCCAAAAATCCCGGTATTCTTCTGGAATGACTTGTGTAGAAATCCCCTTTTTGCATATGTCAGGGATTTAGTCCCACTAGGACCTCCTTGCGAATCACAAGCGCCCCCCAGTGGCTACATTGAAGAAAAGCACAATCTGAATCCAAATACAGCTAATGATTGAGAGAGTGTGTGTGTGTGTGTGTGTGCGTGCGTGTGTGTGTGGGGGGGGGGGGGCGATGAGTAATTTCCGAGAAAGGCAGGTCATTGCCTGAAACATTATAAGTTCAATCCAGTAAAAACCAGCAATAGATTACTGACAGATCCATGTGGAAACAACGGGGGTCTGGGGGCCATATAATCGCCCCCATGCTTTAGCTCTGTTGATTTCCCAGGGTTTGAGTAAGATAAAGGGAAGTAGGGCCTGGGGTGGGGGGTTCTTGGAGAATATTGCACAAGACAGCGGCCATTAGCTGATGAAACGCAGACTAGATGCTAAATTTCAGCTGTCCCACATCAACACTGTGTTCCGTGGGGAGCAGAACCTGGAGGAGTGTCCACAAAGCACCCCAATCAAGATGTGCCCCTGCTTCATACAGCCTGTTTGCAATGGAATACCAGTTGCAGATCTTTTCCCTGCAGGGAATAACTTTCACTTAATCTGGTGGAAAAAAAGAAGGGATTCATCACAATTCACAAAACACTGTAATGATCAGAGAAGATGAACTCTTCTCCATAGATTGTTAGTACGGAATCAAAAAGCCATTTGTGTCAACTGTATCTGAAGGAAATTCTTTATATCACAAAAGACAAGAAACCAAAAACAAAATACACCGATCAAGTATGGAATGGAAGGGGCAAGTTCTGAGAAAAAATAGCAATTTCTAGGAACTAATGAGTTCATTTTTAAAATATCTGGTTGCAACCACTATATTTTTGTATTATACAGAAGTTATGTCTAACTTCTGGTTGTGTGATTCTGACTGTCAAACATGGCTGAGTCATGGTCTAGATTTGCTCTGCACCTCACAGAGTTGGCAGTCATTACCAGACCCAAGACTTGCCTAGAAATTGTGCAAGAATTGACAGGTTAAGATGAACATTTGAGGACGCCTCAAACTAATGTCTTTGCCAGCCCAGTCTTCAGATGTCAATCCAAAAGAACTTGTACCAGAGGAACTTGACAGATGACTCATTTCCAAGTATTTAAAAACGCATGATGTACTGTAAAACATCATGAACCTCGTTTCCCATAAATGTACTCAAAAATTGCTTGGTTGATACCCAGTTTCTCTTTTGACTGTGACCCTCCATTTGACTTCCCAAACATGCTCATTACTGCTTCTTAGTGCTCAATATCACTACTGCAACAAGTTGCATTAAAATCGGTTTGCTAAATGTGGGCAGAGAAGAGTCTACCTAAAATGGTATAAACCATAACACAGAATACGTCTCAAGGCATTTTTCCTCACTGCATACCTCCACACGGTATTTTGTACATCTAGACATGGTAAAAATGTCCGTGTTTAGGTGGCATAAAAATACGTTTAAAAAAACCAGTGTGAATGGATCCACAGTACGACACATGAAGACGGATGAACAGACCCACCGCATAATTTTCCTTTAGACAAGCAGGAAAGAGCGTGACAACTCCTCGGAATAAAGCCATCATTAAAATGGAGTCACTTACAAGTTCATTACATATTATTATTATTATTATTATTATTATTATTATTATTATTATTATTATTATGTTACTCATATCCTTAGCCCGACATCCACATATGGTCTTTCTATATTGCGAATTTTCATCTATCGCTGATGGGTCTGGAACGCATCTTCCGCGATAGGTGGGGGATCACTGTATATTGGTTCCCATTAAATAATATTTTGGCTTTTAATCACAATTAAATTCAAAACTCAAAATTTGTGAAAATTTCAACAAAAAGGTTCACTGTTTTGTCTGAGATGCTAAATTATGTGTTTGATTTGGAGCAAGTGAAGTAAAAGAAGAAAAGTAGTTAGGGCCTGAATTTCTGACAGACAGTCCAATATAAAACTAGCAGTTGTGGGAAGGGTTCTACTAATCTGCTAATCACTAATTAGCAATTAAGGCTAACTTTTTCGTTAGCAGATTAACATTTCCAGTAACTCTGAAAATCAATTGTGGACCAATTAGCTTCCACTAAATTTTGTTCTGCAAACTGTAAATATGCTAACATTTTTTTTCTTCGCATGTATAGTAAAGAAAGTTTAACAGTCAAAAACGTTTGTGAATCCTAAAATCACGCTTATGCATGTGTTCGGTGGGGGGGTCTGAGGATCGGACAGGGTGCACATAAGACACGGGCCAACACACACGCCACAATCAGGAAGTACAACTATTATCAACAACAGTACAACAAGGGCTATTTACACAGCCTGCGAGCATGCCAGGAACGCAGATCTTACCGGCGCTACAATCTCGTAGCGCTCCAACTGCGAAGAGATCATGAGGTGCACAGCGAAATTCACTTTTTAGCACTCGTTTATTGCGCCACTCTTTTAAGGACAGCGGTAAAACAACAAGCGAGAATTATCTAACACACACTGATGGAGAAGCATTTAAGGAGACAAATGTGGATACAGGCAAAGGAGACAGGGCGCAAATAGTTAAACTCTGAAAACTTTTGTTTTGGTTTGGCAGCTTAAAAACCAAAACAGATAAAAAAAAAATTTAAAAAAATGGAATACCTGTGAATTTTTTACTTTACTCTCACTTATGCCTACACTCAACTCCAAACTGAATGTCAGAATGGGAAAGAAAGGTGATTTAAGCAATTTTGAACGTGGCATGGTTGTTGGTGCCAGATGGGCCGGTCTGAGTATTTCACAATCTGCTCAGTTACTGGGAT
>JAODJW010000117.1:24406492-24424700 GCA_026777045.1 Hyperopisus bebe | reverse complement strand
CCAGGACAGATCGATGTGAGATGTAAATGAAGGTTATCCTGTGTAGTACAAACCAAAAGAAGGGCTGCTGTGGCACAAGTGACCGATTATTTTGATGAAAGGAATAATGCATCACAACATACAGTGCATGAAGCCCAGCTGTGTACGGGGCTACAGAGCTGTGGATCAGACTTGTTGGTCTAACACATCTCACAGATGCTGGATACCTTCCCAGCCATTCACATGATGGAACAGAAAACGGGATTCATCAGGTGACCTTCTTCTAAGTCCAGTTTCAACACTTATGTGCCCATAGGTTGGCACTATTGATGGCGAACAGGGGTCCACATGGACACTCTGACTGGCCTGTGCCTTGTAGCCCCATACACAACAGGCTTGATGCCCTGTGTGCCATGACATATTACTCCTGTGAACACCATAAAAACTGTCCATGTGTGTCACAGTAGCCCTTCTATTGGTTTGTACCAAACGGGATAGCCTTGATTCACATCCCACATCGATTTGTCCTGGCTTCCAACATTCTGTTGGTGTTTTGTGGTTTTTCTCTCCTCACACCACATTCAGTAGGTACTCACCTTTGCCGTTTCAGAGATGCGCTATCCCAGTTGTCTGACCATAATGATTTGACCCTTGTCAACGTCACTCAGATCTTTATCCCTACCCATTTCTTCTGCATTCACCAGAAGTACCAAATATTTACCATCTAATATACAGTGGTATCTCTGTTCTTGAACTCATTAGAACTCGAATTTCTTAAAAGTCGAACCAACCAGTTTGAAAAAATATTACCTAGAACTCAGTCTGAATCTCAGAAGTCAAACCGTGAACGCCAATTTTAGGTAACTTGTACGCACGGGGAAATGAGTCACACGGCATGTCTCTCAGCGGAAACAAAGGGTAAAGGGAAAATTCGATCAGAACTCAAACTTTTTAGGATTCGATCCGGAGTTCTGAACGGATTAAGTTCGAGTTCTGAGGTACCACTGTATTGCAGACCTTGACACTCACGGTTTTTACAAGGTAATCAACGTTATTTGCTTTACATGGGAGCGGCCATGATGTTTTAGCTCATTGGTGTATACTCTCTGACTATTACTATTGCAAGTCAGCTCTCAAACCAAGAAATTACAGATTGTGTCTTGGTTAAGAATTCTGTGCACTCCATTGCTGCATATCACAAAACAATGCCATTTTAACCTCAGTGACACGGAAATTAATTGACCACCCCGTAAGCATTAACCATAATTTTTGTTGATCATTTACTCTCTTGCCCATTAATATATCTTGTATGAATGAACACAACCAATCTGCAAAACGGCCTGAGTCTAACACTTACTTCTGGACTTTGGGGTACTTCATCTCTGATATGATATTTGTGGCCTCAGTTTGCTTCTCTTTCAGGTGGGGAGGCCACACATTATCTACCCAGTCCACCATGTCCACCTGAAACACAGGAAAGAGGTGAACTGGGTCAAATTATTGACTTAGGGCATTTTCACACCTGTAGTTCAGTTTCTCTGGCTTGAATCAGTTTATGAGTTTGTAAACTTGCAGCATTTTCTTCTTGGTTCAGTTTGCTTTCACACAGAGAAAAATCCAAGTGAAGCAACAATGCACCACTGCAAACCACACGAGAACGTTCATTCTGCTTATTGGTCAGATGTGTCTGTGGCAGAAGCAAAAAAGTAAATACAGGAAGAAGAGCCTATGTCCTGGGCTATGCAGTTGAACATCTCTCAGTTTTATGTATTGTTGCCTCAGTTTTTTTTTTACTTTCGCACGGTATTGTTCAGTTGACTGGTCAAATTCTCTCTCCTTCAGCCCTTGACGGAACTTGATTGATATCTGGTGGCTCAAACCCATTGTCTCCCTATAATCTTAAATAATTATTCAATTATAGTCCTGCAAGTCCAAATCCAGTAAGTTTTCAGGCACTCATTACTCTATTAAGATCTCAGTATGTTTCAAGTGATCAAACTGATTCAATCAAGACAATTAGAGCCAGAAAATTCAGTGCCTGACTGGAACAAAAATATCTAGGATTTCACCTTCCAGGACAATAATTTTCTGATTACAGCACTGGGTAGCTGCAACAATCCTCCCTCTGCCCTGTAGGACGGAGCCACTGTACCACAATTGGCCTCTTAATAAGGTTCTCAAGCTTGGTGTGGCTGAACTCGAGGCTGATGACGTTGAACAGTTTGTCCCGCTCTGCCTCTGGTGTTTCATAGTAGCGGACAAACTGAGCCAGGCTCATCTCGGAGCCCTTCTGGGTGCTCACATCCATCACATCCACCGCCCGTCGACTGCCTGCATGGACAGAGTGCATGCATGCACAAAAACAGGCATTTGTGGGTTAGCACCAAAAATACAACATGTTACAGTGCATACAAACACACAGCGCATGATAACACATTGTGCATTAATTCAGGGATAAATAATAGTGCCAACTGTCAGACAGAAAAAAGCAAACAGATACTGCACAAATATAAATGAATATAATAATTTCTGCAAATGATTAATGTCATTTGTATATGAATACAATATGGTCCATTTTTAGCTTGTAGGTGTGCAAGTGTGAGTGAATACTGTGTGAGTGTACTCTGAGATGGGTTGGCACTCCATCTTGGGTGATTTTTCCATGCCTTAGGATAAAACAAACTTTATTAATTCCCTGAAGAGAAATTTTGGACTGCAACAGGCAGCACGTCAGCACATCTTTTGTGAGCTTCAACCCCCCCCCGCCCCACCACCACCACGACCCTGAATAGGACAAGCAAGTACAGCACGTGGATGGATGGTCAATTCTAAAATAGCTTGACGTGTAAAGTAAAGACTCAAGTGCAACAAGAGAAATACCCAACAGTGACCAGAGGCTGCCACTAGATGGCAAACAAAACCCATATTAGCCTGGTTCTCATTTTATCACTTTTTAAATGGTTTTAAATGTACTGGGGCTGTCTACCCAATAATAAATAATCAAAACAACATTAAGTACAGGTAAATCACATTTTTCCATTTTTTACACGAATGCAGCCTTCATACAAAACAACCAACAGATTCACCATAGAGCAAGTGGAATGGTGTGAAATGTAATAAGTAAACTGAAAAGGAGAATGGAGCTTGCAAGCATTTGCCCAAACTTAGTAATAAAACAAAGATAAAAAATCCACCATGCACATGTTTGCTAACAATATGGGATGATGTTGCTTTGGTACTCTGTCAGCTTCTGGACACCATCATCACTTTGGACACCTCTATGATCAAAAGTAAACAGGAGAGTTTGTTGGCCATTGGCAAACATTAACATGTTATTCACCCTATGACTCCTGAAAACATAAATGCTATGTTTTCATATCATTATCATAAGAACATAAGAATATAAGAAATTTACAAACAAGAGGAGGCCATTCGGCCCATCAAGCTCTTTTGGGGAGAATTCAACCAATAGCTCAGAGTTATTAAAATCTTATCTAGCTCTGATTTAAAGGAAACCAAGGTTTTAGCTTGCACTACACTAACAGGGAGACTATCCCATAGTCTAACTCCATGCTGTGTAAAGAAGTGCTTTCTCAAATCCATTTTAAAATGTTCTCCCGTTAATTTCCACCTATGGCCATAAGTTAAAGTATTTAAACTAATATTGAAGTAACTATATGGCTGAACAGCATCCAGACCTGTTAGAATCTTGTATACCTGTATCATGTCATAGTCTTAAACCCACAACATAATACTCCTCATTTCCAAATAACAAAAAAGCAATATCTTCAGTGCATCACCAAGACACAAGAGCAGGGGTGGACAATCTTATCCGCAAAGGGCCGCTGGGTGTGCGGGTTTTCACTGCAGCTCCATAAATATATTACTAATTAGAGGACTGATTGGCTGAGGAGTTCTCATACCTGGGTTTGAACAGAGGACCTAAAGGTTATCCCAAAAACCTGCATACACACCAGCCCTTTGCAGATAAGATTGGCCACCACTGCACTAGAGCCTATGAACGGGGGAAACCCTCCTGCTACTTTTAAGGTGCAACTCAAGGACATATACACACAAGCATCCCTGAAGAACACAAGAATGATGTATAAATCTCTACTCTTGTGGTACATACTGCATGCATACTTTAATATTAACTTCCTATGGAATCAGAAATGCCATACCCAAAAAGAAGGAACTATTCAAATTAAGCAAATTCAGTCTGACTTCTGTCCTCCAAGAAAGATTTTAATATTTAATTTCTTACTGTGACAGGGACACTGCAACTGTCCTGCAGTGTAACAGGCAAACAGCTTTATTTCTCCAGTGCCATTGTACTCATCCAATTGCTTTGATGAAATATCTATATGGACTTCAATGGTCTAAATAAGGCACTAATGTTTGTACTAATGTACAAACTAATGTGTGTATTAATGTAGTAACGTAATGAAGATCAAAGAAACATGCAGCACTCTGGCCTCGGAAGACCAGAAGTATGCAGTCTTGTCACAGTGCCGGGTGCTCCACTTAGACAGCTCCTGAGAGCAGACCGCTGGATTGACCAAGCCCCAGGTTGCTGGAGGCATGAATTCAAACTGTGACAGCCCACATGGCTGCCTCACACGTGATACAAAACACGGCACAATTTCCATTCGAACAGTCATTCGCCCACATCTCAACAGGATGTGGGAGCAGACAGACTGACAAACTGATAGGTGATCTCAGCAATTTCTTAGATGGCATCTCTCATTAGTCATGTGCAGGTTAGTCAGGTAAAGCCAGCTGTGCATAAACACTTGAAACTTTGGTTAGCTGTCTACTGTTACCATTATTCAAATGGAGCATAAAATATTAATTTAAATGCCGCAGCACTATGCAGTCAATCAGATAAAATGACACTATCTGGTCTCATTTCATAATGAGTGACTGCAATCTTCATTGATATGAGGTCAACTTCATAACAACACACAGTACAGCAACAGCTCTGGCTCACTGCCAGTCACTGCATTAATTATATCATTCAACCAGCCACACAGATTAGTTGGTGGTCCTTGTCAGACTTGTCAGTCTTCTCACTTAAGGACTTTTCCAAAGAAGCTACCTTTCAGACACTGGAAACCAAGACAAAATTCTGAAATAATAACAAAGTACTTAAAAATTTTAATTAGCTAGATGCAATGATAAACTATACCCTGATACAGTCAACTTTCCTTAACTAAATTCATTACCAAACCTATAAAATTTATTTAGAAATTACTTATCTAGTAGAAGTGGTAGATGTTTTTCTGGTCCACGGGGGAAATAAATAAATAATATAAAATTGACGAAAATTCACTTATTTTCGTGTGTTTCATGTCAAGTCTTGTTACAGTTGTACAGAAACAATACTAACAGCTTGCGGTGAAGAGCAAGACTCAGTTTTGACAAGCTGGCCGCCCAGAGCCAGTCGAGTCTTAAGAACTTGCTTCAAAGCGGTTCACGTCGTGTTTATACTGACTTTTATCACCGTATACAATAAAATAACTGACATTAACGAAAATTATGAAATAATCCAAAGTTAAAAGCCTACTTTTCCAACATTAGAAACGTCTCCTGTCGCCGTACAGCAGACACCGTCGTCCGTTAGCGACGCGCACGAGCCCGGACCGCGCCACAGCCCGTTAGAACAGGAATGCCCACGAGACCCCGTTCGCTCCCGCGCCTTTTATACGGAATATGCTCGTACGGTCCGTGTCTCCCACTTAAAAAAATGCAACAGCTCTGCAACCCCGAAATGACCTTCTACAGTTTTTGGAGCAACAGTGTTATAACAGGCCGGCATAACAATTAACTGTGAAATCGTGACGCAAGGTGGCATATTATTACTTACGCTCAATATAAAATCAGCAGAAAAACACTTACCAACCAGACCTTTCACTTCACTGACGGTAAAATCTGGATCTGGCATTCTAGGGTAAAGAACATAGTAAAGGGAATATGCATAATATATTTTCCGCATGCAAAAACATGGCAGGCCAGAACACGCATTATGGATTAGTTTATTTGTCATTTTAGACTAAGAACAAATTGTTAAATTTGTTTACCTGATTCCCAAACCATCTTTGGCTTTAAAAATAAGGGGAATTCTGAGAGCTTCTCTTTGCACATATTCGTAGGTAAAATCTGCGAAACAAATCATGATAGCGTGAAACGTGAATATTTAAATGCAGTGTACAATCAATTTGGTTTTATTTTTATTGTAACGATCAACAATTTGCCATAATTACGGTAAAGCTTTAATTTGGCCTAAGACCTTAGTTTTACAGCAAAATTCACAAAAATATTTGAATTAGGGTTTAGAAGCAACAAGGAAGAAAGGGACAACAAGCTAAACAACACTACATACACAAAGATATGTATTTGCAGCTGATACTGTGTCCCAAGCGGAGAAAAATACGACTGGAGGTGTGTCGCTATGCATTTTGGCACTTATTTTCAATAGGTGTTCCTACTGTAATTAAGCCGTATACAGCTAAGAAACTGGGCAAATATATTTACCTTTGCCATCCATCACCCTGACGTAGTTTTTATTATATGACTCGCTTACAAGTTTTTCTTCCAAGTTAAAACCTCTGATATCTGCAATTTCCTCCACATCGGACAAATCTTCATTTTCGTCGTACATTCTCCTACAGATGGAGCGCTGTTTATGTAAATAAAGAATAAATCTAGATCAAAAATTGAACTTTTGCGTAAAAAACCTTTGACTGTAACTTAAAATGGCTTGCACTTTAAATTCAAAGATAATTCTATTACGGGACATTTTATTTATATTTTACTTTTTTCTCTCGATGTATTTTATTTGTACATTTACACTGTTATACACTGCAACATGCTGTGCCACTATGAATCTCTGTACAATCAAGATTTAAACGTAGCATATTTCCCCTTTCCAAAGCTGCAGGTTAAGTTAGAACGCACCTTCACATGCAATACATTTCAATAAATGAAACTTGGAAGGCCCTGCAGTCTTCATGAATAATATAAGTATTGAACATTACACCGCAATTCAACGCTGATGGGTTACATAATTCGTCATTTTCTTATACAGCAGGATACGACGTGCGAAACATCTAAGAGCAACGCTTCCAGAAGGGCATGTTCTTATGTTAAATACAATATTGTGTTGATCGGCGGGTTCTTTGTAATGACTCCCGATTACAATTTTCCATTCTATCAAATTCTATGCGCTAAAAACTGTATATAACGTTATGCAACAAAGCGTAGCTTCGCATCACAGCGTGAACCCTATGATACGTAAAATGGTGTTTCTAATACCGAAATGCTTCAGACAATACAGATTTCTCCTACTTTAAGTCCCTCTCCGAGGCTAGCTATAAAAGGATAGGGTAAAGCTACACACCAGTTTGCGTCCAGATTCAGCACACGCCTCCATTTTTGGAGCTCTCGCCACTTTACCAGTTTAGCCCCTCATTGTCTCGAAAATGACACATTTAAAGTTAGAAAACACTTTGCTTTCCGAATCAAAACTAAGTAGGAACCATTTTTGTGTAGTACTGGCTGACGTCACGGCCGAAAGAATCAAAACATTGTTAACAAACGTCATGCGTCATCTTTATTCAGAAGTTGAATCCTACGTTCTTCGTATATCCCAAATCGAGGAAACGTGTTTTGACGAATTGTTCCAGCAGAGTCTTTCTAAGATAGCACTTAAAGGTTCATAAAAACACTAAAGCTTCGTTTTGGGTCACGAGTCTGCAACATCTTGCACGCACGCGCTGCAGCTGTTATGAGTGAGGAGAGGAGTGATCGTCTGTATACGACGTGTGTTCACTCCTTTTGTCGTTTAACTCGGAACTCTATGAATAGCTTGACAAGTTTGTAAACCTTTAGGATAAAAATTTTGATTTGTTGCGAAATTTAAGTAAATTATTATTATTATTATTATTGTTGTTATTATTATTTTGCTTGAATGCCATCCCATCCTGGAGTTTCCATGGTTTGTGTCCTGTGATGCTTGTGATAGCCTTCAGTCCCTTTCTAGGACAAGAGGTTGGAGGATGCGTGGATTATTAATGTTACTATTATTGCTGTTATGCAATAAGGTTGAAATGTACCGCAATCACATTAAGGGTTATTACTATTACTATTCATCTTTTGCAGTGACGATGCCTTTCATTATTGTATTTTCTTCATACATATGTTCCTGTCCCCGCGACCCAGCTTAATAGGACAAGCGGTTATGGCGGAGAATGAATGAATGAATGTGTTCGTGTCCACTCATAATTATTCTTCGATGTTGTCAACAAAAGTTTAATGATAAAGAGCGAAGTTCGTCGTGGCTTGTAATTTAAGTTCTTGAGTAAGCAATATAATATACTACTTACTACTACTACTACCATAATAATAATAATAATCACCCGGGGCTGATACTGATTTCTGCAGTTCACTGTTGATCAAGCTAGGAAACAAAATCCGTGGTGCAAACTGACTTTTGAACTTTAAAATACCACCGAATAAGATACACTAAACACACTATGCACGATGCCGTCGATATTATATAAGATTACGTGACATATGATACCAGATATATTTCTCTTATTAACCACTACAAATGCAATGATAAAACCATTACAGATCGTTACTTCTGATTCACATCTGCCTGCAATTTATGCTACTAAGATCTTTACTGCATTAAGTGGACACAATGGTCACACCTATAGCCTGTAACCACCATAGACGCAGTGCTGGGGCACAAGGCTTGGAGTCGATAGAGTGTGCATCGCTCTGCCGCAGTGGCTTATGGGTAAACACTGGTGCAGTTTCCTGAGAAAAGTGCAGCTTGGTTTTCACCGCCCCATTGTTGCACCGGTAAGAAGTTAATGCTGGGGTGGCTCGCTTTCTGTTACGGCTCTCGGTACAACGGATGAAGCGATCTTGGACGTGCGGGCTGTGGTGAAGGCGCATGCTTTTTGTCAATTTCTCATTCTAGGGACGAAAGACTGTCCAGTATCGCGGCCAGCCTGGTTGCAAGTGGACAGTTGTTCGGACTGTCTCTGCGATGAGTCTTAACGAGCACTCGCTGCAAGCGCTTTCCTGGAGGAAGCTCTACTTGAGTCGAGCAAAACTGAAAGCGTCCAGCCGAACCTCAGCCCTCCTTTCTGGGTTTGCAATGGTAAGTGTAACGGAGTCTTAATCGGTCCGGACCCGGCTACTCGCCAACTTCACTTTTTATTGCATGTATTTGCGTTCTGCAAAAGTTAAAATGCCAGCTAATTTCTTTGTCCCCAGTGCTTTTCTACAGTTTGAGTCGGGTGTAAATGTCCCACGGCTACTTTATACATCTACATAAGCATCTATAATTCCTTGAACATTAAAGAAGACGCCTACAGGTGCTCGCAGTTCTATGGAGGGCTCGCGGTGACAACATCAGATGTGTTTGTCACCGTAATTGGTTGGCAGCAACATGGTGTTACTGATATCTTAAAGTGCTTGAACGTACGAAAAGTGAATCTCGGGGGTGTGTCTGCAACTAAGACCAGTACATGTTTTGATACGATTTGCTGATGCTATGGATGTTTCGTGTGCTTTTGAGCTTTCAAACACATTTAGTCCAGGATAGGTAATTTTTTAAATATTTTTTAAGCTTTTGCTTAAAAAAACACCAGGAAACAAAATGTCTGGCATATGAAAGACGTGTAACGAGTGCTTAAGAAAATATCTGTATACCTGCGCGGTGACTATTGATTTTTTTGCAATATATTTGGCTTGAGTGGGCTTAAGCTGATATTTTACACAAATCTACTTAAACCCTCACAATTTGATGAAGTGTAGGCGGCACCAGATAAAAATGATTCACCCCCGCCTGTGTTCTTATGTATATTCATTTAAAAATGATCTCCTGTTTATCTCAAGTGTTTATGCTCGTATTGCACTGCGGCTCGGCAGTGATGCATCTGCAGCTGGGTGTCATGCTGCTTCACTTGCATCTGCATTGGGTGGATTGTCTGAATGGAAGAACCACATCTGTATTATTTAGTCTCATAAATCCGAAGTGCGATAATCGATTATCGTTTTACAGCATCCAACAAAAGACTGCCGAAAGTTAATTTCGGAAACCCCAGTTGTATGTTGTTTGTCTCCAACCTCAATTTCTTGTTTTTATGAAACCCCAAGTCCAGTAAAACGCAGTAAAATATCTTCAGACTCAGGTTATAGTCCGTGTATCTTAAGGTATTGACGTATTGACATTGACAAGATAAATTGTCATCATCTGGGGATTCTGTCGAAAGAACATCCCCTATTTAAGGTGGTACGAATCCTTAGAATAAGTAGTTGGCGATTAAGTAGCCAACTTCATCCTCGTGACGGTATTAGGGAAAAATATATTGGTATAGTTCAAAATTTCCGCACCAGTGAATCAGTAGTGAGCCTCGGTGAAAACGGCCAATCAGGTAGCGCTTCCTTTGTGCGTGTTTTTTTCTGTACCGTTGAGTACATTACCTTAGATGGCCTTTTGGACAATCTGCACTGGTTTGACAACAACAAAATTTTGGTTTTGAGATTCCATCTTCTATGTATTCCATTGATAGTGTGTAATTAAATTTCCATTATCAAAATAATTCAATAATCGATTAATGGAATGAACTTGTGGTTGACATTAAAGATTTCCAATGCATCAAATAGTTCCTTAAGTAATGGGAATCCTTTTCCCTTGGGGGCAATGATTTACATCCCCACTTCAAACTAAATTCAGTGCAGGTGGTATTCAGTGTTGAACACAGACATCCCACCTCATTATTTTCAGGAAATTGTGGATTATGGACTGGTAGTGGGTGCTGGCTAGGCTTGGGTGCCACTATGGTAAATTTTATCTGGATACACCAGAATAGCATTGTTTTTTAAAAAAAATACCATCAAATACCATATATGGCAGTATAATGTCTAAACAGTATGACAGCTGGGTGGGGGGGGAGGGGTGCGGGCAGTAAAATTTGCCGACTGGGTCAAGTAGGTCTGCAGGGGTAAAATGTCTAGAGGATGAACTTTTCACTGCTGAGCAGCAGAATGACCGATTTCTAGAATCTATCAGGGGGCTGCTATCAGTTTGCTGGGGTGGTGCAATGTGTGTACAGCTGCTGGGGAGTTTGAATCCACCAATTAAATAATTACAGTGGGACAGCTTGTGGAATTAAGGCCTGCCGAAGGAGGCCAGTAACCTGACACAGTGTAGCCCATTTGACTCTTCCACTCCAACGTAACAACATAAGAGGAGGAAAAGTGCGCCCTTTATCAGACAAATGGATGTAGAGAAAGACCCCAAAACTCTAAGAACCAGAAGGTGACCTAATCCAGTAATGGATAACAGGGTTTTGTTTCATATATCATATGAATGCCTGAGTTGGTGATCGGTTGCCATGGTAACAGAAGAACACTCCCCCCCCCCACCCCACCAACCTCTTCCTCTTGGTTATATTAGGTGCCGTTATAGGTTTGCAAAAGTAATTCCAGTTTTTTTAAATTAAAGCTGACAGTTGGCACTACGGGTGTAAGAAAATATCGATACGCTTGACTATCGTGATTAGTGATGCACTGATGAGGAAATTTCTGCCCGATAACCCATAGCCAATTATTTAAAAAATAGACACCGATACAGATCCCGATTGTTTAGGAGGGATAGTCCATCCAAAAAACTGAAACATTCTTCATTTTTTTCTTTATTTCGGGTGCATATCGCTATATATTTTATTTTATTATATATCTTACCTCAACTTATCTGTCGGTGCCACTGTTTTACAGTTTTATCCTTCACTTGGCATCGATAGGTATAAGGCAGTGTAAGGGCGTGCCGCTAGCATTAGCACACCTAGCTCACTAGTAGTGTAACCACCAATGGCTGAATCCAAAAGAGTTTGGCCAGAATTCTACTGAAAGTGACTACACCATGTTGATTGTCTGCACTCTAGTCAAAGCCCGTGATATCTACCAGAAGCACTACAGTGTGGTTCAGAAGAAGCTCTACGTGCTGCCTTGCTATATATACAAGCCCAGTCTATTTTGCTGGATGCCACTTCTGATAGTAATTCAACCTGCCAATTAGGGCTGCACGATTTATCGATTTCAAATCGAAATCGCGATTTGAAACAACACCATTAGCTAGTAGCAAAAATCGCGATTTAGGATATACATTATACAGCACATCGGATCCAGGGTTTAAAACAGCTGTGAGAATAGTTTTACCAATTCATCCCGAGCTCCCTGTGTGACAGTCATTCTCACCAATCGCAATTGCCGTGTTTCTCGCAATAGTTAACTCATAATGGTTAACTATTTCACTAGTAAAACATAGTTTAATTGCATTATACACCAGGGCTGCCACGGGTAGACGACATAGTCAATGATGTAGAAAATGCGTCAATGTTTCAAATTGATGGATTGTTTTTAAAAATTATTTTAACAAATACCTTTATGGTTTCTAAAACAGTTCAGCTCATCATAACAATTGTTTTCCTTTAATGTCACTACATAATAATGGGAGCAGTTTAAATTATCACTAAACAAAAAGGTGGTTTTACACTGTGCAAAGTTCTGATGGCAGACCAACGCCTGAAGAGGAAGCACAAGTGTTATTCTGGATGATGAGCCACCAGAATAAGCAAAACCACCGTGTTGTCTATAATAAACACCATGCTGTTTATTAAATTACCATTAGTACAGAGAGCTTTTTAATATCTTTTGTCCTTGTAGTAGCTAAATATACTTATTATTGAAGTGATAAAGTTGTCTGCCTGTTACCTTAGAATTTAGGTTGAATAAGTGTTTGAGAAAACGTTTAGGCTAGAATCTGGGCTTATTCTGTGTTGATTGACTGCCAGGGTGTGTTTGTATGTGTTGGGTTTATTGGGACCAGTGGTATTGTAAACTAAAACTGATAAAATAAAAGAAAATAATTTGTGAACTGAAATAAAAATGAAAACTATATTGACCAAAAAACGTGTCAGACTTTAATCAGCACAAAATACCACCACACCACCTTCTGTTTTTCTTGTTTATCCACAATATCTCCTCTTTATGAAAGATGCAGTGGTTGCTGATCTGTCCCTTTTTTCACGGCCACTTCAGTGCTTATCGCTTCCATGATTTACCAAAACTGTGGTTTTGGTAACCAAATTTAATAAGCACAAAGATATGCCGAATTTATACCGATTACTAACTATTGGGCATCACGAAATGCATCTCAATATTTGAGACATACTACAAATTTGCTTATCAAATTGTGGGTGAACATAATCTCCGTATGGCGCCGAAAAGCTGACGTCCATTATCTAAAGCCCTGCAATAACATTGTTGTTGTCAAAGTAAAATTAGCCTAACTTAAACTGTAAATCTGATTTTCTGGAGGAAAAATAATCATTTAGAGTAATTGACCAATTGGTAGAAAGTCTGTATATTAATTCATAGAGAAATAGTCAATAATGGCAGCCCTATTATACACGCAATCATAGCTGTCATTTCAGCTATGCTATGGCATGGCATATATTAAAAATTTATACCATATGGGAAATTATAACCAGTATACCGGATGAAGGGGTATACCGCCCAGCGCTGTTCCAAGGAGGCAAAATGTATGTTTACAATGGAATATTGCCCAGCTGTCAATACAAAAATATACAGTGATCAGTAAACATACTAACTTGTGGAAGATTATATCACTATAGCAGGATCCATTCCTGTTTCTGCAGCTGCACAGTGTGGAGGTTAACTAAATATACGTCATTGGCACTCTGCTTCAGAAACGTTTCCGAGCTGCTTCTGACAGGTTGAGGATGTGTAGAGGACGGAGCAAAACCTTGTCACAACTTGAACGCAGCTCAACCGCTCTGGGTGGAATTTTGGTGTTAGACTGGCTCCCAGGCATACAGAGCTTGAGTGTGGGTCCATTTTGGTTCAACAAAGACGACACTAAGGAGATTGAGAAGAACCATGCCGTTTTTCAAAATTGTGTCACGTTTATTTGATTTAATTTTATTTATTTATTTTACTGATACGTAAATGTTTATTCCTTCTCCAAACTGCACATAAAGTAGTGCTATGATGTTATGGAAACTGTGATAAATACTAATGCAGATCCCACTGTTTTGACTAGATTAAGAAAGTTGTTTTTTCTTTGCTCAGTTATGTTGTGTGTTCTCTATACTATGACACTTCTCCTAAAATTAGATTTTAAAAAATCACAATATATGGCCTAGCTTACAATATTGCATTTTATTGAATCGTAACCCCAGTTTCATGATAGTTACCTTATCACCAGATTCTTGCCGATACCCAGCCCTATTCAGCACTTTGTATATGTATTGTTTTATTTCAAATCTGTTGTGATTGTGCTCAGGACCAAAAAATAGTGTCACTATAAATATTTATGGTCTGCAGTATACGTGATACTGGGCCGCGTGTCCTGTTTCTGTGTGCTCTTTCCCCTGGATGTTCAGGTAGCCATGGTGGAGGTTCAGTTGGAACCCGAGAGCTACCCCCCAGGGCTTCTGATCGCCTTCAGCGCCTGCACCACCGTGCTGGTGGCCATCCACCTCTTCGCCCTGATGGTGAGCACGTGCATCTTGCCCAACATCGAGGCCGTCAGCAATGTGCACAACCTGAACTCGGTGAAGGAGTCACCTCACGAGCGCATGCACCGTCACATCGAGCTGGCCTGGGCCTTCTCCACCGTCATTGGCACGCTGCTCTTCCTGGCTGAGGTGGTGCTGCTCTGCTGGGTCAAATTCATGCCCGTCAGACCCCACTCCAATGTGGACAACAGTACCATAAGTGAGGGCGTGGCTGCTGCCATCACCTCCACCTCCATCATGGTGCCCTTCGCCCTGGTGTTCATCGTGTTCGCTGTGCACTTCTACCGCTCCCTCGTCAGCCACAAGACGGACCGGCAGTTCCAGGAGCTGGAGGAGCTGTCCAATATAACCCGACTCCAGAACGAGCTGGACCACAGGGGTGATGCTGCTGTCTTGCAGTCCCCCAGCTCTCATTTCCCATAGAGAAGAGGACTCTGCGCCTCTTAATACTCCTGTAGTTTCAAAGGGATTTTCCAATTTATATTCTATTTACTTAGGTTTTTTTTTTGCATGTAAACATTTTATAAGATTGCCGGTTAATAGTCGTCCCCTTTTGAATTGTACTGTAAACTCTGCTGCTGTGTTGAGATTTTACTTAGTGATTTTTAAGAATTTATGCTGTTTTAATGCATGCTGTTTAAATCGATGGAATTATTATTTTTTTGGTAAAAGTTCAACACACTCTAGATTTTATGAATGCAAGAGACCGATTAATGGAAGAGAACTTTAGGGCACATCGTAAGTTCCACTGTAAAACTTTTAGATTTTTAAATATAAAATATAGGGTGTATTTTCAGTATTTAACAGTATTTAAAGAGAATTTAATAGTGAGAGTTTAATTTGAATCATTTTTAGTCTGTGTTTACAGTTTGGGACAGATAAATCTGAATGGGGGCTGTAGCTTCATCATGGGACTGCAAGCCGTGGGTAAACATTCAAACTGTGATGCCAATGTATTCATGTCATTCAAATTTAAACAGACTGTTAAAAATAACAAAAACAAACCAAGTTGCCTAATGCAGTGTTTCTCATTCTGGTCGGCAGGGACCCTCAGGCAGTCTATGTTTTTGCTCCCGGGTGGGAGCTGGGTGCAAGCAAAAACATAGACTGTCTGGGCGTCCCCGAGCACCCCGAGAAACACTGCCCTAATGAATAGCGCTCAGTTTATCAATAACTGGTTGATGTAGTAATGTCTCAACTAAACATGCCTAACGTTTACCTGTCACCTGCTAATATTGGAATGTATATTAACTGATGGTAATGGTGTTTATTTTTTGCAGTGGTATTGGGTTCAAATTGTGTGAATCTCGGAGGAGATTGAATGCCACAGTTTTGTGCCGAAGGGCATAGCTGTGTCGCTATGGCATTGCCCTGTCCATCACTGCCTGCTTTAACCCAATGAGAATTCAGTGGCTGACTTCACAATGGGCCATGGTCCTCATGTGTTTCTGAGCCCCGATTCTCCCAGAACTGCAGCTCCTACACGTACCCTGTGCACAGGATCGTTCAAGCCCGCCCGAACAGCCCAGAGCTCCCTGACTGGAATTCCTCTGCTTGCCTGAACTGAGAACGGCTATAAATGTCTGTTTATAACAATGAGGAGCGATTGGTTGGCGCTGGACTCATACACACATGGACGTTTTGAGGCGGACAGTTAATTGGGTGCCTCAGCCAGCTGCGTTACAGAGCAAAGCCATGCTGGACTTTTCATCTCTTCATCATGCCACAATGCAGAAGATGTTTCCCCACTGTACTGTGGGCTTAGTGTTACTGCACAGTGCCAGCTTGGCACTTACCATTTCCTGCTAGAGGTATTTGATGATCCACTGCGTGATCCAGTGGTCTTCCACCGTTCTGAGTGCTCATCTTGTCAAAGCTCCGCCCCTCTTTCTTATGGGAATGAACATTATGAAAAAATGTTTGCTTGATTATATGTAACCAGCTTGCTCGTGACGTTATTGATATTTTTGTGCCACAAGTTAATTTATAGACTGGTTCAAGGCTGTTTTATGTATAAAAAAAATCACTAAAATATACTTTTCATACCATATAGTTGTTTCTGATTTCTTACAGGACTGTTCTTGCCAGTTTTTACCAGAGCCATTTTAGGAATTATATTTTAATGGTTTTAATGAGGTCCTGTCTCAGGGCAGCTCAATGTGTAGCACTGCAGCCACAAATCCTGCCTCTGGCTCTGTGCGTGTGTGACGTTTTGTATACTCTCTCCATATGGTTATTTTCCCCCTCTAAATTTGCCCTTTAAAATATTATTCTGTGTTTCGGTGTGTGTGCCATAAGATATGCACCAGCCCCCTTCTGCAACTTAGGTGAGATAAGTTGCCCCCTGCGTGTGAGGCATGTACGGTATGTGTGTGAACTCTACAATGGAATAGCATACTGTCCTGGGTGTCCCCCTTCCCTGTGCATTGAGCTTCCTGGGACGTTCTACTGGATGGAAGTGCACCAAGAGTAACAAGTCGAAATAAATATCTCCAGGAATGGAAACAAAACGTGCATGTGAGTTGAATATTTGCATGTGTAATAATCAGATCAAAAACCACTACTGGATGTCATAAAGCTTTTATTTGTATATTAACGAATATATCTCGACCATCATTTTTAGCCAGTCTGAACTGTCAGCAAAATGCAACAGAAGCTTCTTGAGGTGGGATTATCTGTCAGATATATGCATTATGTTTGTCTTCAACATAAGTGATTATAAATTACAACCCAGGATAAAACTGCAATTGTTGCGTTGGCAGTGAGGGTTTCAGTTTCCATATTTCATTGTTCAGATGCGCAGCAGGTGATTATCGTGGTGGGGGCCATGTAAATAGCTGTGAACTTCCTGTTTTTATGACGCACCAGCCCACTCTAGGGTTATCACAGTGAAGGCATTTCCCCTGCGGTGATTCAGGGTGGCGAAATATCACAATATATGGTGAGTAGACATTACAAAGAGACAAGCAAGCATCAAGCAAGGACCGAGTACAAACAGGTACAGGCATGCGACAACCAAGTCCACAGAGCATTGATATACAACAAAATCACGGAGATTGGATCACTTATTTCTGTCTTCGGTTCCCAGGTCAGAGCTTGGAAGTTGAATAATGATTATTGCCAAATTTCTTTTGCCCTCTCCCCAGCTTAGAGATGGTCATTTTAGAGAGTGAGTTTGCATGATCTCCCTGTGTCATGTCCCATGTCATGTAATCAGGCTAACTAGTGTCTATACTATACTGTATGATATTGAGTGGCTGTCCTGCAGTGGACTGGCACCCAGAGTGTTCTCCCAGCCTTCTGCCCTATTCTGGCCAGCATATGCTCCAGGCATTTATTCTGACCAGAAAAAGCTGTTGGAAGATGCATAGATAAAGGTTATAATGTTTATAGTAAATTTAAGTGGTATATGAGGTGTTTATAACATTTAAACACAAAAAATGTAAAGGAACACTTTGAAAACACATCAGACTTCAATGGAAAAATCTACACTCACCTAAAGGATTATTAGGAACACCTGTTCAATTTCTAATTAATGCAATTATCTAATCAACCAATCACATGGCAGTTGCTTCAATGCATTTAGGGGTGTGGTCCTGGTCAAGACA
>JAODJW010000117.1:24370019-24398873 GCA_026777045.1 Hyperopisus bebe | reverse complement strand
TGTGTGTGTGTGTGTGTGTGTGTGTGTGTGTATATATATAAAACATAAACGCTGCGATCTGGTGGTTGTGTGCGTAAGTTGCTTCCTATGCAAACACTGTAATACAGCAACATGCCTCATCACGTCATGATACATCCTTAAAAAATAATCAGCACCTCTCAACACAATGGTGTAGGAGACATACAGAGGAATCCAAGCTGCCAAGAAGCGCATTGGATGCCTGGAATACACACTCATATTTGTACTTGTGCTGAGCTTGGAAATTCTTGCAGCAGCTTGTGCAGGTTAACCCCTGACCATTACACGTTTTGGCCTGTCCACGGATCCTTACTGCAGACAGGTCTTTGTTTAAAACCTTCTGTTTTCTGATATAGTACCATGAAGCAGCGCTGCGCCATATCATACTGTCCACGATAAATATTTACGTGATAAAGTGGCATCTCGCCATATTAATGACGAAGCGATGTTAGTGGCAGCCCTAAATCCCTCACGACTATTTTCTATAGATTAATCCAGTAGTTCTCAACAGTTTTTGCACTGTGCCCCAATTTTTACCATGCCAGCTCAGTTGTGACCCCATATCAAGTATAGATTCAAATTAACGCTATGATCAAGCATGCAGTGCGCTCTTCAATGTCAATGTCTATCGCACAAAATCTGGTTGGATTTTGAAGTTTAAAGTTCGATGTTTTTTAGGTAAATATAGTTTTCATTTTTATTTAAGTTCACAAATATATATATTTTAATCAGTTTCCTTTTTCATTTCAATTTTTACATCATAACACTAAGCACAAGCGCGGTACGCACGATCGCACACACTGGCACCGTCAATCGGTGTGGAATAAGCCCAGATTTTAGCAGGCAGATGACTTTAAGGCCTTAATAATTAGTGCATTTAACAGCTACAAGGACAAAAATATTAAAAAGCTCTCCATACTAATCGTAATTTAATAAACATGAATTAACAACATTTGTGGTAGTTTTTGCCTGTTCTGACGGTCCATCATCCAGAATAGCGCCTGTGAGTTTCCTCTTCAGGTGCTCGTGCATAGTGCTGGTGTCACTTTTTGTTTGCATGTGTACTTAAAAATTTGAGGTTGATTTTATTAGGTCACGATATTGTGCAAACTCCTGAAGAGTTACAAGAGTAAGTTAGTTATTTTTGAACTAGCAGTAATCAGTTATATTATACAGGGAAAACACTACCTAGGCTACTTTTGTGCTTCATTTGACTTGTGCTGTATCACTGTATATGATGCTGTGTCACTACTATTACACTATATTGCTGCTGCTGCTGGCATCTTGTGGCAATAGATTCACACTTTGAATTAGGTAGTCTGTCATCAGTGACAGTAGCTCATTGGTAAAGGAGGATGGAACATACCCTGAATTTTGTTTGCACTAATAAATGCTGCAGCCTACAAGCTGCGATCATCAATAAAATGTTCAGTATTATTTCTTTCTATATCATGATAAATGTCATTATCGGAGATTTCCTTTAAATATCATGATATACTTTTGAGGCTATGTCACCCTCCTCTACCTTGAAGCAATGTTTTTGGAGAACAGGTTTGAGGTAAAATGGTCGACATTTCGGCAATCCTAAATTTAGCTCCCTTTCTCCAATGATGTGTGTCACAGGAATTACGATTGCAGATTTATTCAGCTCGAAAGCACAAATGACCGTTACGATTTGCATGTGGTCAAAGTTTACCAGCTACTACACCATTAAGGTTGGAGCACAGCCATGTTAAAAAATAAATAAAACTCTTCTTTCATACTAATGTATTGTTTCCCACTCTGGTCTTCGGGGACTCACCGTGGGTCCATGTTTTTGCTCCCTCCCAGACAATTCACATTTTTGCTTCAGAGCTGGGGGGAGGAGTAAAAATGTGGACTGTCTGTGGGTCCCTGAGGACCGGATTGGGAAACACTGCTGTCGGATGTTGGGAGTCCAATTATATCTGCCTCATTTCTTTGTCTTGGCTCAGAGGGCTTCCAGTCTTGGATGTGGAGGGGACTCACTTTCCTGCTGCCCTTCCTCTTCTTTGGCCATGTAAGTATGAGCCTGTGATATCGCTGGCAGCAAGAGGTGGGGGGGGACGAATCGGGATGAAACTGTAAGGGGGGGCATCCATTATGAGAGGAGGGCAGCTGTTGACCCCCTGATCATTCGAGACTGTCATGAGGGGCCAAATTAGCTGTTTCACTTGACATCTTTAGTTTCATACTTTATCAACCGTTTTTCAGTGTCATTTTGATATGTGCAGACAGGTGACTAAAAATACTTTGGAACACATGCTTATGTGTTTGCAGGTGAGGGGCAGATTTAACATGAGCAGAGTTTGGCACATTATATAGAACTATGATGCAACTAAATAAGCAACAAGAGTCTAGTAGAATTGCACAACATGTCAAGGTGTTATAACAAGCAGTGGTGAACCCTCACCGATAATTACGCCTGCAAGTAAGCGGCATGCGACAGTTTTAGCGTAGAGCCAGATTGGTTGCTATTGGCTGGTTGTGTTCACTTTTCTCATCTCACTGTGACCTTTTCTGTCCCTCTCGCAGTTCTGGCAGCTCTACAATGCTGTCTCTCTCTTTGAGCTGGCCAGTCACAAAGACTGCAAGGAGTGGCAGGTGAGCTTGCTATGTAGCGGCAACGACAGCTGCAATAACTAGTTTAGCTGGAAATGCTGAATTAATTTTAAAGGAGCGCACACACTCCTCTACTTGCATACGAACCTTCAACTTACGAACTTTCAGAAGACCATAAGTCCAAATTGCGTTGGTTAGGCTCCCGTTTCCTGTCCGCAACATCAAAGTTTGTTCTGCATGCCTAGTACGAATGCTGGCCGCTACTCCCGCTGCGCAACAGTGTAGCGTGTGTACTCCCAGCATTCCAGTTCTCTGTACTTGCGTATCGGTAAGACGTGCTCTCTTGAGAGCAAAGTTTACTTTGTTTTTATTGTGGAGTATTCTGTGTGTCCATTATCCATTTTTGTTTTATGTATCATTAGTAATGTGTTTTAGGATAAGAAACCATGTATTGACTTTATATCATAGTTGTCCGATCGTCCCATGTGCCTCATTTATCTCATGTGGAATCCCCGTGTTGCCAGCTGTTTCAAGTCATGTTGATTGTTGCTGTGTATTTAAGTTCGCGCTAGAGTATGTTTCCCCAGTCCAGTCATTAGCATCTTGACGTCGTTTTCATGTTCTTGAGTGTTTCCCCGAAATAAACCCAGTGTTCACCTGATTTCGCAGGCTCCTGTACTGCTTCCCCGGGCCAAATGCGTGATAGAATGACCGGACTCGGGAAACATAATCTAACACAGACTTAAATACACAAGACTAATTAACACAACTAGAAAACAGCTGATGACACAGGGATTCCACACAAGGTAGCAAGGGAGGTGTGGCACACAGGAGGATCGGCACGAGCAGGGCATGACCCATACTTACTCATGCATGTAGATTTGAGTACCCTTAAAATGATGTTGAATAACGACTTACGAACATTTCAAGTTACGAACAGCCGTTCGGAACGTGTCTCGTTGACAAATAGAGCAGCGTCTGTATATAGATATTAATTCAAGTGCATTCAGTTAAAATAAGAATTTAAAAGTGGATGCTTTCTTAAAATATAAGTAAAACTAATTGAACCATCAAGAGAATAATTAAGAGGTGTTACAAACGAAAAGAACAATGGTATTTTTTTTTCCTATGATTGTTTTGCCTGACAGGTTTGTGTATCTGTTTGTGGGCAAATCTGTTTGCTACACTGGAAAGTTCACCACGGCAGTGTTTGTGAAACTTATTTACTGTGGTTTTTATCCCACGCCTCCCCCCCAGGTACTGATGCTGGCACTGACCTTCCTCGTCCTTTTCCTCGGGAACTTTCTGACTACACTCAAAGTCGTCCATCAGAAGTTCCAGAAGAATAAAGGGAAATTGGGGAAAAAGGAGTGAAGCCTGGCTTCACCATAGGGTGGTCATGTAGACAAATGGAGCAATGTGGATTGATTTCAAAAATATTCATTTTAAGAAGGGGTAGCAGAGAGTTTGTAGGGTCCTTTTCTGGTGCTGTTCAACTGATAGCCAAGGGAAAGCGTGGACACAAACACCTCCGTACTGCAGTTACGCCGTAGGAAGGGCTGGCTTCTCTTCACGGTTATTTTTAAAAATTGTTTGTATCTCTTTTCTGTTGACAGCAAGTTGGCTCTTGTTAATTCATGTGCACGCACAAGGCCGAATGGATCATATTGTTGCTGTGTGAGTGTGTGACAGGAGGGATTTTTTTTTTTTTTTTTTGGTATTAAACATCCTTAAAGCATTTGGATGTACGACTGAAGACAGACGTCAGTGCTGTCACGGTGGAGAATGTCTCTTGGGTGATTCGTATGATCGTGTAAGTAGCCGTCCATTCACCTGTGGCTGCTCTTTGTCCACCATTTAAATGGTGATTTTGCTGCTCTGGAACTGACAGGACTTTTGCCAGGTTTGGTCCATATGCTTATTTCATGTGTGTAATATGTCAACGTAGTTATTTTCTACTCACACTTATTCTTAGATTTGTTTTTTTTTTTTTGAAGGACATTTTGGTCAGTAACAGAGAAAGTGAAACGTGAAACTATTGTTTGCCATTTTTGGGATAAGGCCAATCTGTTGGGCATTGGGCAAACAGTGTTTAATAAGGTTGGTTCCTGTTTGACCTTCGTATAGAGCTGGATGTTGAAATGGTACAAAAATGGACTGGCAGTTTGGCTTGACAGTTTTTTTTTTTTTTTCTTTACCACTGTGGTGCCCAGTGTCTTAGGTTACAGTTCAGGATGTTCCCAGTCAAGGGGACCTGGCGCAGATCAGAGGTTAGAGGGAGCAGCCGCTTCCATCATTGCTGTCATAAGTAACATTTTGTTCTGAGCCCCTGCTGTAGTTTGGCACTGCTGCTTATCTGGGTTTTAAAGGAGACGGTTGTTCCCAGGTCTGTGGATTTGATCATGCACAACCAAACAGACGAACATGCGGAGTCGAATCCCCAACATTGGTAACTGCGTACTGTGCACCGTAACCCGACACCTGCGTTAACATTTCTGGAGAGGTGTGCATCTGGCTGTCAATGCTGAAATATAAATCAGCCTTTAATATGATTTTTATGTCCTTATTGACACAGAAATGCACAACGACTCAATACAGTTTGTTTGTATATAATGGACTCCTAATGAATTAGGGAGGACGCATACCCCATATGGGATGAGATTGCTGTGCGATGAACTTCCCAGTTTAACCTGATGGGAGGTAGAATAACTGGTATGAGGCAGGCAAAACCCCATCACTCTCCAGCTCCAGAAAATTCCCAGGAGTCAGAGCTTAGGTGATATTCAACCACTGACTGTGCTGTTTGGGGAAGAATGTGTGCATGATTTTGTTTTATTATTATTTTTTTTTTTTTAACATTGGCTTATATGTAACTTGTTCCTAGCTGCATTGAACACCAAGTCCCATAAATGCACTCCTTTGCAGCTCTGAGTGACTTATTACATGTTAGGTTGAATTTGAAAGCTCCTGGATTGAACGCTGGTTAGACCTTCATCTGTCTGAGCATAATTTCTGTAACACCATGTAATGGCATGGCGATACCGAATAAATGTAGGGCTTTTAATTGCCCTGTGTGATTTACCAACACGTGAGAAATAAAACATTGCTAAAATGTCTGTCTTGTTCTGGCATTATATGGAGCGGTAGTTATCTAAATGCTTTGATTGCAGAGTACCTCTAAACACGTTGCTTATAAGTGACGATTACACAGTGGGTGTACACTTTCTGCTCTGTGCCTAAATTGATGAGTTTGGGCGTCTTCCCTTTGCTACTGCAGTTTATAAAAGTAGTGCTTTATGCAGAGCTGCAGAGATGTGGAATCTCCAAGGGGAACCTCAAGGGGCGTGGAACCTTAAGGGGCGTGGAATCTCCTGGGAACCTTAAGGGGCGTGGAATCTCCTGGGAACCTTAAGGGGCGTGGAATCTCCAGGGAACCTTAAGGGGCGTGGCCCAGGGTGGTGTATAGGATTCCAGTTATCATAATCCGATCTTCCTTATGTCTGGCTGCTTAGGCCTGCCTTCATTTTCCAATGGTTACAGGCTATTGATTTATCTAGAAAACATTATTTGCGATTAATGCAAATTCAACTGCAATTGTGCAATTAGATGAGTTTCTTAGCTTTGTAGAATATTTCTTTTAGCAGCTACTCACTATAGGATACCCTACACATGGTTCAAGATGATCAAAAAAATTAAAAAACTAATTCCAGTGGTGGGAATGTTTAACTTAATTTTCATTGGGAATTAAGATGATTGACTTTGGAAAAAGTCTGCAGGTCTGGGGCTTTATTCTTCCTCGTGGTTTAGAAGAAGATCATCTTCCTGTCTAAGGACATTTGACCTGGTAGAGCCCAGGTGTCCAAAATGGAATGAAAATCTCATCTTTCTAGGGTTGGGTACCGAAACCCAATCCCAATATGTAAATTGCAACATCACAATGGACCCAGGTGCAGTACTCATATTGTGCAAGGATGTGATGTTTTAAAATAATTTGAAAATAAAGATTTCATCATTTAAAATAACACTAACCCTCTTTATGGTGCTGTTTCACAAATAAACATAACTAAAAAAAAATTGTCTAATGATATTGTGTAGTGATTTTGTCTAATGTAAGCCTAGGACTACATCTTTATTAGATAGGCCTATACGTTTTCTCCTTCCGCTGTGCATGCGCAGCTAATTTTCCCCGGTATGTCGCTCTTCTTAATGGGAGGACCGTCCATGATCTAACGTATTGATGTGTGTGGAATGACGGGGGAGGTGTGAGGGATACAGGGATGCCGCAGGAAGGAAGCACACACTCAATCTATTCATAACCAGAAATTCTCTGATATAGTGTTGTCATTGATGGAGGGTTTTATTATTTGCATAAATCAAGAAAACTATAGTCAAGTTGATCGGTATTTACCGGACCATATTGCAACGCAGATTCGGTAGCCCATTTCGGTGCCGACTGAAATATTTTCCCTCTGAAGTTCAGGCAACAGAAGCATCACTGCGGGTCACGAGCCATCGCAAGTTAACATTAACGCTCCCTGATGTCCGCAGACGCCTAACTTTATCTATACTAGTGGTTGCATTAAGCACGGTTAAAATGCCAACAGCTATGTTTATATGCTTAGTGATATTTATACAGTTAAGGAAATATATTGTTCAAAGTGAAGTTAAAATTTGCCTTAGAAATTAAAATCCGTTCGTTAATAGCATCGACTTTCATTTATGCTTTATTTTTTTAAGGTGCCTGTTGGTTCAGGGACCGTTTCGGTACTGGCACCGTTTTTAAAGTAATGTTTTAACACCGGTATCGGGAAAAAACCCAAACGACACACAATCCGAATTCTAACATCATCCTAAAATGGACAGCAAAGATTAAAACTGCAATCAAAACAGACACTAATTATATCTCCCAGACGATTAAACTCCAACAAACAAGTAAAACCACTCCCAGAGTTTGTAATTCTGTAATAAAGAGAAAACACTCCTTCCACAACAATGTTTTTGGAAACCGTCCATTGAGGTTATTGTGCATCGAGCGGCTTCTCATCTAATTGCATTACAACTGACTCGCCACTAGTCCGCGCTGTTGCTGACTTTTTAAAGGGTCTGCAGTCTTCCGGTGCGTCCGACCGGTTTGGTCCAACTTTTGGCCATTAACGAACAAGGGGGGGGGGCGGTAAATACAGATAATTGTGAGGATGGAATTTCGTCAACATAAACGCGAGTTTGAGAGTCAATATTTGATGCTGCTTGTGCTCTCATTAATTCGGGGTAGGGGCGTCGCTTGTGAGTAGAACAAGTACCGCAACTCTCTAGTTTGCTAGAAATGCCATGTCGACATTGTAGTTGGAATATTTTCTGCATGAATCGGACCGGAAATACGTTAATCTGAAATTAGACTACTACAGCAAATCTTCAGCCCGCACTAAAGCACCAGGAAAAGTGGACAAGAAACTATGAAGTTGAAACAGAAAACAAATCGTAACTCCAGAAAAATATTCTGCTGGAGGTCGCATATTTCAAGGACTGCGCTGCCGATCTAAAGTCACATTACATGGAAGCTTTGTGTTAGGCGTGACTGTCTCGGTTAAGTGACCTTATAACTTCCCTGTCATTTTGGTTTCCACTCCATCGTGTATAATCATTAACGACAAGTGGCTTTATTTCCTCGTTTACCATTTCTAATGGGAGTATGCTTAATAGGAAGAACAGTACTACCGTGTCTACATTACATTTTTTTAAATAGTTTTTTGCCCTGTTTTCGACACAACAAAAATGTTTCATCTGAATGTTGTAAAAATTAAGCTTATTTAATAAAAAAAATCGAGTAGCTTGTTTTTTCAAATTATTTTTCACAACAATTCATACAATTACAGACTGGTTGACAGCCTAGTTTAAAAAGAAATATCTTAATTTTCACCTGACATTCAGCGGAAGAAAGGGAATCCATGGGGTGCCACCTAGTTCACTGTCAGAAAAAACAGGAATTTGTACCTTTGCTTAATTGTCACTGGGGCTGTACCCTCAAGCTTCTGCAAATTGTGGCCTAGCTGTAGGTACATGTACCTTTTAGCCTAATTTAAGGTTAAAAATGGACACTGTGGGATGTCCCCAAGGTACAAACAACATTGGTGTGCCCACACTGGTACAAGTTGCAAATACCTACAGGGTACAGCCCCAATGACAAGCAAAGGTACAAATCGGTACCTTCTTTTTTCTGACAGTGTAAAACATTTCTGTGTAGCTCCAGGCTTCCAGTCTATTGCTCCTAGTCTTGAGCACATGTCACTCATCCGGAAACAAGAGAAGGACACGCAAAGCAGCGGATGGGGTCCTGTGTCTTCCCCGCGGTCACAGGATCGTACACGTCTTCTTCTTGCATCTCTGCTTTGCCTTTCGCTTGGCTGCCAGCGCCAGCTTCGTAGCCTCCAAGAAAATGTCCTCCACGTTCTCCCGGTACTTAGCAGAGCACTCAAAATACAGTTCGGCGTTGATCTGCTCCCGCACCTCCTGACCCTGAGTAGATGAGAGAGCGGGTTGGTGGCTGCACAGCACTGTCCTGGATGCTGAGAAGACTATGGTGTCACTGCTATGAACACAGCAGTGGCAGGAGTGATTATAAGGTGACCGGTGGGAAGATCTACTTTAGCACTATCTAGCACTTTTCCCATTAAGCACGGAAAACAATATAGTTGCTGGATTGAATCACAGGACACAGACAGTTACAAAGCACAGCTTTTAGGGTCACCTGTTAATCCAACAGTGTGCTCTTGGACTGAGGTAAGAAACCAGAAGACCTGAGTGGAGGTAGAACATGCAAACTCTAGATTGCATAAAAAGGGTTTACAGTATGTACCTGAAGATAAGTGATAGGGGCCTGATCTAAGGCCTTGAGCTTCCTGGTTTTCTCCTTGTCCTTCCTCAGGTCAATCTTGCAGCCAATCAGGATCAAGGGCAAACCTTTGCAGAAGTGGTTAACTTCTGGGTACCACTGTAATTGGGTGAGATAAGAGTGTCAAATCCAATTCATGCAGTAACAAAAAAATCGTACCATTACTGTCATGGAGGTGGAAGCGGGGAGATACAGCTGAAAGCATAGGTAGGAGTGTCGCTAATGGCGATGGTCTTTTTTTTGTGCATCCATCTAATATCCGTGTTTTTAATAAAGAAGCTTTCATACCAAACCTTTGTGAAAATATGCATATTGTATAATCCTTGCGTGCTGAATATGTATATATTTTGTAACGCATCTGCTGTTGTCCAACATGGTCCCGTCTGTCTTTGCACTACTGTTTGTCCTGTGACACGATGCCCTTCCTCACAACGCTATAAGAATTTTACTGTGTTCCTCGGAATACATGTGAGAATTGAAACCTGAAACTTTATTTTTATAACTGTGTAGTCAGACATTGTAGTACATGGGCTCACTTGTCAGCTACAGCCGCAGTAGTTCTGATTTGGAAAAACGTGACATTTTTGTACTCTCCCCCCTTAAAAGGTATGGAAGTGATGGCACCTGTGTGGATGGCTGTAAATGACAGGGAGGATGGAGGGGTTGTAATGCCCTCAATGATCAAAACCAGCCTCCCCCAAATAATCAATAAATGGGTGAAGACCTCAACCACCCCATCATGTTTACCCCAAGGTTACGCCCTTGTCCCTGTGCCATGTGGTTAACATCATACTGGATACATGTTCCTGTTTTTGTGGAGTGTGCCAGGTGATTGGTTGGCATCAGGGAAGAATGTGGTTCCCCACATTATAACGTACCTGGAGAGGGGATACTTAAGATCATTATCGCCTGGAATCTGACTTTGCATTTATGCTCTGAAAAACTTGTTTATATCCCACAATGCATCATGTCACTTTGTGTTATAATGATCAGCTTTGTGCAGCATTCCAATGGGGTGATGCAAGGCTGGTTAGTCACAAAACATTCAATCGGGGTGAGAGAAATAGCCTTTACCTTGCTCAATACATTGTCAAAACTGGTGGGGTTGGTGACGTCATAGCAGATGAGCACCACACTCGCGTTCTGGTAGGAAAGAGGCCTCAGGCGATCATAGTCATCTTGTCCTGGAACACAAACACTCACAATGAGTTAGCTGTCTGGTTTGTGCAGTAACGATTTTCTGAAAGTGCTGTGTAACCACGCAGTCCCAGGACACTTCAGGTTGCGGAATGACATATAGGTGACGTGTCTGATAATACCGAAGATCTACAGCAGCTCTACTTCATACATTTCTACCAGACAGCATATTTATGTACATACAAACACATTACGAAGTTGGGGTGCTGAGTGGCTTTGTGGGCTAGGACTCTATACCTGTACTTGGAAGGTCACTGGTTCAAATCCCATGCCCAGCACAGCATGCCGCCATTGGGCCTCTGAGCAAGGACCAAGGACCGCAATTGCCCCAGGGGCTCTGAACATTGTCTGACTCTTCCCTGTGACCCAAAAGCTTGCTGTCTGTGTGGCTCCTGGAGAACAATATAGGGTATATGCAAAGACAATTTCTCTGGAGGGGGTGATAAAAATATCACTATTCTAAAGGAAGTCTTTGAATGGCAATCAGTGATTTTAATTGTGCCAGATGTGGGGGTCCCGGCATCCTGGGGACAGCCAGGCTCCAGGGCTCCCCAAGGCACTCCAGGACCTCCAGGACCTCCATGCTGCAGTGCCAACACTTCACAGAGATTGGAGCGACTAACAAAACACATCCAGTCAATGGCAGTTTTGTTGGCAAAACACTTCAGAGGTCAGAAGAGAACGGCCAAAATCATTTCGAGTAACAGGAAAACCACTAGTGCAAATATATCAGCCCAGCACATGCATGGTGTGCAGAAAGGCATTTTCCGCCAGATAGGATGTACGATCCGTCAGCCTTTCTGGTTCTGGAGCAAAATGGGGTCATTCCTGGTGCCACCTAGGAGTACCTAACGAAGTAGCCAAAGAATCCCTCTTCCGGCGTAAGCAGAGCCATACAGCAAGACCATACATGCACATGGGGCTGAGGAGACTGTGTCCGCCCATGTGCTCTGCCCGACCGATTCTGAGGTGCGACGCTATCATGAGACAAACTTTTCTGCCCCATCTGCAAATTGAGGGGATTTAAATCATCAGGGGGCAGAGTGTGGCTTTGGTGAACATTTTCTTTGCTGGTCCAACATGTCACAGTGAAGACCTTAAATAACCCCCATCATCACATCGTGAGGCGAGTTAAAACTGAAGCACGATGATAACGTAAAGAAACCCACTTCCTTAGACAGGCTTCCTCTTCCTGTAGCAATGAACGCCATTGCTGCATTGGTGTCGGAGATAAGCGGTTGTACTCTGGTCCGCATTGACGCCAGAGCTCCACTCTTGGCTTAAACCCCAATACCTCTTTCTGTCTAAGGATGTTATTTTTTTAACATCCTGTTTAGCAGAAATGGTTATTTGACAGTTGACCGGTCTTTAACATCAACCCTTTATAAAAAAAAAAATCCTTTGACTTTTGCAAGTCCATGTAACAGACTGGCTGTCAACTGATGCCCTGTGCTACGCTGGATAAGCTCTGGGTTTACCATGATTCTGCATTAGAAGAAGGACAGGATGGAAGGATAATTTGATATGTGATTATATTTAGCTACCTGCTATGAAAGGCAAGGCTATACGAGTCTGCCTTCCTTGGCTAAGAATATGTGCCAAAACATCCACCCTTGAACAGGACTGTTTCCAAACTATGGTAGCTCCTGGATACAGTTTGACAAAGAGATTCTCTAACACATCAAAAAGTCTGGCCTACTTTAACACAAGTCTGAACAATCATTAGACTGTCTCACCACATATGACACGACTAACACATTTTTAAATTTCACTCTTACATCTCATGTTAAATTCACTACAGCAGTTTGCTAAAAACTGTAGTTGCTTGCTCATTCAATAAATAAGCAGTATTGTGATGAGGCATGTGTACTGTAGTGGTTGCTGAAACAGTTAGATTTTAGTTTTCTTTTTTCTGTGCTGGTTGGATACTCGACATGGGGACATAACTGCATAATTGTATAATACCAATGCTGTCTATTCTGTTCTGGTCTGTTTTATTCTGTTTACATGAAAATTCAATGAAAATCCAATAAAAAGTTGAATTACAAAAAAAATAAATAAGCAGTATTTAGAAGGGGAAAGCGCTCATTGCGATGATACATTGCAAAAAAAAGGGATGATTCTTGAAAGATTGGCTATCTATGTTAAAAGTTGTTTTTCTGCTTGTTGAGCCGACACAAAGACACGTCATCTGTCACCACATCCTTTGTTGCCATGGCAGCTGGTTCCTCTGCGGAGAGTGAGTTCCAGCGTCTTGGTGTGCATGTGCTAGGAGTCCATGAACAGGGGTGGACTTTCTGAAGGTCTGGTGCATGTAATAGCAAATTTTTAGATGGTGTTTAGCATCTTGAATATGTTGATGTGAATCTTTCATCTTCAGATGTCCAGCAAGCTTTTATGAAAAGGTATTAGACAATCCAGGAATGGACGATCAGAGACAGATGTCATTCTATGCTTACCATCAGGGGTTGTCAAACTGATCCTGAGGACCCCTCTTTCTGGGTTCTGTTCCACCTTATTTAAACGTGGTTAAAGAGGAAGGATGGTTTTCCCATGGCAACCGCTAGCAGTTACCAGCTACCAACTATACTATTTAAGTAGACGTGTCACCTTTCATACTTTTTACTGTTATGTGAACAAATAAAAAGTCAAATGTGTCACCTTGATTTTAGTTCTTGCATTCTCAGAAAAAAGGGTAAAAACTTGTACCTTAGTCTGTCACTGGGCCTGTCCACTGCCAATTGTACCCTTAGCTGCAGATAAATGTACCTTTTAAGGTACAAAAATGGACTCTGAGGAACATTTTGTACCATTTATGGTATATTTATGCTGTTTGTACCTTTGGGATGTTCCTCAGAGTCCATTTCACAAGTGTACAAATTTTTACTCTTTTTTTCTGAGAGTGTGTATGAGTGCAGTTTACAAATAAAAATCAATATTCTTTCAAATAAGTTTTTTTGTTTGTTTTTGTTCAGCCTGTGCTTTTATTTAATATGGGTACAAACTGAGCTCTTGGACACACTGAAATGCTGGAGGTCAATGGTACATGTGCCCCCCCCCCCATCCATCCGGTAAGTAATCGGTGTGTTGTCAGGGAGACGCTGGGCAGCCTGGAGTGTGGTTTGTCAGTGGCCGTCGTGGGGGCTCACCTGCGGTGTCATAGAGGTGCAGCAGGATCTCCTTCCCTCCGTATGTCACGGTCGTGGCGTATTTCTCAAACACGGATGGAGCGTATTTCTGCAATGACCCAGATCATTAGCAAAATGATTACTTTTGTCCAGGAAGCAATGTCCTGGTGATGACATATATCTACGTGGCAATGCCAGCATATTTGAAGAGAATTACACTGTAAGATGAATAAAGTCAAAGAGGGTACAATGACCTTAATTACAGCAAAACCGCTACCAAAGGCATTAAATACTTGCCTACTTTTATTGTCAAAGTGCTACATGTGGTTGAAATCATCTTACTGATACCAGATGTTTTTAAGAGATTTTGCTCTTGAGAGACAGCTAACTTTAGGTGTTTTGAGCCCTGTGACCTTTGAAACTGTTGTTAATTTTTTGACTCTTACACAGAGTATTTGCCAAACCAAGATAATGTGAACAGAACACAAATGTGTGGGGTAACACAAAGGAGCAAATGATGCTTGTTCGGGAAACAGTTGGTTCTTCAATACCGTGGAATAGCGATCAGGCTGTATTAACAGGCCTGTAGAAGATTACTTACTATTGGTTTACACTACAAATTGCAAGGGGGTAACAGCCATATATACAACATGCATGAACAGCTTTAACTTAAAAGCAAGATCACAGAAAGTTATTCCACGTGCCAAAATGATTTGGACAACCTCATAAATGAGCTTGCAAGTTTTAGTGAAGCACAAAACCACTTAAATGTTGCCATGACAACTTGAAAAGGTCACTTCAAGGTTTCGGTTTTACTGTTGCCAAATTCTTTGCACATTAATCATCTGCTCTTCCCACCCACCCTGTAAAATATGTCCGTGAAGAATTCAGCCATTGAACCCAAGAGTATCTTGTATGTTTTATGAAAGCTTTTGACAACTTTTAAATTCAGTTAAGCCAATTTCCTCTGTGAAATAAAATAATGATAAAAGAACAATGTTTTATGCAATAGCAGATTGCTGACTTTTGCAATACATTGCCTAAATTTCAAACAAGCATGAGGCCCGTCACATAAAATAAAAAATAGATATCTGGTGATACATTATAATACATTTAATTGGTGCTTACATTTTAAAAAATGCTGTTTGTGTCATGGAAATACATATGAGAATTACAGGTATGAAAGTTACTGCAATATTATTTTTGATTTCAATAAACATGTATTATGCAATACTATATTCTTTCTGAAAAAAAAAGACCAGTCAAATACGGAGATGCCTGGCAATCTCCGGGATAGATACAACATCCGCTGTTTAAAAGCCACAGGACAGATCAAACACGATGAAGACTTATAAGACATCCATGTTTTTTCTTGGTTTGTATGTTCTATCTTCACATCGTGGATCTACATGGGTCTTGAAAAACTATCAAAACATGTTTCAGTGAAATAAGGATACTGTTTAAGCAGTATATAAATGCAATATAAGATCTGAAAAGCCATGATTAAAAAATGAATGTGGATAATTAGATTACAGAATTTACATATATATGAATAAAAACATGTAAATCCATATTATTAATTCCACATTTTTATTCAATTTCACTTACATTTTAATGTCAAAATTCAATTGTTGATTCACCACAAAAAATGACTTTGTGCCTAATTACTGAGTCTAAATGGGTTTCATTTTTGGACATGAAAAGCAGTGCTATTCAGAAATATTAACTGAAGGTAGCACTCTCCCTTATAAAGATGGCGATAAGATATTTTTGACGCTGATGAAACAAGCCACAACCTGGAACTGCTGCACACCTGTTTTTTATGTCTCATAAATGAACAACTCTTTAAATTATGACACGGTAATACAATTACAGCCATTGTCAAACGGTGAACTGTACAGCCGTATTTGCTGTTATCAAGATCGTGAGGAGAGTCGGCAAACATTACAGATGCAGCCTAACCAGCTGCCAGAGCAGAAATCCTCTGACTGCTTGGACAGACCTACCTCTGGAAAGTCCCCTTTGGCGTAGACCATGAGGAGGGAGGTCTTCCCACAGGCCCCATCCCCCACAATCACAATCTTCAGCTCCTCCACGTGGACCCCCCCCTTGCCACCGACTGCAGAGCCATTCTCTGCCATGATGGCGTTAGGCAGCTAAAGCTGGTGGTATGCTGGGAAGAGGTCCAGGTGTGATCACTTCACCCGCCAGGAAGCTAGGTGTCTGGCTGCTGGAGGCTCCGTCATGGAAGAGGGGACACTGGCGATACGCGCAAGAGGGTCCTCTGGACAGGGCAACACGGTGTTCTGCTGCTGTCAGGTAGATGGAGCATAATCCTGATAGCCGTCCCACCCCTGAGCTTCAGTTTCTCACAATGTGGAACTCTACTTCCTCTAAGCCTGTCCGGAAGCCCTTACGCGGTGAGGCCTTCCGTGGTCTCACACTTACGTGAACACAGTTGCACGCCCTACTTGCCCTGCATACCTTATTCAGAAGGTCTGTCTCACTATCTGGCGGAAAACAGGTGCTGCTTCTGCTCCAGAAGGTACCACCCCCCCCCCCCACCACCTCAACACCTCTCTCTCTGTCAACCCAAGCATCATGCACACTGGCCAGAATGTGGACTGAAAAACAGGAGTGGGTCTCCCACTGCCCGCCTCTCACTTCCCCTCCACATCTGCACCACTGCTTAGCATTTTACACTTGAGGGGAAGACATTGTTTCATCAGTACTCAAAGATGGACATCAATCTAGTATATATTGTTATCTAGGCAATAATGTTTATATGAAGGACATTATTTTTATTTTCCAAGAACTATTATAATAATAAAAATGCCTGGTGCAAGAGCATCACAATATGCAAAAGATGAATCTATAAACGCCCCCCATATTTCTGTTCCTGGGGGCAAAATATGTGCACGATCTTCATAGGGAGACAGAAACAGGACAAGAATATTATAAAGACCATTGGCGCTTCAATGCCACCTAGAGGAATGACATCATCAAGATCACGTGGAGTCAGTTTGGCAAAACCTTTATTCACTCCAAAATGAACAAAAATGCTGACGGTACAAAGGAAAAGACTGAGCCATTAAAGTAACCTAATGCTTTCGGTTCAAACACAGAAATATGATAGGACAGGAGTGCGAAAACACCGACATTAAAATAAGTATTAAAATACCAAAAGACAAAAACGTTGTGGACATTAAGAGTTTTCACGTGTTCGTATTATGAACATGAAGATAAGCAGGTTTGGACTACTAAAAAGAATATATCATTCACTCTGTGTAGTGTAGGAAATTATAAACATAAACTTTTCCCTAGTCTGTATTGACAGATCAGAAGTTGTGTCATGTAAATGACAAATGCATTTCAGAAGCGCGCTACCACTGATACTGAGAGCTATAGCAGGCCGAGCACCATTCACAAGTTAGGTCGCCATTTTGACACCCACCATCGAACTGTTTACAACGAATCGAGCAGTTACTTCCAACTAATTTAAAGCTATAAATATTAACACGTGGCCATTTATGATTCCGATCCCCGCGATGTTCACCAACACTTAATTAATCTTGTACAGGGACAGAAACCATGAAAGCAGAACTCGATGAGACGCCCAAGTTTAAATCCTCATGAAGCTTGAGACTTCCTTTCTTTTTCAAGACTTTTTCTGCGATTATCCTCAAATGACTGGTGCTCTCAGGTCCGTTACATATTTTGTTTCGTTTCGTTCATGGTTCAATTACAGATTATCAGTAGACCATATGACCAAGTCGATACGTTTTACTGCGACGAGCGAAATACCTTATTACTCAATAGTGTTGTTTGCTTTTCCGTGTGTTTACCGGTAACCCGTTTAGGATAAAACCTCCGGGCAAAGTCACTCCCACGGTAACCAGTGAAACAGACCACTCACCACCACTGGTTAAACCGGTATTCCGAAGTATTTGCGTGACAACGTGAAACCAGTTCCTAACGTAGTCACGTGTGGATCACATTTGGAACATAAAATATGTGGATATTTCACGTCGTTTACTTACTAATGCTTTTCACAATGGAATTGGCTACCGGCCAATTTGGAGCACGGTCTAGAAGGTTCATTTACTCATCTTAGAGTCAATATATAAATAAAACGTAAAAAATGCATAAAAATAACCAATGACATTTCCTGTAGCAGGGAAATTAATGTGTTATGAAAGATACTGTAAATGCTTAAGGAACATCAATGGTACTTTATTCCGATTGTATCAAAGTTTCTATTTAAGTAACAATAGTGCAGGTTGGGAAGACCATTGTTTGTTAATAGCCAGCTATTAAAATATTACGTCGATTTAATGTTTGTTAATAACGCAATATGCTTGGTACTGGCTTCTGACCAGATGTCCTAATTAAGATCCTGATTGAGTTGTAATCAAAAAAAAATGGGTTGGAAATAATTTATATATAAATCAGAATAAAAAAATAAACATGTATTGAAAATTTACGTAGGCTACATATAACTGGGTGGACATCATTTATGATTAGTTTAACAGTAGCATTAATATTTTGTTTTGGAGGCCTTACATACATTTTGTTTCTGAAAGGAAATTGTATTGCACCTTTAAGCAGTTGTCAGGAATTTTCTGTACCTTTCGAGCTGGTTCACGCCAAAGCGTGGTTACCTTTGCGAAGACAAAATGGACGGATAACAAAAACTTGAATTGTAGCCTATTATGCATTATGGCCCTTGAGCTATTATTGTATAATTTTATTCTCAGCCAGACTGTACTCTATTGCCTATTTAAACACACAGTAAAGGTGCTTTTTTTTCTCTCAACAGCCGTTCGTTTGATTCGACAATCATAAAATGTACATTTAAATTCATTGTTACACCGCAAATATTAAATAAGCAGAATTCCGACAATTTCGTGCTGGAGTGACAAAGAAACTGTTTAAGGCATATTTTAAATCCCACAGAATTCAGACAATACACAGTGCTGACCTTGTGACCCGTCGTCGCAAATTATGTGGTAGACATGGTCCTAAAAGGCTACTTAGGGGGCCGGTAGCTCGTTGAAATTTTTGCACTGCGTCCACGGTTGTGAATTGTTAAGGAGCAGTCAATGCGCTCGAGGAAAGGAAGGAAAAAGGCGTCTTCTTTTGAGATAAAAAAATGCACAGGAGAAGGACTCCTCGGACGCTAGAGCCGCTATGCGAAGCGCTGATCCTGGCCTCCCGGTCTGATGACCGTCACACAGTAATGTCCTGTCGCCGACAGACAAAGGGTGTTTTGTAGGAAGCGCCAGAGAATTCCTGCTCTGTTCATCACCCGCCCCTGTTCTAGGACATGAGCCAAAACCCTGTAACTTGCTGGCAACAAAGAAAGGAAATTTGTACGTTCTACATGTGTTAAATGTATATAACGCATGTAATTAAATTGATGATGAAATTAAACTTTCGATTAGGCATTACATCTCAGGCTTTTACATCTGCTCTTTATCTAATAGCCAAAGTAAAAAGAATATTTAAAAATTAATTGAACTTGCACACATTATAAAGCTATTTACGTCCACTGAATCTAGAACAACGTCCCCCTCCCGCCACACTAACCGATGAAAATCACCTGAAGCTGCTTTGGCGTAAACACACAAACACACAAAGGAAAATTTCCAGATTTTTTTTTTTTTTGTATATTGGGTAGATTAAATCTTGCGTTTCTGACATCTGTGAAAGTCTTCTTTGTTGCTGGAGAAATACGTCGAATCTCGGCATCAAGTATTCTTGGAACGGGGGGGAAAAGAGAGGAGCCAGCAGAAGCAACGGTCTGCATATTCCCCTTTGCGCAGACTGCTCGAGTCGCCGCGCCGCGCGTCTGACATTACTTTTGCGACCATATATGGTGCGGTGGCGCGCGGCGAGCTGCGACGTGGCCGAGCGCGCCTGGCGCGCGGCCAGACTCTCAGATTACTGCCGCTCGCCAAGCTGTCAGTTTGCGGAGAGGAATGAGCGCGCCGCGAAATGGCTGCATCACCCCGGTATTACACATACCAGTAGAAAAACCGCTCATCAATGATACATTTCTGATGAATATGAAAAGAGAGAGAAAACGAGAGAGAGAGAGAGAGAGAGAGAGAGACACAATGTGTTATGCTTGGGGGATTCGCAGCTCTTCTTTCCAGAGACTAGACCTCGCTCAGCAATGGCGCAGCAGCATTTCCAACTCTTAATGATCTGCTTTGTGTGAAGAAGCCATTTTGAAATAGAGAACAGCAGAGAAGCCATTAACGCACAGTTCATAACAAAGGTCGCTTTTGGGAAAGAGGCAACGGGCAGCGCTGTCGTCAAGCCTGATTTTTACCCCTTATTATGTCTTGTTTTTATTGTAATTAAGGCACTTCTTCATACACGGATCGCATTTACATAATAATAAGTGTAAGTTTAAACAGTCTGATAATATTTTGAATTAACCTGTTTTATATGTCTGAACACTTCGTTATTGTTTGGTGTTGTTTGATGAGTAACAAACCTTACGAAATAATAAAATCCAAATATTCATGTCATTGCCAAGAAGCTCTTATAAAGAATTATCCTAATGTGTTCCCATAATGAAAGCATTTAGCCAATACACAGCCCATTACCTTAATAGGAATATGATGTCCGCGGCAGAATTTAAGAGTCGCATATCTTTTTTCGTATTATCTTCGAATTAGGCGAATAGCATCTGAGTGAAATCCTGCCTTCGGGAAGAAGGGGGGGGGATGTTTGCATATTACTACTGACATAGATGTTGCTAGAAGGTTTTCTCCATTTTTTTAAATGACGGTGAACGGTTCCTTATTTCCTGGTCATATTTTAAAAGAACATCTTTTTAATTGTTTGCTTTCTTTTTAGGACTCGGGGTCCCCCTCCCTTTCTTAAAAACAGCCAAGCCAGTAATAAAGGATCCGAAGATGGGAATGAAAACGATCCCTTTTCTTCTGTCTATAGGCCTGATAAATGTAATTCACCAGAATGTTAAGGTAAATATACTTTTTTTTCCAAGAACGGTTCCTACAGTTTTATTTTACAGTTTATACTGATTGCTGACACAGTTCTTTTGTTTCATATCTGTACATTTAACCCATGTTAAGGACAAATATCAGAATGCCCTTGATGCAAGGTCAGATTAAACTGCCTCAACATAAGTTATATCCATTGGTTATTTCACACACATTATACTAAAACTACATCTCAAGGTGATTCAGTTGGATTTAATGTTGTAATATGTCACACTACATAATTTATCTGTTCAAAATGCTTTCCTTTTTTTTGAGGGGGGCTGTTGGTACTTGAAGGGGGTTAAAAGTTGCAGCGACATTAACCAGCCAGACCTGTGATTCAGCATTATTATTATTATCACATTATTATTATCAATATTATTATTTACTGCTATTTTTTTAAAGGCCAGTCGTTTACTCATTCTGGCCTGCTGTGCTGTGACAAAACATGAGATGTAATTAACTATAGTTAAGCCCTTAAATGGATTGACAAACAGCATGCAAATAAATGTACTGAAGAGTCCTGGCACAGATAGGGCTGGTGGCTTTGGCTAATACAGAATCCTTTGAAGCACAGCACCTCCGCAACTCAGAGATATTTTAATTACACCTTACTCACACGACATGAACATTTCCTTCTACATCTATGTGCATTTATAAAGAAAATTAAGAAAAACTTACATATAGCTATAGGGATACTTAGCCACATACTGCTCAGTGTCAATGTGCCTTTACAATATCATATATTGATTGGACTTGAATTGTTTTTTTTTTCATAAAGACAACAAACAACCTGTTTATTCACTTCAGAAAGAAAATGCTAACATGGGTGTGCCATGACCTAGTTAGGACAAAGGTGAATTCCAGGAATAGGAGAAAAATGATTTTTAAAAATCCAACATTTTATCTTCATTCTTCATATCCTTTAAATTAGGCTGATTTTGTAATAAATTCACATAGTCCATAAAGAGATGAGGAAATTAAATGTAAGATCCCTTTTGGAACAAAGGAAAAAAAAACGTACTGGTCATTTAGTTCCAGTGCTGAAAAATGGCCGCCCTTAGCGCCTGGCCTCCTCTCGTGCTCTCTGTTGAAGGATGTGTCGTTTGAGCTTCTAATAGAAGAAGCTAAAATGGTGCTTCAATCTGATTGGCCCGCGGAGCCACTGCTGTTAACCAGCCAATTGCCCAAGCACCGCAAAATATAAGAGAATTCTCGCAAATGGCATTATCCACACTGCGTATTAAACAACACACAATAATAATTAAAAGGCTTTTCATGTACTTTCCTCCTCAGGCCGTAGAAATAGAATGGAGAATATCAGCTTTCCTTCAAGTTGTTAATTTGTCTTTTGAGTTTTAAATATATAACTACGGACTGTTCACGATCGAATAAATACAATCAGCCATGTTTGAGCGAACTTGTCTCGGTTAAAGCACTCGCAAAAGAAAAACAAAAGTTAAAAGTGTCATGTTTAACAGCCTGGGTGGATTACAACTCAGTCGTAGTAGTCCAAAACTAACCTCTGATGTCCATCTTGTTTGCCGTTTGCGTAAATGCAGGCGGTAGATTCAACGCTTCCTCGCCGCACTAGTTTGAAGTCAAATGCTACTTCGTGCAAGAGCAGTATGTTAACATTGCGTCTGCGGTTGGATAGCTATAAAAGAACATGTTGGTAATTTTTTTTTTAATCGAAGCATTTTAGGTGAATCTTGTTATGAAGATTAGGATATCGAATGTGCGAGTAGAATGGCAGAGTAGGTACTGGTGTAGTTCAATACTGGTGTATTGTGGGAGAGACCGAGGATCTAGGCTAGAAGCACAGAATATGTGTAGGCTCCCAAAACGGAGGCAGGATCCCTAAACCATCTAATGTAACCGGGGAAGGTAAAGGATCTCACCCTATCGGTTCAAACAAAACGTTCGCCTGGAGTCACCGACAACATGTCCAAGTCTGAAGACAGAAGCAGGCTAAATAAAGATCACGATAGAAAGCTGAGTTCAAGTGAGATTGCTCTTTTTCTTCCTCTATGTGTGTTTCGGTAACGGGAATTCGTTCCCAACTCTTGTATATGTATTATTCGTGTTTTGCTGGACAACATGACTATTTGCTGTTAAATGTCTTGTCGCAACGGGCGTGCTCTACTTTTTTATTTAATCGTTTTTCTTGCTTTTCTCCAGGTCTGGCGAACGGAATGGAAAACAGTCATCCAGTTTGCAGCTCGGGCGAGAAGCGAAGTCACCATTGGAGAAGTTATAAGTTGATTATTGACCCAGCTTTGAAAAAGGGATCGCACAAAGTCTATCGCTACGATGGACAAACTTTTAGCCCGGGCGTAAGTCCATCGTTTATACCGACGTGTTGAGGGGTAGAGACACTGTTACGCTTGTAACATTTCTGAGCCGAGTTGAACGTCTCTTCGGCAATACAATGTAAAGTCGCTGAGCCGCTCGCTCCAGCACCTGACACAGCACGTCAGTGTCATCGGACTGTTTTTTCACCAACTCCGCGAGGGTCCAGTGACGGCTGAAAAACTATACTTTTAACATGGTTTCGCCGAATGTTTTCCCAACTTAATCGCGGCCGTTTGCGCTGTAATTTCCCCTTTAACGAGGATGCCCTAATTGCGGTATCCCGAACACAAAGCTGTGCATCAATGTTTACGGCGGATGAAACTGACATTATACATTTTTTAAAAATTAACTTTTACATGTTCTCATTCAGAATCCAGGAATGCCACCGATTGATATGGTCAGAGACCCGAGAATCGTTTCTCTTTGGACAAAGTACAAGGAGATCGATCTCCCGGTTCCGAAGTTTAAGGTAGGCACACCCCCCTCACAGAGTTAGGCAAATGTGACGTACGGTGATGTTTATAATAGGATCCGATGTTGTACTAGCTGTAAATGTTTGTGATTTTTTTTTCTTTTAAAACTTGTTTCCTTTAGATACCTGGATTAATTGAATTGATATTCAGGCTGCACAGATGTTTGTGCTTTTTATTCTTAGATAAAGCAGTAGCTAGCGAGATTAGCGATGGGACGTTTTATTTCTTAGAAAAGTATTTTACATATTCATTGTTCGGTGTATAGATCCTTTTGTCAGGCTCCAGAGATGATGTAGTTTGTGATTTAAGTGCTTGACACATCCTACGTTACTGTTAATTACGTACAAATATTTCAAATGCAAAGACAATTTGTGTTGAACAGACAGTATCTATGCATCGTTTTTTATCATCAATAAATTATTACATTTTTTTCCCAAGATCGATGACTTTTATGTGGGACCTGTGCCTCCAAAGGAGGTGACATTTGCAAAGTTGAACGACAACATCAGAGAGGGATTCCTGAGTGACATGTGCAAAAAGTACGGCGATATAGAAGAAGTTGAAATTTTGTATAATCCCAAGAACAAAAAACACTTAGGGGTCGCTAAGGTCGTCTTCGGCTCTGTAAAAGCGGCGAAGGATGCTGTCCGAAATCTTAACAATACTTCAGTCATGGGAAATATTATCCACGTGGAACTGGACCCGAAAGGTAAGTAACTTTAAAGTAACTTTATCTATTTTGCATTATCTATTTGCCGACTTAAATTGCTCGTAACAAGCGATCAGAGTATGTGAATTATACGGTCCGGCCTGTTATAAGGACACGTTGTAATTTGCCTAGTAAACGTAAGTCACGTGTAGAAATGAATAGTGTCGGTTGCTTAGTAACCGCTATAAATGCAGATTGTCAAAAACTTCCTGAGCTTGGTGACCCATCGTAGCTAAAATCAAGTAATGCATCGCAATATAGACACAGTTATTAAGTTGGACAATTGTTGTGTAATTATTGTTCCTTTAAAAGGAACTTGGTATATATAACTTTTTAACCAGCTTGGTAATTATTCTAATTAATACCTTTAGCTAGTGTACTTGTGGCATTTCGTTCAGTTTCTTGTTGATTTGTAAGATTCAAAAAAAAGTTGGTCAACTAGATAAATTTAGGTTTTTTTTCGAGACGAATGGCCTGCCAGATATGCAACAGTTGGTCGTAGCTCAGTCTGTGTATAAATAACTTGTTTGATTCGCCTGATATTTTAGCTGATTCGTACAGTGCTATTACTTTATATTTTAGTGTTGAGCACTAGCTTATTAGACGCGATATTTAAGAATCAGGCCGCTCGCAGCTTTTCCCAAATCGTCTATAAACTCGTAATTCCACGCATCTCCTTTAAATCTCAGGGCGCTGTCAGATAGAACGTCCCTCACTCTTAAAGGGACAGCGGCCCGCTTTGCCCGTCCCTGCACTAATATGTTAACTTTAAGACGTAACAATTAGATATCCATAGTTCAGTGTTTTTTATATTGAATGAAATAAAGTGAAACAGCAAGTCACAAACTATTTTGACATGTAGTTAGTGCAGGAAAAAAAATAATCATTTAGCTTTTGTAATTTAATTCATTTGCAACAAAATGTAAATTTCAACTGGAAATTAATTTGATTACAGTGAGTACTTGGCCCAGAAACATTTGTAAATATTTTAATTCCTTTCTAAATTTGCTTAGTGTGCTTTTGGTATAGTATTAGGCTGAATCTGTACTTTCTTCTTGACTTGTGTCTATTGCTTTGTCATCATAATGTCTTCATCGTATATAATATCACATGGCCCCCCAACAGTGTTTGAATCACTAGTAACTGTTGCCAGTTTGGGGTCCTTGTCTTGGCTCTGCTTTGAGGTTGCCTCATCTGCATGTTCATCCAGGTGAGAATCGAATGCGATACTTTGAGCTCCTGATCAATGGCAGCTTCACCCCCAAGACTCTTCCAGTGGGGGTGGCAGATCCGCGGGGGGTGGCGGATCCGCGGGAGGTGTCGCCCCGCAGCCTGGCTGAAGCTCTCCTGGTAAGTGCAGCACCTCTGAGACGCTCATGGAAGAATCCTTTTGTGGCTGGGGGTGTCCAGGCAGTGGTACCTCATCGTTTGGCTGATGTTCCTCAAGGACCCTCAGCTGCCTTCCTCATCCAGCCGCTTCCAGCTGACTGTGACTAACACCTCTGCCCCAAAATGGAGTGTTTTGGAATGTGTCAGTTGAAATCCCTATGGAAGATGGACAAAGCCTCAGTAAAATGGACTCAAAGCATGAAAGCAGAAGATATTTCTTCTGTTCCTAAAAATGCTACAGATCTTGTATTAACAGATCTTCAGGAGCAGTCCTTCTGACTGATCGGTATCTCTGTATAATATTTAGTCATTTATAAGGCACAGCACGGGAAGGTGATTACTCTCCTTCAAAAGCCTGTATGTGCAAGCAAGTGGTGGCAGTAGCCTGTTGACAGATATGAATGAATGCCAGCAATCAGAAACACTGACAGGGTAAAGTCTGCATTTGCCACAAGTGTTGAATCAGCCTGTAATCACGCCATGGAGGTAAGGATGCAAGTAGGCCGCTGTCCTGCTGAGCCCCTCCCAGCGAGGGCCGTCAAAAAGCCAGGCGTCCGTGAGCTGACGGCCCTCGCTGTAATCCGGTTTAGCAGCATGGCAGGTGGCCGGTGTGGAACTTGCTGGAATCTTCCAGAAGCACCTGGAGAAGCTGTCATTTTGCCTTTTGACCTGACCTTCAGAGGTTACTGAGAAGGTCATTTAAACAATCATGATTTGTAAATCCTGTTATGTTTCATTATTGTTGTTGTTTCTTTACGCTTTATTCCTGTTTTATGCTACTTTTTATTGCTTATTACTGTAACCATGTCTGCCGTCGCTTTCGGTGTCTTGGCCTAAGTTAGTATCCGTTTAAGCGGATGGTTATTTAACAAAGTAAATCAGGTTAAGTGCCGAGTTCTGCATCATGCTATAATTTGTGGTAACAATCCCCTCAACAGGGATTTGAACCAGCTGGCCTATTAATTAAACTTAAATAACTGCTACCCGCCTTCTGTGCTGTAAGAAAAACAAATTAATTAGAAAGCAGCACTGTTTTTATTTTTTGTTTTGTTATTATTAGTCGTTTGGGGGGGGGCATGTGTGTTTGCAGGGGCTGCGTTTTTATGGGAGGTATGACTGTGGACGTCATGCTTATGCTTGGTGCGGCTCCTCTTTTAGGCCTGCGAGCCACTGAAGAGGCTAACAGAGGGGAGCCTTCTGGCAGCAGGGGGCGCCGGCACGCCCAGCACCACCAGCACGCCGCTCTCCGTAGACACGGCCTACTCCAGTGCGCGGCAGGACACACCGAACAGCTTCGGGCACACGCCGCAGTCGCAGGGCACCCCGCACACGCCGCGGCCTGCCGGCACCCCTTTCTCCCAGGACTCCAGCTACTCCAGCAGGCAGGCCACCCCTGCCTACCAGGCCGGCCGGGCCGAGGGCTCGGGGGGCTACAAGGCTCGGAGGCACGACACCAAGTTCCAGGATGCGTACAACCGCAGGCCGGAGCGACACTACGTGCACGGCACGGGGGGGGCCTACCGGGCCCTGGAGCCAGCCGTTTTTAAGGCACAGCCCCCTGAGCCTCGGCAGCCACCCCCTCCGGAGCCTGCCCCCAGCCCAGCTGCTGCCCCCGCCCACCCAATGTATTCCCACACGCCTCCGGCCCCTCCCAGCAGCACCTGCTACAGGACATTCCCTTCATATGCGCCACCAGCTCCTCTCTCCTACCCCCCGACGGAGCCGCCTTTCCACCTCCCTCCCCCGCAGCCCGAGCCACACTACAGAATGCCTCCCCGTGCCCCGGTCCCAGAAATGCCCCCACCGGCGGTCAGAGAGAGACCTGTGACACCGCCACCCCTCCCCGAGCCCCCGCCGGCACCCCCACCCCCCCCTGATGGGACGCCCGAGCGTTGCCCCTCCCCAGGGACGCCCCCCCAAAAGTCTCAGGAGCACAGCCTGGACTCTCGCATCGCCATGCTGCTCAAGGAGAAGAACAGCAAGCTTCCCTTTCTGAGCGAGCGGGACTCGGACCTGGACGTGCACATGGAGGGCAGCCCCGTCTCCTCCTCTTCCTCCCAGCTCTCACCTGTGACCCCTTACAAGCTCAGCTCCCAGCCTGGCCACCAGTCCCCCAGCACCAGCCTGGAGGACATCAGCCCGACCCCCCTGCCTGACTCAGACTCTGACAAGGACGAGGATGCCGCCCGCTGCCAAGATGCATCTGCCAGCCCACCTGGCGTATCATGCCATGATGGACAGAATGACACAGGTGACAAAAATGACCCTCAAGTGGCCATGACCCCAGAGACCATGGATGCGGTAAGGTTTCCCCCTTTTACATTTTTCTTTCTTCAAATTGTTTTATTTAACCCATCGTCAGCAATGCAGCGTATTTTTCGCATCTATTTCAGTTTATAACTCGCTGAAATCTTTATGTAGAATCATGAAAAAAATGCCGAATAAATCCGTAATCTGTCTTCTTTTCAAAACGTCCATTGTCAGAAGTATTAAAGTTTTTTTAAATTAGGTTAAATAGGTGAAAAATGAAACCATGTCGCCCTTCTTTGTTTTACCTGCATCGGGGGCGTGTAGTACCGCCCTCACCTTGAAGATCACTACTCGCATTCTAAATAGCCGCATTATGCATATTCAAATCGCATTTGCATGGTAATTTGATGAACAATGCAACGGTGAAACGCGATCCAGATACATCTCCATCAGCGCCATAAAAGGGGGGGAGGATGTGGCCAGGTGACAATGGCTCATGCGTACACATGGGAGCTCCTACATATTCAGTGGAAGGAAACCAGAAATAGTGACATGAGTTTTTCTTATTTATTTATCCAACTGAATGTTGCAACTACACCATTTATTCATTTTCACGTAGCCAAGACTTTGGTGATCAGATATCTGGGATCAAAGCAAACTGGCACCATTGCTTACTATGTACTTTCAAAATGTTTCTGCAAGTGTTCCAAACTGCATTTTGCAATGTCTATACTTTGATGTCAAATTATAAACTTAACATAAATCTGACATATTTAAAATATACATTAAAATTAAGATGAGTGTAATGCCAAAACAAATATATAAGAAATAATTTATTTGCCATGAATTA
>JAODJW010000117.1:24346229-24362966 GCA_026777045.1 Hyperopisus bebe | reverse complement strand
GGCTGATACCTGGCAGATGAAATTTAATGTAGATAAATGTAAGGTAATCCATGCAGGGAGCAGAAATATAAAGTACATGTATTTTATGGGTTCTACTGAAATAAAGGTAGCTGATTATGAGAAAGACCTCGTTGTGTATGTTGATGCTTCCATGTCCCACTCTCGCCAGTGTGGGGAAGCAATAAAAAAGGCAAGTAGGATGTTGGGTTACATCTCTAGGTGTGTGGAGTTTAAGTCAAGGGAGGTGATGCTACGATTATTACAATTCCTTGGTAAGACCCCACCTAGAATATTGTGTGCAGGTTTGGTCATCATACTTTAAAAAGGACATTGCTGCCTTGGAAAAGGTTCAACGTAGGACTACAAGAATGATTCCTTGTCTTAGAGGAATATCTTATGAGAAGAGGTTAGCTGAGCTGAATCTTTTCAGCCTTGAGTAAAGGAGACTAAAGAGGGACATGATCCAGGTATATAAGATTCCAACAGGTCTGGATGCTCTTCAGCCAAATGGCTACTTCAATATTAGTTTAAATACTAGAACTCATAGCCATAGGTGGAAATTAGCGGGAGAACATTTTAAACTGAATTTGAGAAAACACTTCTTTACACAGCGTGTAGTTAGAGTATGGAATAATCTTCCTGCTAGTGTAGCGCAAGCTAAAACCCTGGGTTCCTTTAAATCAGACCTAGATAAGATTTTAACAACTCTGAGCTATTGGTTAAGTTCTCCCTAAATGAGCTTGATGGGCCGAATGGCCTCTCGTTTATAAATTTCTTATGTTCTTACTTTTACAAAAGATTGGGTGGATCAAAAACATCTACAGTTTATAAATACACATGCACACCAAAGTCAACAAAAGAACAAAAATTTAAAAATGCAAGAACAGTGGCTAATATGCATCATATCAGAAAAAACTGAGACCACAGTACATTTTTTTGTTTCATTAATTTCTCAATTAATAGGTGTGCGTCTGTGAATAATATATATATTTTTTTTGCAAACTGCAGCCTGGTTCTTCCCTGCTTCTCATTGATGAAGGGTTTCTTCCTTCCTCTATGGGACTTCAGTCCTGCTTTTAGGATCCTGATATGAACTGTCCTAGCAAGACACTTCACACCTGTACTTAATGTTTCCCGTTCCTTTTGAAGGTCACTTGATGTCATTCTGCGATTCATGAGAAACTGTTGGATGAGAAGTCATCTCTTGTTCCTGTGTTCTGCTGTCTTAGAAATATTGAACCTGGAAGCAACCTTCTGCTCACCATAGCCTTCTGCCAGCAAAACCAGGATTAAACTAGGATTTAACAACACAGCTTCTTAAAAATATGGAGCAGTTTAATTTTCATCACATACATCATAATAATGGGTTATGATAATAACAGGTTATGCAGGGTGTTTAGAAAAGGAGTCTGCTGGATATTCTGCTGGAAATTCCACAAAAGCAAGAATGAATCAATGCAGTTCCTGGGCAGAAATGTAACACTGAATAAAATTCAGAGCCAAATTCAGGTCTATGTGAAGTAGCTGTTGAGGCGGAGTGATGCATGCCCAGCAGAAAGTACACACGGGAAATGTGTGAGATCTGATTACAGATGCTAAACACACAATACCATGGTGACAGAACCACTCCCCAGCGGTCTCTTTAACTAACAGAGCAGGTCACAAAGTCCTGATGAACTGGGTTATAAACCAATCAATGGCCAGGTGTGAAAACTTATTTCATGTGGACATGACATTGGAACTGTAAACACCTGGCAATCCATCTTCTAACCATAGACAAACAGCCAGTTAGCCAGTTTGAAAAATAACATCAGGAGCTGGGGTTCCTTGTACACCAAGTGGACAGAGCTTATCGGCAGTTTCCTTCAGGATTAATAAAAGTATCCTGTCTCATTTTTTTCGAGATTTTTATTTCTGTGATGCGGCATGCTGTTTTAAGACCGAGAACACTTGAGACCAAGCATATATATGTACGTCACCTGCAATCAGATAAATCAGTTTCTTACATCTAGACATTCTGTGTGGATGTTTTGTGACGTGGGTCTAGGATAAAGGTAGAATGAAAGGGTGAGAGAATGGGATGGGATGTAGGATTGAAAGGCCTACTGCTCGCTCGGTGGGAGGTGTGGTTGGTCTGACAGGCACGTCCGGGTAATTCTGTGAGTGCTGTCTTGGCAGGGTCCGCTTAGCGGTTCCCCTTAAGCTAAGGTGCAGCGCAGGTCCGAGGCAGTCCAGGGTGACAGGTTTCTGCTGCACCCAGCAGCAGGAGAGCTCAGATACTTTCCAGCACTCCCAAAGCATATTTTCAAAGTCACTGGTACATTCTTACCACTGATGTGTCAGCCATTATTTGGCACTGTCTTTATCTGCTGAGCTTACCATTAGCGAAAAGCAGAATGTTATGTGAGTGGCCTTGAATATTTATTGGGGATATTAAATGTTGTCCATTGGCCCTGCGGTAAGTGGGACAGCGGTGACAAAGGGTAACCTTGTCTCATACTTCTGCCAAGCTGGAGTGGAGATGACGTATTTGCACCTGTAAGAACACGTGCCTTGGGGTCATTATGAAACGTCTTCATCGTAGAGATGAACTTCTTGGCAGGGCTGAACATTCCAGTGCAGCTCGCATACATTCCCACACCACTCCAACAAGTGTCGTCTTAAGATCAAGTGGAAAGACAGAGGAGGGAGGGTCTTCGGTTTGATAATCTGCAATAACTTGCATCGGTGGAGCTTTTCCAAAAGCATAGCTTGGAGCAGAGCTTGCCTTGGATTGATGTTTGAAAGCAAGACTTTAAAAGAAATCCTGACCATCTCCAGTGGTCAGAAAGCCTTCAGATGTGTACCTTTGTGTGTCTCCACATGGCTGCCCAGTAATCGACTGTTAATGTTTGTTTTCCTCCTCACCCAGAAGAGTTGTCTTCCTCTGGGTCAGATTCGGAGTCTTCACGGGAATACGAAGACTCCTCCACTTATGACTCTAGCTCCGATGAGGAACCTGCAAGCACACGCGATAAGGCAGAGAAGGAAGAGGGAGAAGAGCGTCCTTTGGCCTCATCTTCGTCCTCCTCATCGTCATCTTCCTCTTCGTCGTCCGTCTCTCGGTCTTCGTCATCTTCCGATGAGGAGACGGAAGAGCGGGAGTCGGTCAAACTTCACGCCTCCTCGTCCGAGGTGACTTCGGAGAGGACCCTTCAAGAGGAGCCAGATGTTCAGCTGCAGAGAAGGTCCACGGAAGTGGGGGGCTCTGTCAGGACAGGCCGGGATCACCTGCCCTCTCCCCAAGGTGCTCAACATTCAGCTTCTAACTTGTAGTGAAAGTAGACCATGACCTTTTCTTTATTCGGGTAGAAGATTCAATCATGATCATATTCGGTGTGAACAGGAACTGTTTTTGATATTAAAGGCAGGTTCTATCACATTTTAGAGTGTAATGTGATGCTCGTTCCCTTTCTAGTCCTTAATGCTATTAAAATGCACCAACAGCCTAAATTATGGCAGGATGATTCTTGTGACAAAATGCTTTTTGGTACATGTTGTTACTGCTGTTAATGTGATACACGGAACAAAAAAAGGAATTTCATCCAAGACGCTATTGTCCAAAGTGATGCACAAGTAGGGCATGCAGTCCGCAGCTCGAGGAGTGTTTCCCTCCTGACGGGTCTGTATGGTGTCCTGGTTGGTTTCTGCTTCCTAACATCACCCTTCTTTTTGCTGGGCAGAGCTGCAGGCGGAGCTGGCCTCCAGAGTTGGCCTCCTTCGCCCGCCCACTCCGAGCGGCTCCCCAGCATACACCGACCTGGAGGTGCGGCCTAAGGGCACCCTGGCCGAGGAGGAAGAGGAGGAGGTGCTTCCGCTTACCCCAGGACGGGAGACCACCACACCTCTGGAAGCGGAGGTGCCCCGGCCACCCTCTACCCTGCCCCTGCCCCCCCAAGTGGACTCAGTCGCTGAGGCCCGCTTCCTGCCAGGGCTTCCTGAGTCACGCTCGGGCTCTCGGCTACCCAGTGAGGATGACGTGCCCCGCACGCCGGGGAGGGAGTTGCCAGGCAGGGGGCGGTGCTTAGGGAAATCCCAGAGCACGGAGACGGTCCCCAGCACGCCAGGCGGTGAGGCACCTCTCACGGCCAACAGCCTGACGCTCGGCTCCCCCCACATTCCGGGCAGCCCCTTTTCCTACCCCGCTCAGTCCCCAGGGGCTGGTGGCGGCGTTCCCAGGACTCCAGGTCGGGATTTCATCTACACGCCGCCATTCGCAGACCAACGGAAGGCTTCGCTCGACAGCCTGGACGAACGCTTCCTATTCAAAGAGCCGTCGCTTAACTCCGCCCCTCATGCCAGCCTGCCCAAGGACCAGGACGAGCTACAGGTGCCACCGGACTCCACCCCCCCCAAGAGAAAACCTGGCCGACCCAAGAAGACCTCGCTGGCAGTCTCTTCTCCGGAACACCAGGGGGCCATCTGGGCCTCTTCCTTGCCCCCAGACATCCCTGGGAAAGATTTGTATCTGGATTTGGGCTCAGGGGGCGTGGCTGCACCCTCCCGCTGGACCGAGCCGTCACGCGTGGCCCTTGACTTCAGGGAAGGTTGGGCAGAGCCAGAGGCGCGGGGTGCGACCCCCCCACGGGAGTTGGAGAGCAAGCTCCCTGGGGAGGAGCCACCACCTCCCTCATGGCACAAGGAGAGGCACTTGCCACAATCACCCCCCCTGCCACGGCCCAGGTTCTGCCTGCGCTCGGAATTCGAGGAGATGACCATCCTGTACGACATCTGGAACGAGGGCATCGACGACGAGGACATCCGCCTCCTAGAGGTCACCTACAACAACATGCTGCAGCAGGACATGGGCAGCGACTGGCTGAACGACACGCTCTGGGTGCAACACCCTCATATCCTTTGCCGCAGGGATTGCACATGCCGCCTGTAGCCGTTCTGGTCACGTGATGCACATCAGGGCATTTAAATGCTGACACTGTGCTTTATGTCCTGCCAAAACTCTAAGAACAAAGGGGTCTGGGCTATTTTATTATGCACCATACACAAGTAGCCAGAATATATACTAATTAGCTTTAATTAAGCAGTAATTAAATATTAAAACCTGCTGACTAATCATAAGCTGTTATCATAGCAATGCTACTGGTTCAGTGTGTATTGTAGGCGTTCTTTGGACCGCCAGAGCGATCAGCTCGATTGATAACCCATACTGCCCAATAAAGACCCTTCCCTTAACTCCGTGGCACCCACCTGTCTCCCTGGCGTGAAGAGGAAGAGGCGGGAAGATGGGATGAGGGACCACGTGACGGGCTGCGCACGAAGCGAGGGCTACTACAAGATCGACAAGAAGGACAAGATCAAATACCTCAACAGCACTCGGCTGCTCTCGGAGGAGCCTCCTCTGAGCTCCCAGGTTTGTGTGCAAGGATGCCCTCTAATTGCCAGGTTCTCAGTGCGCTAGATCAGCGGTCCCAACCAACTATTCTAACAGCAGATACTCCATTTCAAAGGCACTCAGTTGTTTCATCTTTGAGATCTGGGTCATCTTGTGACCCCTTCCACTTATTTGCCGATTCACAGTTTGAGAGAGAAGAAAGGACTCTGTACACTGGTCTTAACACTGGTAAACCCAGAAATGCGCCCAAAATGAGACCATGTGGTGACCTTTGTGTTGTTGTTCTTCACAGGGCAGGAGTAATCCCGCACAACCCCAGTCCTCTACGCGGGCCGGTTCTGAGAGGAGGTCCGAACAGCGGCGCCTGCTCTCCTCCTTCAGCTGCGACAGCGACCTGCTGAAGTTCAACCAGCTGAAGGTAATCTCCCTCTTGATGTTAGAAGGTAGAAGTTCTGTTACTATGATTTATTTTAATTTAAGAACCAATCAAGGCAGGAACCTGTGGAGACCAGCTAGCTTGTTTGCTTAGCGTCCCAGAGCCTGACCTTCACCCTTGTCTCCCAGTTCCGCAAGAAGAAGATCCGCTTCTGCAAGAGCAGCATCCACGACTGGGGCCTGTTTGCGCTGGAGCCCATAGCAGCGGATGAGATGGTGATCGAGTACGTGGGGCAGAACATCAGACAGGTAGGCTCTCAGCCCTGGAGGCCAGCTTCTCACTGCCGTTATCCTCCTCGATTGGAGACTTGAAAGGTCCTTCAGCTCAAGAAACAGGCAAGTAGAATCTATCATGAACAATGGAAGTAATTGACTGAGGGTTTTGGCTACTCCCCCTTGTGTTAGGTAATCGCGGACATGCGGGAGAAGCGCTATGAGGAAGAGGGTATCGGCAGCAGCTACATGTTCCGGGTCGACCATGACACCATCATCGATGCCACCAAATGCGGCAACTTTGCCCGCTTCATCAACCACAGCTGCAATGTGAGTAATAGACCCTTCTTCTATTCATCTAAGAGAGCTGTAGTTTGCACTGAGGGGTGGTGGGGGCATATCCAAGCTGTCCCATCTACCAGTTCAAGGTCAATGATGGTTAATGATGACCTTCCTTGATTTCCAGCCCAACTGTTACGCCAAGATCATCACAGTGGAGTCACAGAAGAAGATTGTCATCTACTCTCGGCAGGCCATCAACGTCAATGAGGAGATCACCTACGACTACAAGTTCCCTATCGAGGATGTAAAGATTCCATGCCTCTGTGGGGCGGAGAACTGCCGGGGCACCTTGAACTAGGCCCTCATCTCTTGGTGATGTCATGCCAAATAAGCCAGCCAATCAAGAAAAACGATCGAAATGGTGGAGCTGAAACCAGGGATAACCCTGCCCATTGCGCAGTGCTCAACACCACTTTCACTGGATGTTGCAGGACTTGGCACAGATGTTGCTTCCACCTTTTGATTCTGGAATGTCCCCGGGAAGTGTTCCGATGTGGCCATGGTTCCTCAGTCTGCCCGAAGCACCACTGTCCCCATATTCCCCGCCCCCACTGAAGGGTTGCACTTTCAGCTCAGCGATCCGTCATCTTTTACCTTCCCCCACCGGGTTAATGTTAAGCTCAACGGTCCGTCGTCTTTTACCTTCCCCCCCCCCACTAAGTTACGCATTAAGCTCCTTTTCCTTCAACGTGAAGACAGGTCCTCCAAGTGGCCCCCACCCAGATTGCTGCTGGTTACCCCCATCCCCCTTGTCACCCATAGTTGTCAAAGGTGGCATGTAGAGTACATATCAACTGTTTGTCTGCTGGCTGAACATGGAAGGTTCCTCTATACTCATCAGAGCATTGGGCCATCTGTCCGGCGCTCTTTGCCAATGGTCATGTGTGATGTTGCTAAATCACCTGCTTGACCACTGAGAAGCATGTTGCCAGAGCTGCTCATCTCCCCAACGTTTACGTCAAGCTTGTTTCCTCCTAGTTCTTATTTTATGGCGCCACTTCTGAGTGAAGGACCCCGTGAAGACTTTTTAATTCTATGAAGTTAAATCCCAACTCATTTACTACACTTAGAAAGCTCATGTTTTTAGGCCAGTTGTTACACATCTTCCTGATTTTTAATTATTATTCCAAGCTAGCATTAAAACCAAAGAAGTCACACTACAGTGTTACAATCAAGAACGTTTGGAAGCTAGTAGACAAAGGGATGGTTACATGTGTGTATTTTCCTTGGTGTTCTGGGGCAAGTTGTTTAGTGAAAATAAGCGCCATCAGCAGTATTAGTAAACAGGGCCACCTGCTGGCTGCATGGCAGAATGCGGCCATGACACCTGCATAGCGACATTGGTGGAGCCGTGCATCCTCATGAATTTGAAAGGCACTTAAAAGCTGGATGTAAATCATTTAAAAAGATTTTGAGCTGTTGAGCTGACTCAGGCTGTGTTGAAAGTAAGCTTCTGTTCGCTGGTACTTGAACTGTGTCTAGAGGAGCTTTGTGGGGGCAGACTGGCACTTTGCATGCTGCTGCATCCTTGTGGACCCCACTGTCTGTGATGTCTTCCTGCCTTTCGTGCTCAGAAATGTGCCTGTATGTCCACCAATGGGAGCCTGGGAGTCCGGGACCCTTGTGGGACAGTTAGACCCACCAGCAAAGGGGCTGTCCTGCCCTCATCCTCTTCAGATGAAAGAAAAAAAAAACAAAAAAAAAAAAACATTTTTAAAGCAAAACATACTCACCTGAGCTCCTACCTCTGCTTCACTGACAACCACAATTTTACCTTCAGGTCTTCCACTAACATTTCTGTTCTGTGTAAGACACTATAAACTTGGTTGAGTTATATAAGGTTAGATTTATGAAGAATATTATAATGATTCAGCTATAACTGGTCTATAATGCACTTAGGCCTCAGTTATGAGGCACCACATTATGACCTTATTTTCAGATTTCTTGGAGTGTACAATGTTTGTAAATATGTACAGTGAAAGATTAAAAATGCTGTACAGAAAACAGAAGACATTATTTCACTATCTTGTGTACAATATCATAAAGAGCATTTTTATATCCTCAGTGGCCATGGCCCTTGAAAACTGGAGATTGTGTTAAGAAATGAGATGGGAGAGTCTGTGAAATGTTAACGGCAAGTAAATTCAGCTCCATACTTTCCCTAAACAAACAAAACACTGGGGGAGATAGTCAGTTCATTTGAATACCACCCCCCCCCCTCCCCAAAAAAAAAAAAAATTGGCTCCTGGTAAGCTAAATTGTGAGTGCGTGTCCTCGTCGTCTTGGTAGTAGCCGTAGCAACAAACAATTGGCAGCACATTTTGTTCCCATTGGAGAACATGCTGACAGTGGGTGTGTCTCACAAGGACTTTATCGGCCAATCATAATCCAGAATAACAGGCCAATTGCCACTCCTTCAGGTCCTGAAGTTGCATACTGATTTTTCACCACAGTGATGTTCATGTTGTATAGCTGGAATTTTCAGCCATTCTTAAACCCCAAATGAAAAGAGAGCAGAGTGGGGCTCCCCTACCACTCCTCTATAGGTACCCAGCTGAAACACCCTGTTTTATAGGGTTTTTTATAGTCACGTCTTGAAGCTGTGAAGAAATTTCTTTGCAGTTTTATAAAAGTAGGAATGATAGAGGGGACAACACTTTTCAGAAGGCATTAAAAAATGAGAAGTTCACCTTGTACATAACACAGTCCCCTGTTTTACTTCGGTAATGGTTTCTTGTAGAAACACCTTTCCATCATTGATTTTCTTTTATATGCTAAAGTTTGTAAATACTTTATACCTGTGTGTATGTAAATAATAGAGTTCATGGGGTTTGCTACACAAACACAGCTCAGGAACGGAACGAGCTGGTGGCAACATTTTCAGCTTGTGTCAAGCTTTCTTTATGCTGTAAATTCTGTGAACTGTTTGCTGTGGAGAAGGGGATTTAAAAATGGTGATACATATAGGCAGTGTGAGCTGGGTAAACTGCACCTGCTTCATCTATTTATTATAAGACAATTTGGATGAAAAATAAAGGCTTTTTTTCCAAATGTATTTGATTTGTTTACTTCTTGTGTGTCCATGTATTTGTGCATTTTGCAGAGAGGTAAATTAAACCTCTGGTGACGTATTTTTGTGGATGATGGCTTAGGGTGACCATTTTAGCATCTATATTTACCTGTACTTTCTTAAAAAAAATTATTTTCTAAATGAGAGAACCAAAAATTTTGGTTTTAAAACATCGTGTATATCTGTGCATTTATTATACATTCCAAAACAACAAAAATTGAACATTAATTGTTTTATTTAAAAAAATGGAAAATACTGGGCTGAAAAAATTATCCAATCTTGCCCCAAAATCGCTAGATCAACAGTAGCTATGGTAACACTGATGAAGTTGCAGTGCACTAATGCACTGGCCTGTTCCGGTTCATACCCCTTCACATTCAGACTCCATCTGTTACCGCATATGCCTGAGGGGAGAGGAAACAAATGGATTCACAGAAATGTAGTATCTGAATGTCTGTGTTATACAGCCACATGCGATTTTATCTTTGCAGCAGCAAAATAACGCTGTGGTTAAGAGCCCTATTCCCATTATTGATCCTAGCAAGAGCATAATTAAATTTCAATGCTTTAAAAATTACACTTGAGGCAGAACTACGAACAATTTACTCCGCTTAGAAATTTAATTGTTATATTTATTATACCGAGTCTTCCCGTCGTCGTTTGGAACCTCTACAACCAGAATTGCATACATCAATATAACTGATTTGCGCCCTCTTGTGGAATCATTGTCCAACTACAATAAATCTTCTAACGATTTTCTCCACATCACTGCAAAATTGAAAAATATTTTGCAGATACAGAAAATTATATTCCATCACAAACATCAAATCATGATGAGAGTTATTAAAGGTATAGCTATGACTACAGAATGGCAGAAAAAATGGACAGGAGAGGCTAAAAACCCACTAATAAAATCCCCCTAAGCCACAGCCCACAAAAAAGACAAACCACAAACCTTTACAAGCCCCAAGGCCTACCCAGAGAGCCAGTCCATCAGGCCCCTAACAACTATAAACAGGATCACACTCGTTTGCTTTAGCAGGCCAGTGTTTCTCAAACCAGTCCTCGGGGCCCTGAGATGGTCCACGTTTTTGCTCTCCCAACTCATGGGGATCCACGAGGACTGGTTTGAGAAACACCAGAAGCCATCCCATATCCTCCTTTACAAACCAAACTCTCCAAAACGGACAGGGAACACTAAAGTGGTTGCTCCTCAGGCATCACAGCCAGCCAGAGGAAGAGAAGGGAAACAGAACAACCTCCTTAAAGGAAAAAGCAGACAACCCGAAGCAAGGCCTTCACCTCCTCCTTCCATAACTGGACTCTCAGGAAGCCTTCATGATCAGGGCAGGGCTAGTTAGGAAACGGCTGCAACCGTTCGCTCAGAGGGAGAAATGTGAGGCACGTTCAAGCTGAAAACTGCAACATTTTGTTATGGTTTCCGGTTTGAATAACACGTTTCCTCGAAAGGGTGCGAAACGCTGTCGTTTGGTGGGCGTGTCAGAGGCGTTACCCAATCAGCGGCGACGTGTATATAAACCCCGCCGAAATAAAAAAAAATGTTTGCCCCCAGCCCTCTCTCCTAGCGCACTCCACAAACCCATAATTTTTATCTTTAAATCGCACTCGCATTGCTGCATTCGCATGCACTCTAATTTCTGAAATGTGCTCGTTGGTGTTCAGGGTTGGGGGGGCGGGGTGTCTGATTAGGCGATAATAAAGTTTTTTTTTTTTTTTTTTTTTACCATTTTCGGCAACAACAAGTACTGTCTTCGAATTTCTGTCACAAAACATATGCGTCCTCGATTCTTCACACACTTCCTTTCATGGTTTGTATACGGCGTATCGCACATATTAACCGGCTATGCGGAAATTATGGAAAATTTTATTTGGTACACGGCATAGTCCAATTGGAGGGACATTACGCAGACTACACCACTGACCACCCTTGCATAACGCAACACTTTCCGTTAAAATAAATGTTTTGTAACGTTTCGTAGGGGCTCAACGTGGCCCTTGCCACAATCCAAAGCGACTGAAACACATGTAGCACATCGCTTCAAAACGAACCACATGAGGTCATTTACTCACTGGCGCAACGTCGCACATCGCTACCTAATATTGACTGGACATTCTCGATCCGAATGTACTTTAACAGCGACGCGATGGTAATGAGATCACTATGCGATATTTAGCCTACTGTTATTTTTCCTGATTAAGCTATATAACCCACAATATATATTGCATATATTTTTTATATACAATAGGGTATAGATTTGTTCTATTTATTCCGCATGTAGGTATACTGTTTAAAACTACATACCACACAAACATTTTTTAAAATTATTTATTTAAGAATAGGCCTAACAGTTATACTTAAGTGATTAAAGCAAAATTATTTTAAAAATGCCATCGGACCAGGGTGCAACCCTACCTATAGGTCCCTATGCGGGTAGAATCCAGGAAGGTCATTTATAAAGAGTAAGTACGAACGAAAAAGATGATACATATTCGCACGGATATTTCTATGAAGATTTGGGTATTTATAAAGAAAATCTCATCCCGAAAAAGTTCGCACATTTGCGAATGGTCTGGAGCAGTCGTACGAGCGTTTTCGAGGAAACGGAAAAAAGCGACATCTAGAGTTCAAATAGAAATGTGCACCTAATTGTATTTGGTCAGTTGTAGCGCTTGGTGAAATGCATGTTACAGTTTTTCTTGGTTGTTTTGAGCAATTTCTCTAAACATTCTTGAGGTTCAAAGTAGTTTGTACACTGTATCACAATAATTTGGATAACTAGCAAAAGAAATTCAAAACTCTTCATGTTTGATAATGTAGTTTTCTTCTTTAGTCAATGCCATCAAAATGTGAAGTCTCTGAATCATCGCATAGAGACATACCAGTCAAAATGCTTAGTCATGTCGTCAACATGAAAATCATTTGATGCTCAATTTATGTTATTAGCATTTCTCTATATCTGGAAGCTTTGAAAAAAAATGAAGTTATATGTTACAGTAAACATGTACACAGTATTTTATGTATTTTTATTTTGGAAAGAAAAGGCCAGTATCACACAATAGGTCACCCGGTCGCTCCTGCTGGTCTGGCCACATATTTTCATTTACATTACATCTGATGTTCTCCTTTGCAGTACATCAAGAAAAAACATCTTCTTGGGTGTCTCAACCACCCTGTTCAAGAATCTGCTGGGATGTCGTCACAGGCAGCATCCATGGCAGCGAGTAAAGAAAATGATCGTGTGGCTGGTGACAAGCCGTTTATAATTTTATAATTTAATAAAACCTCTGCGTTTGAACTAATTTCCTTATGCTTCACAACTGAAGGAACCTTTCTGACAACTGCATTAACATTTTTTGCATGTCACGACTTACACCATCCACACATGTTTAAATGTTTTGCGGAGTAGAATTAAACAAATTAGAAGCATATAATTCGTTTTGGACAACATGACTAATACAACTGATTTTTGGGCTAATTCAAAGTGAATTGAACCAAAACTAAATAATATGTGAATGGATGAAAACCTTGAGAAATGACATTCTGTTGTGAGGACCTGGCTTAGAGATGTGCGGGTTTATATATGTGGTTATGAGAAGTACAATTTCCATCTGAGAATTCGTCCCAAGCAACTGAGAAAAAACATATTCTATGCAGAAACATTTCTATCGTATCTGATATACAGCTAAGATTCAGAATTTGTTTTATTGTTGAAATGAATGACTTTATATATACCAATGTACTGTATTTATTGCATAGAATTTAAGTCAGAGGCGGACATACTAAAAAGTCAAAGTAAATAGGCAGATGTATGCCAGAGCTGACTAATATTCACACACTGGCCTACTACTCACAGGTCAGTGCTTACGTAGAGAAGAGCAGAGAAGAGGAAGACCGGTTCAATGGATTTTGAATCCAGCTGTTTTTTGTCCTATTTTGTCCAGCTTGTTGAGCTGACCGCATTAGCAGTGGCAGTCACATGCTGCCATTCAACAACGTTTTTTGTTTGTCACACCGGCAGATGTACTAACAAATAAAATGGTTTGGCATTCCTCTGCTTAGGACACTATAATGTCTGTCATGACATCTCCATTGTTTCTGAAATGGTTACAAATGTAATATATTGCATTGCCAATATCGAGTAATTCTTGGGTGGTAATCTCTTACACATGCACATATAAGAGTGTCTATGATAAGTTTGATTTATATCTCAGTTTACGCAAAGTTTTATAAATCTGACTTTTACTGTTCGTACGAACATAGAGTTTTCGTACTTACATTTATTCTTCCACAAAACTTTATGCATATTCTTTTAAGAAATTACCTCCCTGATGTGTCTGTTCTTTTCATTTAAATAAGACACAAACGTTTGCATACAGGCTTTAATATTCAGCTGTAATTAAACAATATGAAGGACATTTTGAAAATGCTACTACAGAAATCTCTGTAATGTTTTTATTGGCCTGTTTATCTTTGAAAACAGGCGAATGAATGCAATAAGCCCTGTAGCCACAAAGTTTAATGAGTAACTGCTGCTCTTACGTGTGTCTTGGGTTAACTACACAAGGTGATATTCACGTTCACGTTTGGTGGGTTCTTGGAGTCCAATTCAACGCTCAGTGTTTCCGTAACTCGTGTCTCGCATTTCATGGGATTGGCTCCAGCCTCTTCGCTACCCTCCACTGTAGGCCGAGGCAAATATTTTCTGTGGAGGGCCAAACCTCAGCTTCACCGTGTCACCAGGTCATTTTAATGATTATATTTATGTCCCCTGAAAGCTACTGTATGATAATGGACTTACTAGACTTCACTTTTCCATTTAATTAATAAAACGTGCGAAAATCAATAGAACCAGTACGATTTTCGTGTTTAACTTAATTTATATATTTATTATTAATTCAAAGAAATATTTCTGGGCAAAAAACTATTCATCTTCACTAAACATAAAACTTTATTTATTTGATTTTACACGATTGTGCAGGCCAATAAAAATGGCTGTGAGCTGGTTTTTGCCCAAGTCTGGAATCTAACATGCGGCACATTTTGAACAATAACGGTTGAACAGGCAGCCATCTCTGAAGCTGGTGCTTCATCCTCCAAGCCTATCTGCTGGAAAAAGGGCGGTTTTAGATTAGATTTACTGAAAAATTATAGTTAAATAACAGAACAGTTTGTTTTTTTTTCCTCATCAATTACAAGGATGTTCTTGTATTATGACTTGCTGCCAGCATCTTTTAATCCCCATGAAACTAGAAATGTGAAGTACAAGTACATTGCATTATTTCAAGTAATTGTTAATATGCAATTTAATAAACTGGCTATAATATGTACTACATTGTAGCTATATTAAAAGACACAAAGGCTTGGCCTATGACCTATTACCTTAAACTATGGGATAGATCGTCCTAATGAAATACAGCACATTTACCTATGCATTTAGCTTATTGGAAATCTTCTTCCAAGCTCCCTCACATGAGTTGGCTGCCATGACGGTGTTGCATTTATTAGTTAAAATCTCTTTGTACTCTTCTTATCTCTGCATGATGAATGATTGCTTAACTGCACTATAATATACGGCATGCTCTTTGATCATTGAATCAGGTTTTTTCTGTGACACTATGTATCTTTATAAGCTGAGACTGAGACTGCCTTAAGCTAACCAGACAATTAAATTTGAGATCTGTCTTTCTTGAAGTAGAAATACTGGACAGCTTGTCATTTAGCAGGTTTATGGCAATTTATGCTGGATCAGTTTAGTCTTGTCTGAACAACGGGACCCTGGTCCAAGGTTCTTCTGCCCTGGGACTACAGACAGTGCACATCTACACCCAGATCACTGTGCAGGATCTCGACAACCACCTGCTCCCAAAGAAATGCTGGAGTCTTTTTCCAGGTCATGTGACTCTCCCTACTCTCTGCCGTGTGCCTTCCTCACACCTCAAATACACCCCATTTTCATGTGTGGTTCTACAGTACTTACCTGCAGAGAAACTTCCAGCCCAGGGCACAGGATTCTCTGGTAACAGCTAGTGTCCCCCCCCACCCCACCCCCCTACACACCACAGTCAGGGAGGTCGAACACCACCAACCAACCAAGCTAGCATCAAAGACGCACACACAGTGCATGCCAGTGCTTACGCCTTTGTTCAGAACATCGCCCCGAGCCCTACCTTACATTAGCTGAACATCTCGAATGTTTGCGCTTCGGCCGTCTGTATATAGAGTTCTGTGTCTTTTTGTAATGTGTATCATCTGCAAATGAACAAAAAAATGGGGAGGGACTCAAATCCTGCTCCAATCCTGTCCAGAAATTTCAGTTGGAAGCCCATTGGCTCTGACAGTAACTATGGTAGCAATGATTAAGCTGCAGTGCAGTAACGTACTTGCATTTTCCAGTTCATACCCCCTCGCATTCCTACTCCTTCAGTTCCCATTTATGCTCGAGATTAATATGATTTTATACATAAGATGTGTGTCCACGTTTGTGAAAACCACATGACACCTTTGAGCTTATATTAAATATTATAACCGCTATTTCAGGGTATATTCCGGATGCTTCTGACTCCGGACCAAGTACTGAGATGCTGTGGACTGTGCAGGACCTGTTAAGCTTGTTCCCACGGAAATATTGGGACCTCTTCCAGGGTGTGACTTTCTCATTCCCTAAACCTCCACCAATCTCAGACACACCCCCTTTTCACACATTTCTACTCCAAATGCAGGCGCCAGATTGCAGTCATGTGACACAGACCTCCTGAGATGGGCCAAGAAACGTGTCCCACTTCTAACACCACACCTTGCGTCATGAGAAGTGTCCTGGTAACTACTCAGCAGAAGCCCACATACATGTATATTCAAACAACTGTACATATGTGTCACCGGCACACAAAGAGTCAAATATTTAACAACAATTGACAGTTATTTTACAGTTTAAAGTTTGGGTCTTATAAAACAAATAATCATATCAAAAAAAGCTCAGAACATTACCAGAAAAGTTACATAAATGTAATCCATTCCATGTGCCCAACAAAAAAAAAGTTCGGATATGTACAGCTCTGGAAAACAAATGAGCCAACAGCCACATTTTTAGTTTCACTCATTTCTCACTTTAAGGGTATGTGCCTGTGTAAAATATACATTTTTTGTGAACTCTAGCCTGGTTCTTCCCTGTTTCTCATTGATGAAGGGCTTCTTCCTGGCTTTATGGGTCTTCAGTCCTGCTTCTAGGAGCCTGTTATGAACTGTCCTAGCTGTGCACCTCACACCACT
>JAODJW010000117.1:24301190-24329950 GCA_026777045.1 Hyperopisus bebe | reverse complement strand
TCTCTCTCTCTCACACACACACACACACACACACACACACACACACACACACACACACACACACACACACACACACCTGGTACCATATGACAGTGCCCATGTTCCATTTCATATTACCTTTCAGTTTAATACCCCCACCCAAACAATACTTTTTCGAAAAAGCCCAATTTAGTCATCGCTACAAGGCTGTTGAACTGAGAACACGATTCAGATCCTCTGCTAAAGAAGCACAAAATTCACCACGTTCAACATGATCACATTCACACACTATCCCTATACAGCCCTATCCCTCTTGGAAAACGTGAAATATAAAGCAAGAGGCCAGTAAAGACGGAGGAACACTACTTTATGAATGGTTTTTGTATAGATGTTATAAAGTCTATTAAAAAAATTCCAGAAATGGTAGTTATACAGAGGATATAAAAGTCTTGAGGATGCAAATAATCCTATTTTATATCTCTCCATTGTTCCGGGTTATTTTTATCGAAGTCTCCTCTCCAGATGACCCCGAGGAAGATTAAGCTAAAGCTAAGATGAACAGAGAGACACTCTTGGATCTGTATGCTGTCACTCATCGAGCACCATCCCAGAAGCACGGACAACCAGTTCAACATGAGTGTCACCTCGAGTGACGAAAGGGCCACAACATCGAAAATCTGGGAGCACTGAAGGTGAGGGGATCAGTGTCAGCATTTCTTAGCTTTGGCTAGAAGGGCTTCTATTTAAAGTTCCCAAAAGTACTGCTGGAGATAAACTCCTGCGAAGGGGCCCCTCCCAACAGTAATCCGTGTAAAATTTGGCACGACCCATCTGGAAGGCGTGACAGCTGTCAGGCAGTCAACTCCTCTGCTGGATGGGTTCCGTCTGTCTGTCCTCATGCCATTTTTGAGTTCAGCCATTTTGCTCAGTACACTTCCCTCTCGAGAGGCATCTGGTGCAATGTGGGTCTTTGGTTGGCCAAGCCACCCCTCAGGTCACGCATCAGAAGCATGATCTTTCTTAGCAGAGAATAAGAAGTGGACTCAGACCAATAGAGCGTTTTCAGATCCCTCTTTCTGCAAAAAGACGTCCCACTCAAATCTCCTCCAACTCAAATGCCAGACAGTTCTCTCTGTTTCTCTCTCTCTCTCTCTCTCTCTCTCTCCCCCTCTCTCATCTACACGGTGGAGCTGATGGGGGGTGGGAAATCATCAGTGGGTGTGTCCGGCACCACCAATAGCGTGCTGCTGTCCACAGAATCCTCTCGCCCTCCTCGGGACCGTGCCGGCGCCAGACTCTCCTCCAGAGCCCCAGACTGGGGACTGTTGGCTTCCATGTCAGGCGGGTCACCAGTAGGGGGTGCTATGGCACTCCTTCCTATGGAGACAGGAGGACAAAGCAAGCAACAAGAATGACTGTGTTGTACTATAAAAAAAAAAACCAAACACACTGGGGATGCACCGTACCAGTGCATTGCTCATTTTCACACCATGTGTGCATGTCATCAACATAATACATGATTTTGCACCGGCTTTCCGCTTGTAGGAGTGGTGTTTTTTAAATGCAGTTGGGCGCTTTGTCGGCGCATCACTATGTTAAGGCAGCACGATATCATTGTGCTTTTCACAACAAAGATCGCACTTTTATTAAAATAAAAAACACACACACATATAATTAAGTCCCCGTTCCCAGTCACTAGCTTCCATTTTCCCCGTCTTCTGACATCATTATTTCACTTTCGGCAATGCGCGGACGAGCTGATGATGCCAGGAGATGAGGACGCGCCGCCACCTCATTCAATGCCTGCTTCACCTCGAAAGGCTTGTTGCGACGGAGGTGCTCCTGTATATCACGTGCTCACGCCTTTTCACCTCACGCACGAGCACGTCCGTTTCCTCACCAGAAAAGCGATATGGTTTGCCGGGCAAATGCGCCACTGGAATAACAATCCGCAGTAAATCATGCGCCACTGCCTTTTAAAGGTTAGGTGACGTGCTGTTCCAATTGGTTCACTGCACGTTATGCCCAAATCAAACCTCTGAATAATTAAGACAGTTAGGACAACCCTCTTACTGCCTTGCACTGACGGTAAGTCTGGTTATTCCGCGTCAAAATAGGGAAATGGATTTGGCCACGCCCATTACTGTTAGTTCCACTTTGTGCTTTGCGTTAGATTGGCATTGAACATTAGGGGCTCTATTTTGACACAATTTCAGTTAGCAAGTTCAGGCTTCGAAAAGTGTTTCAACTGAAACCGAAAATTCAATTTATGACTTTTTCAGGTGAATGTTTTGAGTTGCTGAAATTTTGGTGCATCACTAAAGCAAACAATTATTTAGCATATTGTCTGTACTTATTGGGCTAAACTAAAAATGGAGCTGCAGGATTTCCCCAGGAAATTGGAGAGAAAACTCAAAATGCAAATGATCAGTGACAGTACTGAGCAGAATGTTATATTTTTTTCTAGAAATTGATAACGGACCTTCTTCATGGGAGATAAGGACTTTTTAAGAACCAGTATCAAAGACTAATCATAACAGCTCCTTATGTCTTCAACATGAGATACCGTCACAACGTGCTATTGGTAAGGTGGCCGCACACTTCAAACCTTCACAAAACCGATACTGAACACGTCAGCAAGAACAATCTCTCATCTTTCAAACTGCACATTTGTAACGATCCTGCCACCTTGGTCATTCTGTGTCACGCCACAACCTTAGAGGGGACAGAATGTTTTCGATGCCGCAGACTCACGTATAGAGCACAAGCAGACATACTGTGGCAGCTGTGCGAGTCATTTTAATAAAAATGGTAGCCACTTTTAGTTTAATACCAGCAACAACAAAGACAGGGAAGCCAACAATTTACACGACACTAATGGTTACACACTAATGAAACACACATATTCCATGACAAACATTAAATGTTTACGATATATACCATTAACATAAATGCACAAATACATAGTAAATTTACACCACCTACAAATACATGCAGTGTGGTCTGAAGCACGCCGGTAACTGCATAATTAGATCCTGCTGACCAATCCCATGGTGTCGCATTTATATCAGCCAATTGTGGACAGTGGGCGGGATCAGTGGGGACCCTGCTCAGGTGGTGCACCGAAATGGTGATCACTGCACATACAACATCGTATCGCTAAAATGACATTGATTCCGTTAATTTTGTTTGAAGTATGCAGCCACCTTTAGCACGAACAGTCACCTTGTATGTGCAGTCAGGCTGGGGGGCGAGGCCTACCCAAGTCTATGTAGAGGAGGCTGTCCGGGTTGATGGAGTCCTCATATGGGGGCGGGGGGTCGTCAGGGTGCTGGATGTCAGGGTACTTGTATGCCGCATAGGGAGGTGGGGGCTCCTGGAAGTGGAAGGCGCCCCCCTCTCCGTCGTCAGACAGGTGCAAGGGTGTCAGACCGGTGCCGAAGACATCGGGGCCGTAATCGAACCCGGGGACTCGACGACCCAGGTTGAAATGATGGACTGGGCATGTGACACAGAGAACACCTTTCAGTAAATGCCGATGGAATCGCAGAGGCAGTGCAGGAAAACAAGCACACTGCACAAAGACTGGGGCGGTCGTGGGCTTACGGTTGCCGCCGACGAGCGTTTCGATGCGCTGGCGTCTCCGCTGCCGCAGGCGATGCACCATGAAGAGTAGCAGGGAGAGGATGAGGAAGGACGAGATGCAGCTGACAATCAGGCGCATGCCACTGGCCATGGAGTCAAAGAGGCTGCTGCCATCTGCAACAAGGGAGAGACAAGGGCAGCTTCAGCAAATTGTTCCCAGACTAATTCTGGCTTGCTGGACAACACAGGCAGGCCAACAAAAAGTTTCCCAGGGACATAAGACGTTCTCCGCTGATCTGTGGGTCAGGATTCTGATTTGGAAAGTTGTCGGTTCAAATCCTATGTCCTATGTTTTGTTGGCGAGTCCAAGAACAAGACCCTCAACTCCATTTGCTGCAGTGACCCTCCCCTCTGATTCTCACTTGTACATTGCTTTGGACATAAGTGCCTCCTAATAAATAAATGAATGTAAATAAGCACCAAGAGCAGTGGTGGGGAATGGCACCACCTAGTGGCAGCACTGCAGAAAAGCGGACTTTAACGTCACAGAAAAACAAATTTCCATCCTAGGTAAGGAAAGCATTCCATTCCGCGCCACATTTACTCATACAATTTGCATATCATTAAAGTCGATATCCAGATAAATGAAGAAAAAAAAAAAAACAGAAATTTAAAAAACAGCAGAATATTAAACATTCCAAGCATTCATAACATTCTCAACTGCAAAGACCATGAAACACGGTATCAAACTTCCCAACCAATCATCCGCCTGGCAACAGGGAGCCTGTTAATGTGACAGGCCGAGCCCCCCCCCCCTTAACTATGTGTATGTGTAACACTGCACCCCGGCCTCTGGGCCGAATGCGCTCACACCATCACGTTACGCAACCTGTTGCTGCTGCAAATGTGCCAAGTAGGAGGAAATATCTGCTTGTAAAACTGCACCCACTTCCTGCTCGCCCTTGATTGCGAACGACAGCTGCTAAGTGGTTTTTCATCGCGCCGAGACACGGGCTTCCGCTTTCCACGCCCCCGGCGGCGGACGAGCGCTGGACCGAACGGTCAAGCAAGAAGGGCCATTTCAGCGCTTCCTGACTTACTGGTGAAACATCGACAACCAAGTATCGCCAATTTACGACCGCTAACGATGCAGTTTATGGTGACATTTTCCCAGCCGTGTGTTAATCCGCTAGCAGCAGTTAAGGATATCCATTCACCTTACCATCCATCCATCCATCCACTTATACCAAGACAGGGTCATGGGGGGCCTACAGCCTTTTCCAGAAAGCACCCTAAATGGGATGTCAGTACAGCCCAAGACACACACAAACACACACACACACACACACACACACACACACACACTATGGACAATTCTGAGATGCCAATTCAGCTACACTGCACAATTTCCGGCTGTGGGAGGAACCCAGGTGAACATGGAGGAGGCTCGGACTGGGCTCTCGTACCCGTGTCCAGACAGGTGAACTTGCAGCACTCCCGCGGGTCCCTAAGGAGGTGCTGGCACCCCGCTGGGCGCTCGCACAGCGCCGCCACGCACATCTCCGGCTCGCCGTCGTGGCATGTGCAGCTCAGGCACGGGTCGTCCCCCTTGGGCGTGAAGTAGTAGCCCTCGCCCACCACGTTGTCCTTGATGTCCACACAGGTCTGTCCTGGGGGGTGAGGGAACCACCGTCATGCCTTCCTATGCCGACACCCCCAAACCCACCCCATAAACTAAAAAAACCACAAGACAGATGTTTAGTCCTGAACGAACTTATCGGCAAAGCGGTACCGATCCGATACGAGTGCCAGATGCCCCAAAATAACTCAAAACAACCCCAAGAAAAACGAAGAACTCCAGAAAGCCCGGGAGATCCCGACTGTGCCGGTGGACCTACTCCTCTTGCAGAGGAAGGGGAATTTCTTGTAGCAGTCCTCGGCATGCCAGCTGTGGAGACCCCTCTCGCTCATGGTCTTGATCTGGAAACGCTGCAGCTGGGCACAGAAGATGCTGTCCTTGGTTAACTTGCCCTCCCCGAAGGTTGTCAGGCCCTCCGGTGGCAGGAAAACCTGCATGGACCCTGATAGGGAGACAGTGACAATGTGCACAGTCAACATTAAGCACAGTGTGATTAGACAGCAAGGAATCACTGGAACCCCAAACCCAGCGAGACACTAACCTTTATAAGCCACTTCCCAATGTCCCTCCAGGGAATGGTTCTGGTTGGTGACGACGTACTGGTAGCCCACCCAGAACCTGTGCCAGGAACCACAGCACAGTGTTACATAAACACAAGGCTACAGTGACAAAACCAAAACAACAACAAACCGAACAAACGTTTAGTTAACACTGCAGACAAGGCTGCAGAGGTTCGTTAGACTGACCGTAGAGGGAACTAAATAAGGATTATGTCTGGGAGAGAAAACTGAACCTTAGGCAGTACCAACCAGGACAGTAGCTCTAAGAAGAAATTTTTGAAGTTTTTGTTTTTTATACAGCAAATCCGTCTAGTTCTCCCCAAACGAGCTTGATGGGGCAAACGGCTTCCTCTCGTTTGTAAATTTATGTTCTTATGTTGACTGCCTGTTTGAGAAGCGTGGCTTAAACATGTGATGCATGGAGTTTCAGGGTAAACAGGAAGTGAAGGACCAGCAGATGGTCAGGTCGTCCCCAAAACGGGAACAGGGACGCCTCCCACTCACTTGCACTGGTCCCTGCGCTCGCACACTTTCTCGTCGAAGTCGACCTCGATCCTCAGGATGAACTGCAGCTCCTCATCGGTGACGAAGGTGGCCAGAGAACCGTTGACCCTCTGGCACGTCTCCACCGCCTGCCAGTAGTTCTCGTTCCTCAGGTACACCCTGTAGCAGCTGGCTGTCCGTTCATAGTGGTGCCAACCACTGGGACACTTCTCTGTGGGCGTGGCAGTGGGTGGGAGTTAGCACTGCGGGCATCTATCACCCCATGTGCCAACATATCCTTAAAAGCTTACTGTATATTCTTGATATTCTTTAGTATGAGTATTACAGGATAGGAGTTTACAGACTTAAACCTGCAAGGGTGGGGACTGTAATATTTTTCACATTGTGTAAACAAGGCAAAAATCCTGGCATTTTGTCACTTTGCAAAATGTTCCTACAGACCCCATGTTGAGAACAGCTGCCACAGCTGATTAACCACTATTTTTGGCGCGTCAGGCTGTCCTGCCTCAGGTTGACCCCAACCCTGGAACCGATGGCGGGAGCTAATTGCTCAGAAAAGAGGGGCGGGGAAGGGGGCGGGCCTTACTGTTGAAGCGCACAGGCTGGGCCACTCCCACCACGTCCTCCAGCGGGTCAAAGCCGTTGCCGTAGCGGAATCTCTCCTCGCGGGTGGCTGTTGTGGGGTGACCAGGGCAGAGCAACAGGGAAGAAACAAACGCAGGTCATGTGACATGTGATGTCATCCTAACAGCGGTAAAGAAAAAAAAAAACATTTCAAATGCTCCTTTTATCTTTTACACATTCCAGTCTTACTGTTTGGTACAGCTCCTAATCCTACACAGAAGGTGTTTTGAAAAAGAGACGCTTCCAAACACAGGAGGTCGTCTGAACTGCTATGACAATTACGACAACCCAAAAGACGTCAACCTCAAAGGCTGTCGCCATCAGCAACCCAATGCAGCTTTTTTTAATAAAAGGGGGGGGGGATATCTGTGGAAGAGTGTGGGATGTGTACTCTCAGCCAGATGATGTGGGGAGTGGGAACAATGGCATTTCCTGTAGCCTCCCCTCCCTGAACTCTGCAACCGGCAAGACCGATTCCCTTGATTAGACGGATCCATCGCTGCCTTGGGGGTTGGGAGCTGAGCTGAGGACCAAAGAGCTTCACCCCCACGTTCCTAGCTTCCTCTGCCAGACACCAAAAACCAAACCCTGCGACGACATTCATCACAGAATTCCTTTATCATCCCGATTACTCGCCCCGAGAAAAGGCACATTCCTCTGAACCCCAGACGCCGGGATTTAAAAAGGGAAAAGCCTACAACAGGAATATCTTCCTCACAGACAAGAGACCCGCAGAAGCAGTAATGAAAAACAAGCCATGGCAGTGCTCCATGTTAACAGATCAGGGCCCAGAGCATCAATCCACCAATGGGATAAAATGAAAGGGCGGGGCAAATCTAAACCGCTGCTCACTATTGGTGAATCTCAGCCTCTGCGGTACGAGCCACTGGATACGCGACCCCGTAGCCATGGTAGCGATGACCTCGTTTATCGTGCTGCATTAAAGGACTGCTTGCAGCCAGACTATTGTGTTACTGTAAAAAATGCTTCAGTTAGCAAATCATACAGTTCAGGCTTGACGTCATCATCATTTCATGTTATATCCAGACTGCGGTAAACAGAAGTACATTTGCGGCATGGTGGTGGTGGGGGGGGGACTTACGAGGACAGTCCAGCTCGTCGCTCCGGTCTTCGCAGGCGGCCCAGCCATCGCATCTCCAGGATGCGGGGATGCACTGCAGCTTCCCACTGCGGCACAGGAACTGGTCAGTGCCACAGCGCAGCTCTGCAACAGACGACGACAGGCGTTGGAATGTGGGCGCAGGCGAGCTCCGTCTCAAGTTCAGATGCATTGTGGGTAACGGTAGCCCTTCCATTACTGTGCCTGGTGGCACTCTTCTAAAAGGGGGGGTCGCAGGAGGACTTAATGTGGGGCAAACAAGCTCCACCCTCCACTGCTTGGATTAAACACGTGGCACAAGTTATTCTCCTGGGGGGGAGCAGATTTAATAACAGGCACCCCAGATCATCGACGCTTTTATTTCTTACTAGTGAAAAATAGGCAGAAAGTAACAGCACTGAAATAATACAGTTTAACTCCAAAATTGATCACTGCATGAAAAAAATCAATAGGTTTAAACCTATTTCTCCTAAGTGGGGGGAGGGGGTGTTGTTTAATTAATCTTTTAGTGACAGCCCCCTGCAATGCTTGCAATGTCGTCCTTCCGAGAGGCGGTAGTGACAGAGTGCTGCTTACATTTACAAATTGAGCGGACGCTTCTGTGGAAAGCGACATAAGGAGGGACAAATAGCACTCAGCGAACATCCATCCTGTAATGGGGTTCACTAGGCATATGTGCAGGTACCTGAACTTCACTGCAAGCACAAGTACAAGTGGAAACAGTACAGGGTCAGGGGCTCCCCAGCCACTACACAACTAAACATTTAAGTAACTAAACTACTAACGCAAGAGTATGCCATGGCCTGCAAATGAAATATAAGAGCATTCAAAAAACAATAAGGGTTGGAGAGGAATTCATGAAACACGCAAGTCTTTAAGGCATTTCTTGGAAGGTAGGGAGGGAGTCTGGTGACCTGGTAGCTTGTTTCACTATCGGGGAACCACGCAAGAGAACCATCTGGAGTGACACTTCACACGCGAGGCGAGGAACTCCAAGCGGAGATGGTTTTCTGACCAAAAGGGCCGAGATGGGACACGGGTTGTGAGGGGCCTTCTGATGGGGATGGGTTCCTGTCCATTAATGGATCTGTAAGCCATCACCAAGGGCTCAAACTTGATGTGAGCACCAATATGGAGTCAATGAAGAGAGACAGGGAGGAATGTGGCACGAGAATGCTTGGGCTGAATGAATATCAGATGTACTGCAGGATCTTGAAACATCTGCATTGGTCTGACAGCGCAAGCAAGTGGACCGGCCGGTGAAACAGAAAAGGTCTGATCTTCCTGATGTTGCACAGGGTGAATCTGCAAGACTGAAAGACAGCAGCTATATGCTCAGCAGAGGATAGCTGGTCATCTATGATCACGCCTAAATTCCTGGAGGACTTTGATGGAGACAGTGTGGATGATCCAAGCTGAACAGCAATGTCATGGAGGACAGCAGGGAAGACAAGAAGCTCATCTGATGTAATTTAATTCATTTAATACAATGAATCCAATTAGACACATGCAGAAACATCATAAGGAAGAATACTGGGAAATCGCAAGGCTTTCTCAAATGAAGAATGTACCAATGCCTCCTGTATGTGTATTTAATCCTGTGTTCGATTCTCTCTCGCTGAATCGGAACTCGGATGAAAATGTCACGGAAAATGTCACTTCCCGACGGAAACACGCCTCTTATGACTTTGATGTTGAACAGAATTTTGTTGTCCGAGTTTCCCCTGCGACGTCATTTCAATATGGCGACTTACACAGTCAACAGTAATTCTATTTTATAAAGATTTAAAAATGTTTATTTTGGTAAATGTATTAATAGTTATAAATGTAATCGCACGTATATGATTTAGAGAATACCATATCATGACCGTAAACAGTATCCTAGCATGCAATATCAGATTTTTACCAGACTTGTTAGTGTATTTTGTTTGTTTGTAGTTTGTTTGCCTCTCGAAAAAGAATATCGCTATGAATGTACTAAAATATTTCATAAAGCTTTTAATGTGGTTTGACTAGTTCGTGTTTCTTGTTTGTTTGTCTCTCGGAAAAAAAGAATCTCACTCCAAATCTGCTAAAATATAAAGCAGCAACACACAGCAGCGTGTTCATGGAGGCAGCCATGTTTGTTCCTAGATGTGGTAGCTTGAACGGGAGATCGTCGGAGGCGATGTCACTCACCTTGGAATTTCCGAGTTCCAAGAGATAATCGAATGCACCATCAAGATTTATTAAAATATCAGATCAAATCGGCAGATATATACCGAATGGATCGGATTGGGGTACCAAGAAAATGGATCAGGGCAATGGGGACATCCTTATTTGTTATTCTTTTAAATATAAAACTAAACTGCAAATGTGGATATGTGTTTCGAAATCTAATCAGCTACCCCCCAAGGAATTTAACAAACAGGCTAATGGATGAGCTAAAATAATTAGCCAGCAGGCCAGATGGCTAGCACTCCTGCTGGATAACTGATGTCACCCACGTTTTAGGTACGTTTTTTCTGTGATGATGCAACTCGGCATCAACCCAGTGGATGGGTCTTCGCTCATCCAAGGCCCTATTACTGGTTCCAGGAATAATCTTACAAATCCTTAAAAATTACCAACATCAGGTGCCTCTAAGCGCAGCTCATCTCTCTTTGCCAATATGCACACAAAAGTCTTCAATAGGCCCACGAATGTACAGCTGGAGAAAGCGGTGGCCATTCAGCCAATCCTGAGGCTCCTTCAGACTGACCCCCGCCCACCCGGGACCTCAGTGACTCAGAGAAAGTGGATCCTCACTCTTTTATTGAGCATTCATGTCCTTGAGCACATTCTCCAGGCTGAGCAGACTCATCATCTTTCATCATCAAGCCTTACGCCTCTTTCCAGGTGGCCGTGTTCAATAATGTTAGCAGGGGAAACGTGTTCATATTCAACAAAGTGTTAACTTAAATCTTAACGTCTTCAAAATCTATTTTTATTAGTAAGCATAGATTTTGCATGTACAAGATACATAGGAAAATGTACAATTCTCCAATACAAATTCCCATGGAAAGTTCCGTCTGCAAATTCCCGAAATCTGCATCCCTATTGGGAACCCACAATCCAAATGGAAAACCTGCCTCCTACGTTCCTCTGGTTCACATACATACAAAAGATGGTCTCGACATATCGAATCTCTCATTCGACAGTAACTGCTCTCTACTTTCGATGTGCGGTGAGACTTTTCATAAGAATTCTCTCTCTTGTGCTTTAAAAGCACACAGCAGCAGTCTGGGCAGGCTACAGGAACCTTACCGCTCGGCCAATTAATTGGGTCCATATGCTGCACATGCCTGCATGAACAGCCTGGCAGGATGGCTGAAAGGGGCCCCTTCAAATGCCAGACCGGGCCCTCCAGATCGGCCCCTGTCTAGGACACGCTTTGGCCCATTTAACTCACCCCATTTCACATCCTGCGGCTGGCAGGAGGGGCCAGTTTGGCTCGTGGCCTGAAGTTACTTCACTGTGGCAAGATCTGGCTTGTATGGAAGCCGTACATGCCAGTGGTCTGATCCCTTTCACGCGGACGACGATTCTATGCGACATCATCATGCTATCCATCCCTGCCCGAAATGCAACCCCTTTTTATGTGTACAATCAATTTTTATATCTGTCACCCACAACTGAAGGCAACCACTCTGGGAAATCACTCCACCTCTTTAATTAAGACTAGACCAGTCTCTCCCAATGAAAAACACAGCCAAGCGATTTTAACCCGGCCTTATCTATTAGAGAATGCCACTCATCTGCTTTCCATACAAGTGAAAATTAAACCTAGCAGCCATTCTTGCAGAACTCAAGCACCTCTAATAATACCGTCTCATTAGAACAAATTTGGCAGACAAGTATCACGACACACCAAACCAGCTTTCAGTTAACACTCTCAATCCGGAAAAACAAAGGTGTAGAATTACAAGTTTAACACACCTCCCTATGCGCAAGCTCCCAATTCTGGTGATTTGAAGCAGTTTCTTTTTTCGCCCCTTCAGGATCTTTCCAATCTGTAATAAGCGACCACCTGATTTCCGAACCGATTTCCCTTTGCCAGCCACCCCGCCTGTCCTACATTCCTGACAGCCAGATACTCTGAGCCACACACAGCAGCCTTTCCACACACAGGCACCTGTCACGCAGACAGACCTAATCCCAGCCTGAAAACACCTACAGCAATTGGGCGTTTTTCTTCTGCCATTAGGTCACCCTAAACATACCCCACCACGGCACGCCTCCTTGGACCCCAGACCTCCCACTTAAACCGCGTCTATTATTATCCAGCCGTTCGTTATTATTCCTGAGTCTCGCAGCCATGTTTGCGACTCCCCAACCCATATGCACCCCCAGGCCAAAGTGCAACGCCGATCCAAACTGCCGATCCCGCACCAGATGGGCAAACAGCACAAAGATAAGGGGAAAAAAAACTCTAACCCAATTTATCGGTGTTTTAAGCCGATCACCCTGCTGGGTAAAACCTTCGTTTCTCTTCCCTTTTGTATCACATTAAGTATCTGCGACACCGGCGCAAATGCCACATAAAGGATCTCTGTTTAAGGCACTGATCTAAATGCATGTCCACTCCAGAGCTACGGATCTTTCATTACGATGCTGCACGTCCGGACACACTTACTCAGCTCCAGTCACATACTAACCTCAAAGCAACTACATATGCATTTAAAATGACCTTTTTTGTTAAGGATTTTCCCACTAAATATCCATGTAGCAAGGATACTGCAAAGTAAAAGAGGGTTGACCGACAAAGTGTATTTAATGTAAAGTTTACAGATGCGTGTCTGCGTCGTGACGCAAATCATAAATTTAGCTGAAATAAGCCGTTTTTTATTTCTGGTATACCGAGTAGCCAAAAAGCGGTAGCAAATATTTCAGACTTGCAAGTCAAGCATCAAGTCCGTTTTCTCAGTTTCGTAGTTAACACATGTAAATGGATTTAAAAAGAAAGAAAATTCGGAATAGTGGACAAATGACTAATCTCTTGTATAGGGGCTTATCCGATCGAGCCGCTTAGCCGGAGATTGCATGCACTGCTAGTCTAAATCCCGTCGGCAGACAGACAAGGACAGGGGGCCTAAACTCTTTCGCCCCCACCGGCCTCGGATCGCACAGTCTCCCCGGACACCCCCCTATTTCTTGGCCATGCTAGGACTGGTTCCAGCCTCGATCCCCCCGCGAAGATCTGCATAGGGGATTGCGCTTCCTCTGCAGCGATCTGCACGCAAGCAGCCTTACCTGACCGCGGCGGGTCCGATACACTCAGCGCGCAGAGGAAAGACAGGAGGGCGACACCGCTGCAGTCGGGCTTCGGCAACATTTATCCTCCATTCATCATAGTAGCCCCCACACAGAAATATATCTAAAATAAAGGTGTGAATTGCACACTCGCAGACTCGACACGGGGATTATTCCATTAGCTTATCCTATGGACGCGCACTAAAGTCAGACATGACAATATATCAGATTATTCTCAGAGGAATACTGGAAAGACACCCCACCGCTCCAACACCTTCCAGTCCAAATTTCCAATAAAACAAGATGGCTCCCTCCTCCCATCACAAAAATACCAAGTCGACGGCCGGCCAATCGGTTTCCAGCAGGGGGCGGGTCTCGCACGCGGCGCCGCTTCGCTTGCGCGTCACTGTAAACATGACAAGTCAGCTGACGGCATGGGACGTGATTATCACAGGGATAGTGAACTGTGGATATTTGATACCCTGTAAAATTGCAAAGGTTAAGTCTTTATATAAATAAGTATAAAAGTAAATGTTAGTATAAACAATGCTTATCTAAATACTATGATAATAAAAACAAAGGCATACATCAAACAAGGGAAAACGTCTTGGCATGTATTGAGATATCAATCAAACAGTCAATCAATCAATCCATCCCTCCGTCTTTTATACAAGTTTGTGCTATGCAGAAGGGGGGTGGGATAATACAGTCTCTTGTTTGTACATTGAATTGCATTTGACTGACGTTTAATCATTGACATCAATCCTCTCCTTAATACCAAGCGAAAATGTTTCAAATATATAGAATATATATTAGAAGGCACTGGGACTTTTTAGACGGCTCTAAGGGGCAAGTTTATATAACTTGTAAAAAATTAATTAGCATACTTGAACAAGATCTAGGGCTATTGCTCCAACATTCATTAAATACAATCATTAAACATGTACACATCTAGACTTATCCTGATTGCTCACTATTCAAATCTTACTATTTTGATATTGACAATTTAGATCATTATTTTTTTATTAATAAGAGGATTGATCCTATGACAACGGCAGAAAACATTTACATGAACCTTAATCGTGACCATCAAATGTCATAACATTCGATCGAATCGTTCGAAAAATCGATTCGCAAAAATTCACTTTTTATTAAACTGTAGACCTAATAAGCATCACTAGGGAATTCTAATGAGGGAATGACATATTTGAAATTTGTCTCGTAAACAATAGCAACACCTGACGTAGCACAACAGAAAAATAACGTGGAATGGGAGATTCATGGAGATTCTTTAGTGCTGAAGAAACGAGGTTACACACATGGGGTGCTAATTGGAGACAGGCCGTAAGTCAGCGAGAGATCCGCCTGTTCCGGGGAGTTATAGCGCCACTTTGCCGTAAGGTTCGTTAACAACAAACATGCGCCGGCAGGTTTCTTTGACAAGTTTTTGCTACGCGAGCTCGAAAGTCTTGCATAGCTGAACCATCGCAACACTGACAAGTTAACTGAGAACTTGGAGTGCTGTGAAGAAAAAGTATTATCACTGGACTCGGCTCTTCCTACTTGCTGGAGCTCATTAAGCATAAAAGGTGCTTTGGCTGACAGCTTCATCTGTCAACTCTTCCCTCAGCTAAATCTAGCTATAAAATACACTCCCAAAATAGGCATTTTTCTAAAGTAGGAAAACCTGATCCTCCAGCAAGACTTCAATCTAAATGTGTTGGATTTTGGGTTCAGCAAAAAAACCGCCAATGCCACCAAAGGCAAGAATCGCGTGAGCCGAATCTTCTGTGGCTCTGTCCCATACGACGCTAAAAATTTACGATGATCCGAAGCACGGGAATTATTTTATTCATCATGATCACTGGGTCAGCGTCATACAACAATTCCAACATCAAGAAAATGGTCACGATTCAAAAACAGCACCGTGTTCATTTCCCAGCATCGTGTAACCTGCGAGCACAGTGCAAGGATCTGATTCTACTTCCCCCAGATGTTATCCCTAGAACTGGGCTACAGGGGAGACCGAGATGGACCCCGTCGCAAAAGGCTTCTTTCAAGAAGAATCAGAGCAAGAAGCCCACTGACCAAGCAACCCACAGTGACAAGGAGGTCCAGAAGGAACCCAGTTCTGACCATAGGTTCTCACCCTTAAAAAAGGCTTCCCATTAGTTCAAGCACAGAAGCAACTCCAGTTGTCGATATAGTAAATGTATTTTTGTACTAGAAAAAATACACCAAAAAAAACTGGTACTTAAATAACACTAATAGGAATATTTAAGCTTAAGGGCACGTGTCACACAAAACATTCCTATGCATCAAATCACCATTGTATGATGCAAAAAAAGAGACCAACACAGATCTTAAATATAAGCATAATATATTTAGATCATAAAAAAAAATAACTGTACAAAATGTTTAGATTCCCCAAACAAAGCATCTTCTGTCACTGTTGACGCATACCCCACTGACATGTCTTTGTACACCTGCAGTGATGTCCGAGTTCAGTAAGAAAGCGCTAAGGCTCCAAGAATGCAGCGCACGGATATCCTCCCCATCAAACAATCCAGCGTCCGGATTGGACCTTTCCGAAGGACACGCAAGAATCCACTACCCAAGAGCTCAGAAGAAGTCCGACGCCTTCTTCCTCTTGGGAAGTTGCAGGAGGTTATCTGTGATGGAGGCGGGGTCCTGGGAGGCGGGGGTCCTGGCACTGGTGGGCGTGGGGGTACTGGTGGGAGTCCCAAGGCCACCCACGGGTGTCTTGCCGCCGGCGGTCCCGTGTGCGGGTGATGGGGTGTAGCTGGCCCTCAGAGCTTTGTCTGTGTACTTGCTAGACGTCCTGTTCACAAGTCTCTGCAGTGCTGGGGACAGTGCAGGGTTCAGGCCTTTCGGGGTCAAACTGCAACAGCGAATAAGGGATTTTACAATTGCATTCGCGGGTAACACTGAGCGAATGAGAGCTGTTTACGAGCCGTCTCAAATAAGCCGGCGATTGAGGAACGGAACTGGAATTACAAAACGGCTCTACGGACACATTCGCCTGGCAAGACATACATGTGATGCAATAACCAGCAAGATACCAAACCCTTAAAAATAGAAGTGTAAATATTTAAAACCTCTGTAGGGAGACAGGCAGTAAAATAAAGAAAAAGAAAAGAAAAATCCAAAACCTGACTTAAATGAAACCAAAACCTTGATTCTTTAACTCTCCCCAAGATGAATATTTTATGATTTACCACTTACCACTTCAGAAACATCACAGCTCAGAGATGTAAGCTGACACTTTGGTAAATTGCACAACATTATCCTGCAGTCAGATGCCACAACTGCAGCCATTACGCTCCAGCCGGCGCTAAGTGGCTGGGGAGTGGAGCCTCTCACCTCGCCAGGTTTTCCGTAACCTTCCGCAGCGCTTCCTGTTTCTTCGCCCGGTTCTTGGCCGCGGCCTCATTGGCCATTTTCAGACCCAGCCTCTCTCTCCTCCCTGGCTCGGGAATCTACATGTGGCCCACAGGGTGAACAATATTTTCGCAAACAAGGCAAAGCAAAACTAAAAGGTGGAATAAAACAAAGCAGAACAATGAACTTACACGACATACAAAGCACTTTCTCTACCGAGAAGTTGCTGTTTTATTGTGCACCAAAGACCAACGTACAGACCGACATACAGACCGACATACAGACCGACATACAGACCGACATACAGACCGACATACAGACCGACATACAGACCGACGTACAAACGCTCACAATCTCATGTTCTACCTTAAAGGACGGTCCAAGGTTCCTCTCTGAATAAGGAGTATCAGATCCATCGAGGCGGAACGGGGTGCTCTCTATTTCACCCCAGGTCATCAAAGGAGACTCCGCCACACCTGCGCAAGGAGGCCAGATTTTAATGGGGTGTAAAACAGAACAACCATAGCAACTCCACGACAGAGATGGATTAGACTAACGATGCCCTCATGCAGAGTCAGGATATACGCTCCCCCAGGACTGAAACAAAATTCCTCACTCCGCAACTGTGTATCCATGCTGTTCAAGAGATGATTAATCATCCATAAACCAGGTTCCAAAGCACTCACCAGGAGCAGGGGAAGGCGTCCCCACAAAACCAAATCCATTCACCTTGGGGGATTCGTGTGGAATGAGCTCTTTGCCATCTGGACCAACTTTCCCCTGTTTGAACTACGAAAAAAAAAACACAGAAAATGGGTTAATCTACACCAATATTTCTCAACTGACAGGTGACGGACTGTGTGGTCAAAAAGTTAAATTTTACCACCAGCAAGCCGAGCTAAAAATTTTATTCCTTTATTAAACTCCGATTCACAAAGGTTTCAGCCAAAAGCCCTGGATACGTTTTGGGTGTGAGCCCACGTGTGGCGTGTAAGAGGCGGAGCCAGCTGACCTGCGCATTGAGGGCGGCGGCCTGTTGCAGCTGGCTCTTGTTCAGTGCCCTGCTGAAGGGGTCTCCCACGAACCGCGTGTTCTTATGCACCACCTCCCGCGGCTTCTTGAACACGGCATCGTCGTCCTTGACACCTATGAGACCAGGCGTTAGGGGAGACGGTCTGCAGGCCCTCTCGTGCACCCTTCCGAGCCAGCCACAGCCGAGGCAGAGACACTGGACCCAGGGGTGGACTCACCCTCAGGATAGTACATCAGCGCATTCTTTGCCTTGTACTCCCAGGTTTCCACGCCTGCCTTGCCGCACTCGATGGCCTGCTTCTCCGAAGACGGCAAAGCCAGGATCTCCTCGTGTCGCTGTGACAAAGGATGACAGCAAGGCAGCATATCAGTGACACTTAGGGGAAAACTGCCCGGCTCGTGCTCATCTACCAATTTAACATTTTAAACAATCGGTGGAGCCAGTTAACGCTTCACACAAAACGACTGATATTTCCCAGCCACAAAGCTCCTCTTTTAACGCGGACAGGCTGCCCCTCCGTCAAAATTCACGTCCTTAACCACTACGCCCCCTAGAGCTTCCTCAACCCTGACCACCCACACAAAAGGTCCACTGACCACAATCACAGAACAGTCTGACAAACTCATCAAGATTTAAACCATGCCCTCAACTGCGATTATTTCAACAGAAGACCCACTGAAATTCATAAAACCCATTTGCAGAAGTAACCCAGGGCAAAAATAAACAGTGTCTTACTGAAGAACATATGGACTGTCATCGTAGATCATTGTACGGATAATCTAAATGTGTCCTGGGACCACATTCAGTAAAGGCGGGTGATTTATACAGGATGATGTTCCTTGAAGGTGCAGCAGACAAACCCCCCAGCACAACAGCGAATCGGAAGCGGAGCATATGTCTGGCAGACCTTTGCGGATTCCAGCTCGGCCTCGTACATCCAGGCATGTTTCATCTTCTCCTTGTCCTCGGCAAGCTCCATGATCTGCTCGAAGGAAGCGTTGTCCTCGCTGGTGGCTTTTGCCAGGAAGCGATCCAGTGATGGCAATTCCTTTCCCTCCTCCTCCTCCTTCTCTTTACTCCCTGCAGGAAACGGTGTGAGACTTACTGGCCCGATGCTGGTGCCTTAAGTATGCGAGTATAGAGGAAGCGGCACAGTTTTATGTTTATAATACACACATTTCTAGGACACAAAATGCCTCTTCAAGCAAAGAGGAAATTGAAAGAGGCTGTGTGTGTGTGTGTGTGTGTGTGTGAGTGCATTTATTTAAACACGTCTGGCAAGTCCAGCACTCGATCTGTGGTAACTGGTTCATATACGGTCATTCAAAAGGTGGCAGTGTCAAAGGGACATCCAGACCACAGCACTCACCTTCTTCCGTAGCTTTTGTCCCCTGCCGCAGCTTGTTTAGGGACAAAGAGGGAGAGCTGGGCTGACCCTCGGGGGTTTCGAAAGTAGCTGGAGTCACATCTGAAACAGCACAGATTTAAAAAGGTGTACCTTAAATTCCAGACAACTCAACAGGACACACCCTTTACACCTCAAATGCGATAGCTGCATACACATTTACAACCACCAGGCTTACATGGTACAGAGGTGCGTGGCGTGGACTTGGTCAAAGAAGATCCGTATTTTATGGCGATCTCTCTCATTTTCTCATGGTCCCCATTTTCTTCGGCCTCCAAGTAATCTTTCTGGGCTTGAAGTTTAGTCACATCAGGGAAGAAGTCTCTCTGGATGATCTTTTCTAAACTCTGGAAGATTGTGAGGCACCAGAAAAGTAATCACACAAGTGGATCATCGCTGTTAGGGTAGTAAACCCGATAATACTTATAAGTAAAGGACCTTCCATCCCACCGCCCTGTCGATCGCTGTTCACAGGACGCTAAGATGACGAACAAGATATAGCAACCGGGACGAGGAGTAATCAGTGCGTACCTCGATGTAAGTGTCTTCATCGAGGATTTTTCTCTTGAGCTTCTTTGTGTCCTCTGGCGTCTGTATCACGGCGAGAGCAGTGTCCGGCCTCGCCGGGACAAGCGCCCCGGAGAGAGAAGCTTTCTCGCTGGCAGCATGCATCGCGCCGCGGCCCCTGGGTTTGACAGCCGACTTCCTCGTTAACAGCTGGCCGAGTTCCCTTTGTCCGGTTAAAACGCCCGACCACCCAAAATAAACTCGCGTCGAATAAAAACGTCAAGAATTACACCATTACACTGCCCAGAATGTATTATTTTCAGCCCCAGCGAGCTTGTGCGTAAATGAGACGTAACGTCTTGGACGTAATCGGAAATTACGCTGTCGATCGAGGGTGGTGCTGGGATATGTAGTACACACGTCTAAACTTTCAAGACCGTTCATAGATCATTTTAGTTTTTCTTGGATAGCTGCATGCAATAGGCGAAATATATCCAGAAATGAATATCTAGTCATCAAGATATAGATGCACCTATGTAGGCTTTGTTCGTATATTTCATAATATATTGCTAAAACAATAATAATTATATTAATTATAATAAAAATAATAAATTATTTAAAACCATTATCGACGGTTAATTCAAATTTGAAAGCGCCATTGGAATTCAGGGCCATTGCAACGTCAAATTAGTGCTTTAAGTCTTTTAAATATGTTTTAGTAGCTCTTTTTTTCTGTGATTTAGTTTTTGCTTTCAACATTTCTCCAATGTTTTAGGTCACTTGCGCCGAAAGCCAGTCTCTTCTGTCTTCTCCATTTGGCTCGGCGATTCTTAAACCATACCTATAAAATATTTTACAAACTTTAATTTTCAGTAGAAGATAAACCATTTTGTGGCATTCTCAAAATAGCTCTTCGATCTGCTGATAAATCTATTTAAATTTCTATTTTGCTGATAAATCTATTTAAAATACACTGATGTAAATAAATACTTTGCTAGTTAGCCTACTGTATGTATCGAAGATTCTTCTCCATTTTAAATTTTATGTGTGTTCATACGAGCGCTTTTTACAATGCATATTTGACCTTTACTCACACACACATATATATATATTGTATATATATATTATATAAAACTGAAGAGACCGTCACCTCCACACGCTCCTCCCGTAAGTGAGTGCGTAGCGCCAGCTGCTCTCTGGCAGTGACGTCCGGATACTGATTCTGCACGAACAGCTCCTCCAAGGCGTCCAGCTGGTCTTCAGTAAAGATGGTGCGGTGGCGTCGGGAACGCCTCTGGATCTGACCGAAGAACAGCTCCTCAGCGTGGCCGCTATGGGTATCTGCTGGCTTAGACGCTTCTTGGAGCATTCCTCTGGACCATATGTATTGGCACGCTGCGGCAAAAGAAGTTATTGCACAACAAAGAGTCCGTCTAAATATCTACATTATGTGTACATTCTCAAATTCTGAGAAACAAAGGCATAAGGTTACATGATATATTCGATAGGTGTCCTTCCTGTCTTCGGCAAACATTGTTTAAGTCTTTCGTAAATAAAAAGTATTGATTTAATTGGTTTATTGAGATCTATACACGCAAATATGACACGCGTATTACAGATATATGACATCCTATATCTATTATTAGTGAAATGCATTTTGCACTGAGAGAGAGTATGCAAATGTGGCAGCCAGAAAGATTTGTGATTAAATACAACACTTGGAAGTGAGTAGTTCAGGCTTACCCGTCACATGGAGGTAGTCAGCCTTCAGTGACTCCCCGCAGTGAGAACAGAAGCAGCAGCACCAGCAGATGTTGTCAGCTTGCTCTCCTGGGGTTGTGGATGGAATCACCTGAGATGGCGGCACCTCCTCGGACGCCTCCGCCTGCCCGACACCCCCCTCTCTGTCTTCACTCTCAGGAATCTTGGCCAGGATATCCTTGATGGTAAAGGAGAACTTTCTTCTCTGTGCCTGTCTGGCATCCCCCATGGCCTACAGAGCTGAGAAAAGCAGACAACGGATGCGGGATTCGATGGAGATGTTCTGCTGGCGTGGGACCTTCTCTCTGACTCGGGGTGCAAGTCTGTGTGTGATCGAAGCACTGGGCCTTTCTGAGGTGAGGTACACTCCCTTCTCCACACACAACTAGAACTTCACTCCGTCTATATAAGTATGGTTTAATGAAAAAAAGACCAACAACAAAAAAACCCATAATCCTCCTACAGACTGAAAAAATAATAAAGCGGTTGAAAATAAATTCCAGCTAATCTGCGCACTTCTCTGAGGGAGTTAGCAGAGGATGTGAGAGTCACCTAATCTTGCCTCATTGCTTCTAAAAGGAAATCAGATTTTGCTTTCTGAGTCGAGGGGGAGAGAAAACGACTAAGATCCTCATTGTGGTGGTTTTACGGGGGGCTAGATTGCCTGGTATTAGGGGGTTGGACATGAAGATGGGCCTTTTCTTGTTGTGCCCCTCTGGTTGACCGCACCTGTTTTATCTTCGTGTGCCAGTTGCCTGTTGAGAGGGATTAGGACTGGCATGCGTGCATTTTGTGCCTGGATCTAGATGTGTTTGACGACGAGACGCCTTTGAGGACCCAAGCTGCCTCAAAAGCATTACCTGTGTAGCAGTTTGCTTGAATTTTCAGACTTTACAGTGTAAGTCATGGCTGGCCACAGTTATGTTTGTGGTCATGGGAGGAAACCAAGTGACCTATTGGGTTTCCATACATATGGGATCCTTCTCATGCCACATACAGTTTCTTCAGATGCATGCAGTCGCTGCCTTACAGGAGGATTTAAATTCCCCAGTGGGTACAGATTAGGGATTAATCATATAGCTTCATGGCTTTATATTCATTTATTATTATTATTTGTTTTGCTATATAAGCAGGTATTTGTGGGCATAAGAGACAAAGAAAAAACAAGACAAAAATGCCACTGATGTCATCAACAAACATGGTGACGGTGGGTATGACTCAAGCATCCTGGGGTTACCGTCCTCTGGGGCATGGACCTCTGGACGCAAAGCATGGCTGTCCCTCGGCAGAACTGTTTCAAAATTGAATTTATTCACCATCAAATCCTTTATTTTATAGAAGGCTATACAACTCTGTTTTTTTATCAAGGAATTAATGGATTTTCTAAATCTACCCTAAGCCTTATAGATAAGGGGGTTAAAGAAGCAGATAGCACTAAACGTGTCCTGTCCCATTCACTGAGATTTAATAGCCAGCCCACTGGTGACATATAGTTTTTAAGATTTGGGAGATGCTATCACCATTCTTTGTGATTTTCAAAGGCAAACACCTTATCGTGTCAGTATTGGTTATAATGGTGGTAAATCCATTATAGGGGATTAATAAATAGGTAATCTTCTTAAGTTTCTCCATTTTAAAAACATATTTGAGGTGAACAGAAATAAAATCCTTGCCAGAAAGAAAGGCATCACACTTTCTATATGTAAAAGTATATTTTAAGTTATTTTATTGGTATATATATATATATATATATATAAAATATATATATTTTATTTTTTATTGATGTCCTGTCTGCATTTTGAATCATGGTCAGTTAAATGATGTATCATTTTACCAAAAATGTTACAATACTAACAAATTCTTATTTTGGAAAAGGAAGTCAATTACCACTAGAAGGCGCAGTTTCCACGGCTTTCCCTATAATGCAGACCGTATCTTGCTTTTATCCAAAACATATAGGCCTAACTGAGAAATCAGAGTCAGCCAGTTCTGGGAACAATTGGGGCCTTATTCAAAGGCCCAGCACTAAAGTCTGCTGCTCCTGGGATTTGAACTGGTGATCTACCAAGCACAAGCACAGAGTTCTAACCCACACGCCACCTCATGATTTCCAGCCTAACAGCCCATCTGGTGATTTTTTTCAGCTAATAATAATCATTAGCTTGAGGGACAGAACACTTCAGCGTTACAGTGTGGTCTCCTCTTCAGTCACTGTTTGGTTTATTGTAGAACACTCTAAAACTTGCCATCACCCAGGTGGGAGTCCATCCCGTGTCCATGTGGAGGGATTGGTAAACGAAAATTGGTAAAGCCTTCCTAGCCTGGGGGGGGTGGGGGCTGGGTATGATAACTGAACTCTGTAACCATGTTCATCTGTGTCGGCCAGAGCCCTGCGTCATGGTATTGCACAGGAACTCAGGAATGGTGATCCAGCTCTATTTTCACCCTAATTTGCAGAGAAACATTAAAACAAAAAGATAATCTGACCCAAAACAGTAAGTTCTGGGTGCTTCAGTTATTTTTTGAACTAATTTCTCATGGATTCGGTCACACCTGTGACTGTTGTTAATTGCTATTAGAATCCTGCCAACCCTGAAGCAGAGGGGCGTGTCATGGGGGGTCCGTGTCACAGCCACTCCTGTTGAGGCCAGAGCTTGTAACCAGGCGGGTAACTCGCCCATAATGGCTCAGTGCCTGAAGCTTTCGCTCCTCTACCCTCAGTCTCCTCAGCAGTTGCTGCCAAACCAGGGCAGTCTTGATGGCTTCGTGGTCTGGCCGAACAAACCCGCACCTAAAGTCCTGCCATCAGCCTGCTGCTGATTGGACAGGTGGAGTGAAGAAACCGGAAGACGATTGGCTAAGGACATCATGAAAGATGAAGGCCTTGGTTTCTGCTAACGAGCATGGATTGGGAGTCACAGGCCACCGAACACTGGCACAGCGTGCTCAAGCTCTGAAAATATGAAAGGCTGTCATAGTACATTCCATGGCTGGTGCACATGTATGTGCTGTGGTCATTAACCCTCCAAACTGGGATACATTATTATATAATTCAGCAAAATGCATTGACTGTAGCCTCCCATTAAGCTCTGTGGCACCATGTGTTACCATGTTATTTGTGTTTAAACCCAAATTATAAGCTAATGAATACAGTTTTGAGTGGTTCTTCTGTTTTAGCCACGTCAGCGGCATCTTTAACCCAACTGGTCGCGGTGTGGTTGGAAAGCAGAACATCTCCGGCTCTGCTGTTTGCTCTCACGCCTCGACGCGGCTGAAGCGGCTAATGGAGTTACCCATCCAGGCGGTAACAGAAGCCCATCTGCCCCACTCTGTGTCTCCACGACAACGCAGGAGACAAACAACAATGGGGACAGGGGTACCTCTGGCCTGGATGGGTAACAGAGAGCTGTGCACACACAAAAAAATACAGGGACAAAGAAATAGCGCTTCTCTCTGGGAAAAGGTCGCATGCAAGGGCTAAATGGTCAAAAGTATGAACCATTTTCTTTTAAGGTGCCTTATGAATAGAAAGGGGTCTGACCTTTTTACATAACTCTGTCGCTCTCATCAAAAACACTTTCCTTTAAAACAGTGACAAGGCTGCTGGAACCCAAGACTGAACCGGGAGCCTTCAGGAACAGTCACTGTAGGAGCTCATTATGTCCTCTGTGTGTGTGTGTGTGTGTGTGTGACCAACACCAGGCTATACCATCACCAGCCCAGGGTTATCATTCAGGAACTGTGTCCTGCTACCTCCTGCCCTGGGGGGGGGGGACTCTTTTTTGGGGTCTGATATTACCAGGGAGGGGGCAGCACCAATGCACAGACCATGGCCCCTACGCGCTGGGAAAACCCTGCTGTCTCAGAGTCGGTGAGCTTGGCCGCTGTGCGTGTGATCAGAAGGTCACTGGTTTGAGCCCCAGCCACAGCAGAACAGTCGCACATCCTTGGACCCTTGAGCAAGCCCCCTACCCCCCCCCCTCCCCCGGGGCCGTCCAGTGCCCCAAGGTGGCTGACCCTCCACTGTGACACCCAAACTAGCTCTCACCTGCTTGTGTACCTTATGGAGAGCAGGATGGACTAAAGCAAAAGTAGAATTTCCCCACAGGAATTAATAAAGTCACCATTCTATTACTCTATTACAGCTCATACATTATAATGAGAGCAATCAAATATGGTTTTAAACTGTAGAATATGGTTGATGATGAGGTACGTTTTAAGTTAATTTAAAGTATTACATAAAATTTCCGTTTTAGTTAAAATATGCATATATATATGTATATAAGTATGTCTGGTACAATCGATGCAGATACTCAGTAAATAAATAACAGACACAATTAACACTGTTAACTATTACACTGAAGTACTATGTAAATAGAGGTATTTATGGTGTTTTACCTTAGTAAGCACTGTGATTATAGTTTCCCCGCCTCCTTCCATTGTACAGTCACTCCCGGATTGCCGCGATCACTTTGCTGTGACCCTAAGGGGCTGAGGGGGGAGCAGAAGCGGCTGCTCAGGTGGCGTTTAGGACCTCGAAGACATGGCCCCGCACGACGATACAAGGACTTTCATGCCATAAAAGAGGGGCTGCGTGCTGCAGGCTGGCTGGCTGCGTGGGGGGATGGTGCCCCCCCCCCCAACCCGGGAGTTAAGCACGCGGCAGCCTCCGTCTTGCTAGTTTGCGTTTGTTTGCGGTGTTAAATCATCATGCGGCGTTTTGTTCTACTCTGTGTCGCATTTGCGAGCGTTACAAAGGGTAATCAAGGTAAGCGTTCAGTAGAAAATAAAATTTGACTAAATACTATTCCTAATTTTTTTAAACTTTGTGCTTAGTGATGAAACATTTTAATATTACTACCAGTACTATTTATGAGTAAGTAAAACACGGTGAAGTTAATATACTTTGATCTGTAATGAATGGACAAAACTTATATTTACGTATCTGTTAACACTATACTTGATGGGGCACGAATTATATAGTATTATGTTATTACTTATGTATTAATTAACCACAAACTAGGTTCTTAGTTACAAACTGATATTCATGTTAATTCATCATTAATGAATCGTGACGTATGTTTTAGCTCGCTATATTTGTTACTATCTGTTAATTCTGTAATCCTTTGTGAACTATTAAAGAAACAAGTAATGAACAAAGCAAGTGAAATACTGATCTCATGATTGTTTATGGTTAATGAATCGTGACGCATCTTAAGTAGCAACTATATTTGTTCATGATTTGTACTTCAGTAGTAACTGAGTTATTACTAAGTATTTGTGCTCCACATTAAGTAAAGTGTTACCTGTGTCCAGTGGATGGTATTTAGAATCCATGTGTATTTTGCTATTGGAAATCTTTTGCTATTGGAAATCATGCTCTTTGTGCTGACCTTTGTCAGCCAGCGACCGTTTCACAGAGTGCATCCGATCCAATGGGGCTGACTACAGAGGCGAGAAGCAGATCACGTTAACGGGTAGAAAGTGCCTGAACTGGACACACACCACCAGAGACTATGCAGCAACAGTTGGCCTCGACCGCCACGCAGGTAGGTAACGAGCTCTTACAGATTCCTTTCTGTTGTTCCTGCCTGTGGGTTTTATGTTGAGACAAGTACGTGCTTCAACAGCAATATGTGGAGGTCCTGAAAGCAGACCCAGCTCTCCATGTTGTTGGAGGTGTGTGGGAATTGCTGATCTTCTGGACATCCTTTGCAGGAAAGTGTGGCTGATGTCTGATCAGAAACCCAGGGAATATGTATGTCTATAAAATGCAGTGAGAGTGCTTGAATTTGGGTCATCAGATTAGGTAGATTTTCATGAGAAGAGACACAGACATTAGAGAAGAGAACATGCTAGGGGAGTCTAGGGTCAGATAATGGTTTTTTTTAACTTGGCACTTCCTAAGGTCGATAATGTAAGTACAGTATTATCTTCACAACAAGTCCAAGACCAAACAAATCAATCATTCATTTTAGTAACAGTGTTTTTTTTTAAGGATGATGAAGCATATTTAAAACTTCAATGTGAATATGTATTATGGGTAGGTGTGTTCTTTATTAGGAATTGGCGACCACAACTTCTGTCGCAACCCAGACTCCTCCATGACGCCTTGGTGTTACGTGATTGGGCAGGACGGCCTGGTCCAAAGACAAGCCTGTGTCATTGAAGTCTGCAGAGGTACTGAGTTTTGTACATGGTGTCTGCCGGCATGGTCCATCCCCGTGGTGTGAACAGTACTGTCAGAAAGTGTGTTTAGCTATGTAGTTAGTAAAGGAAAACAAGCCCTATGTTTTTAGATGTAGGCACCCCTAACTGTCTCCCACTGTGTGAATATTGTCACTGTAAACGGTGCGATACTCTCATTTTATGGTGGGGGGGCTGGTTGTCATGCTGGCTTGAGACACAATGCTGAAGTGTATCACATGACAAGTGTCCAAGTGTCATGTGACCGAACGCACATGAAAACACTGACGCCAAACACAGGGGTTTCTATCTCTCCAGAGCCAAACTTCAAATCTTTCCTGGGGCCTCTGGTTTGTAACTGAATGATAAGAGCGGTTCTGACACCATACCAACAAGACGGCATTCCGAGAAGGATAAACAATAATATTATGCCCGCCCATTGCTCATTCTTATTGGTCAACATTTTCCAAAGTTGCATTCCATTGGATGCAGATAATTGAGAACTCAAATCCTGTTACCCTTTAACAGAAAATGTCTTCCCTATTGGCTGATGCTTTGGCAAAGCTTAACAGTAGTATTTCTGTGACTACTGATGAAGAGTTTTGCCATAAATATCTAAAGCATATATAATTAGTGCTGTGTGAAGCGTCTCATTAGTGTAGTGTAATTGTCAAGAATCACTAACGATCTTTAGCATATATGCAGGGCTGGTCAGTCCTATAAACAACACAGGCGACCGCCTAGGGCACCAGCTTCTGAGGGGGGGGCGGCATCTTGCCAGTCAGTTTTATTTTGCTTTGGATAGGGGACATTGGCAGTGATGCCTGCCTAGGGCACCATACTGTCTACAACCCTTACCGCATATATGGGATTATAATCTGTAATCCACCTCCAGAGGTCTAATGTTGCAGTCATAATAACTGACACCTTGATGGGTTGTTTACAGTAGATTATGGAAAAGTTTGGAGAAGTTTGTTCATTCCTGTAGGACTTTTGCATGAACAGAATCAAGGGAGTAGAATCAATTGATCTTGCTTTTTAGCAATTTCAGATGAAGTGTGTTTCACAAAGCACAACATGTGTCTCTGTGATATGTATGCTGAGGTTTATTGTTGATCTGGTTGGTGTATCCTCACCTCATGTTTAGATGACACTCCAGGAAAAGTGACTGCAGTGGTGTTACC
>JAODJW010000117.1:24264089-24280824 GCA_026777045.1 Hyperopisus bebe | reverse complement strand
ACACCCCCACCCACACAATGCACGCACTACCCACCCACACCCACACAATGTACGCACTACCCACCCACACCTCCACCCACACAATGCATAAACAATGCAATTTTCTCGCCAACCACAATGATGCAAACTGAGTGTGACTGTAAACAACAAGCAGTTTCTCTGAACACTCTCCCGATGTGTCCCCTATAAACGCCAAAAGCAAACTCAGAGGTTTCTACCTGTCGCTAAGTGCCACTTGCAGGGATTGATAAAGTTGTGCTGACCACTGGCTTTCGCTGATCACTCAGTCGGTATCTGTGTCAGGGAGATGCTTGAGGGCCAGATACTGCATGAAAGGAAATTTTCAAAGTCCTTATTGTGTCCCAATTATTGCAATACAAAATGGTTCCCAGTTCATTGATGATAATACCATCATCACGCTCGCTAATCCTGATTTCAAGCGCTATTTCGAGGGAGATAACAAATCATATCAAAGTCATAAAATTAATTATCAGGGACAAATACAATTAAAGGACACTTAGAAGCCCATGAGCTGTGGCAGCTGTCTGTTTGTTGAGCTGGTTCCCTGGGACCTAATCGTGGTCAGTGTGGTAGGGGTCAGCTTTTGTTTGGACATCAGCACGCAGGGAAGAACGGACCCAAATCGGTCCCCGAAATGACTAAGGTGACTTTCTACCATCCAACACTTGCATTCAATATCTGCCTTCAATGACAAATTGACAACATGGCTTTTAAAACCTTCTGAAAGTCACAACTAATGTCGCACATAAAAGCACCTGACTTTGACATTCTCTAAATCAGGGCTGGGATCCTCTGACAAAACTGCAATGCATATATTTTTATGATTCAGTATCAATATTTTGGCCTGGTCTCATCATTGGAGCATGATCTCGAGGGTAAATGGACCGTAAAGGAAATGGTTCTGATAAATGCTGACTAAAATCAATGGCTGTAGGAACGAAGGCAATAAAAAAGAGGTTAAACTGTGTCTGGGGATCAGATCTACAAGCTTCTAATTCTAATTCAGAATCACCAGATGGGTGCGAGACCTGAAGAGGAAGAGAAGAGGAGAAGAGAGGAGAGGAGAGGAGTGGAGAGCAGGGAAGGATAGAGGAGAGAAGAAGGCTGTCTGCATACAGTGCACTTGTGGAGATGATTAAAACGTAGACTCCTGCTGTGGATTTCCCCATTGTGGCTCCCATAAATATTGTAGAATTACTATTATAGAACTCCTCCTAATGAATCCTCTCTGGGATGATGCTGACTCCTAAAAATCGCTTTTGGAAGCTGGCGCAATAGAACGGAATCACCTGACTAAAAAATATCAAATGTCTGGTAAAATGACATAGCAGAGGTGACTTTAATCCTCATGGCAGCCTCAGGCTGGGATTAGTGACAGCGTGATTTTTCGGGAAGGTCCGGTGAATGCGCCGGGTGTCATAGTGTCATAGCATGCCTCTGCAGTGATCCCCTCAAGATGTGCCGGATCCAGAATTCATGAATAAAACATGCTCAGAATGGGAAATAGCACGCCGGAGCCGTGCTGTAATGATTATCCTGCCAAACAGCCCAAATCCCGCAGCAGATGACGGCAATCAGGACACGTCTTCACATCCCTGCTAATTGAATTTTGAAGTGCCTTTGATATGTCATGGCCTATTTTATTTTAAGTTTTTTTTTTTGGGGGGGGGCTGAATTATTCAGCCAGTCTGCTATTGCTCAGGATGTCTGGCCAAGCCAGATCCTCAGCCCTGGGGGAGAGTTGGACGGGGCTGCCTGTCACACTGCGTTTAGGCACATCCGCCCACCAGGGGTCAATTACATTCCTGTTTGGATGAACTCCGAGCTGCCAGATCTTCAGAGCTTGTTCAAACCACACATCGTCCTGATGTTTCTTCAGGCTTTTATTATTAAATCCTATGACCTGTTGGTGACAAGTTGTCAGCTGGCTGCTATGACGATTAGGGAGGCCAACAGCAAATTTCCTATATGAGGGTTTAACCCGAGACAATGCATTCCCTGGTTACTTTTATAGCCTCTCTTTATTTTTTAATTAATATGAATATAATTGCTGGTTTATCACTGGTTTATCACTTACTTTTTCACATTGTACCTTTTGGTTTCATTAATCACTGAAGTTTTGCTAAACTCATCTCTGCCACGTCCTCAAATAAACTTCCCATTCAGTTCTCCCACCCCCAGGTCACACGCCTCTGCTCTCCATCTTGCAACAAACTAGTCAAACTAGGCCCCCCAGTCAGTGCACTGGCTCATAAGCAAAAATCAAGCCGTCTCTTCCCTCTGGGTGGGGGCATTTTTTAAAAGCTGCTTTTCTGAGGCTGTTTCTCCCCGGGTCAGCGGGAGGACAGGAATCCCAGTGTCCCTTTCATTTCTGCTTCCCTGCCCCCCCACCCCCCAGACCAAAAATTCCGGCTTTAGTTAGAACGGGCTTATTGAAGCTCAGACACGACTCTCTTCTGTTGATAAAGGGGTTGAGTAGCCTGTTATCTAATTCAAGGGCAATGCTCCGTTAAATTTCAAGTAACAAGCTTCAGTGCTGTGGACTTGGCAGACGCAGCAACGAACCCTTGACATCGTGTTCTACCATCAGCTCTTAATAGGAACAAGAGACGTCTGACAGGTGAAAATCATTGTCTGTCTGAGATCAGGAAGTGGAGGAAAAAAGCATAAAAGATAGACAACCTGTCAACTTCAGCTACCCATTTACGTACAATGAAAATGTCACCCTACTGATCGGAACCCATCAAATTGATTCTACAGAACTGCCATTGAAATTTGAAGAGGGTGTCCCTTGGTGGTACAGGTAGAGATGTGGCCTGTGTGGAGTGTGTTGAAGGCATTAGGCTTATGCAAGAGGCTGGTCTCATTTCTCTTGCCCATACAGGAAATTCTTTTGTCTTAAACATGCTCAGTGCAAGAAGAGGAATAAAGATGCGACAGTAAAGAGCTTAAACAGAACAGTAGTAAGAGTGCAAAACAGAATAACAAAATAAATCTAAAAGTAACAAATAACTATAACAGATATAATAAAATACCAGATGATTAGTGCAAGTGGTTATGAAAAGTGGCTTAGTATTTTTGTACAATTGTACAATTGACATAAAAAGATCACCACCTACTGAAAGGGGAAGAGATATACAGCCTTATTGCCACGGGTAGAAAGGATTTTCTGTGGCGTTCAGTTCTGCATTTGCAGGCAATGAGTCTGTTTCATCAGAGCACACACAGTGAAAGATAATCTTATTTTCTTGACCAAAAAACAATGGTGGATGGCTTGAAGTTGGTTAAAAATAAATTCTCATATCTCCTTCACTTCTGGTTCCTTCACTCCCTTAATACAATTCACTGCCCCTGCACCCTCGTGTTCTGTGTCCTAATAACATTTATTAACCCATAACTTTGTTTTGCTGGGATGAAAGGTCACATTGCCATGGCGATTCTCCGCTGCAAAAAATACCAGCAGTCAGGGTTAGCTGACCATTTAGAGGACTGGTTTTTCTTTGATTTCATGCTGATTCTTATCACTGTAAGAGAACGCAGTCTGGATGCGATGGTGCTGGGCAGCTAAAGCCATCGGTGTCACATTGGCGTTAAGTCGCAGAGTTAATTTACCTTAAAGACACCAGAAACATTTAATGCTCTTGAAATTGCTGCCCCTGCGGTCACTGCACTGTGGGGGTTACAGCAAATGTCCGCATGTCTGTTCCCAGGAATCCCTCTGCACCTCAGCTTACTCTGGTGTGCCGACAGTGATCTCCTAGCCCAATAGGAGATGAAACCTTCTTGAGAACTTTTCTCTAAGTGAATCAGTGACAGAGTTGAAAAAGATCCGTATCTGTAACATAAGACTGCTTTCATCCTAGCCTCATTTGATGTTAGACTTAAATGTGCTTGATATATTGATCGATATCTAGACAGGAAGTGCCAAAATGGTTAAGTTGCGGTTAGGTATTACATGCCTTGAGTGTTGTCATGAATGTTCCGCAACGAAGATCTGAGAAATTTTTGAAACTGCAAACAGCACATTAGCCACACGCTGCCTCCCTCTGCCTTTACGTCACCCACTTTTCGTACATTTTCGATGTCCCAAGAACATTGGCAGTCGCTATACCGATGAAGACCTTCACGATGGCCCGTAAACAGCAGAGCTCCCACGTAATCATACATCATATGGCCAAAAATGACTGGACACCAGTTCATCCGACCTCTTAAACTGAAACCAAGGGGTTTAATATGAAGTTGGTCCACCCTTTGGCTAGTTAGATGTGCTGCAGTTCAGGTTGGGTATTGATATTGGGTGATCAGGTCCCTTTCTGTGAGTTTGCGTGGCTCCAGCTGAACTCGCTCCCAAACATTTTGACCATCACCATCACTTCACTTCAGCAGCTCAAACTGACTTATAAAGATGGCGTCCTCTGCTTACGCCAAATTGAAAGCTACTAACTTCCTCCACATGACCACCCTTTCTGCCCTCGGTGTGTGTTGCAGGAGATCGCATGGCTATGTGCATAACTATTCATGTGTGTCAGCAAAGGGTGAGGACTCCTCTACGTAATAGGGGTGTCCACATACTTTTGGCCATATAGTGCAGAAGTGTAACCACAGGACAAAAATAAAGGCTGCAGAGGAAGCAGATGCTTGGATTAGATATGAATCCAGCCATGGTAAAAATCTGCTCATTTAGACAAAATTTATTTCTCTTCTGTAGTTGGGCAAAACCTTGTGGCTAAATGATCTGCTGACCTGCACTTTAGATGATTTCATCTCTTTAAAGAGGAGCCAAGGTGAGATGAAGCTCCATGGGAAAATGAGAGCAGGAAAAAAGAGGAGGTGCTGGTTCTTACAGCCGTGGGGTGAGGGCCTGAGGATCCCAGCACCCGTGGGCCTGTTACCGCGGCACCCAGAGTCAACGGACCCCAGGGCATTTAATCCCACAGCAAAGACTCACTGCCTGTCAATTACAGACAGAAAATTACCAGGCTGTGCTTCTTAAAAACACCAGGCTCATATAAGCAAGGGTTAGGCAGCCGGATGAGGTCAGACGTTGGGTTAATTTGAAACCGTCCAGAAAAGCTGCGGTGATGTGAAAATGCCCAGCAGCCTGAACCCTGTGCCTATTTTTATTTCATTAATTCATCGGTTTGCGTACCAGATACTGCCATGTAAATAAACGTACACAGCTTAAAAATGTAGGAAAAAGAAAAATTGCTACTTTGATGTTCCCTGTCTGGTAAACCACGGGCCTATGTGGAGTAAATTTCAAACACACACCGGATCATAGAGTTCTTGTGATTCAGTATAAGATGTTTTTAGAAACACAGATACAGTTAAGAGCTTTGATGTCTTTAGGATGCCCAGGCATCCTGTCCAGGGTGTTCCCTGCCCCGTGCCCTGAGGTGCGGGTCCATGTCTTCTGCGATGAGCAATTGTGGATGATCGAAGAATGGATAGACTGAGCGATAATGTTGTTTAGGAGTTTTTGCACAAACCTGCTACGTTTCTTGGGCTCGGGACGCCACGGGCGCCAAGAGGGGGAGGAAGTGATGTGGGAGGTTGCTGTGTACAACTTCTCAGGATCATTAAGATGTGAGGATGGCTTGGAGGGCACTGATTGGCAGGGGGTGGGCGGGTTAGGGTCCTTACGTCTGAGATTAATTAACGCCTTTACTATGTGCGTAGGAGCCTAATGCTTCTGTCCTGTGCAGCAAGATACGGAGTCAAGACCTCATAACGCCGTGTGAGAAGTCGACATGCTGGCTGTAGCTGGGATTCTCCATGTGTCAGTGATGGCCAGTGAAGTACAGCCTTGACCCGCCCACCCTGGGGAAATGGACACAAATGATTGGTTGCCAGTGGCTTGACGAATTTGGATGAGTTAGATCAGCCTAGACAGAGTTCAGCGCAGGGTAAGTCCTCACAACATGCGGCTGAGCAAATAATGACATGCCTTTCCCCAGGTGAGCATTTTATATATATTTAGACAGGAACGGCACACATTTCTGCCCCCGTTCCGCTTGGTTTATTTGCCTTTCTGTTTGGTGCCCTGGGCAGGGGGGGGCGCCATTCCACTCAGCTCTCTCCCCGGGGGTCCTCCTGGAGGGAAATGGGGACAAGAGCAGGGCCACATAAAATGTGGCCAATTGCAGGGAAACCTCAGGGCCATGGAAATGCTGGGTTCTAGAACCTTCCCTGAAACACGGCTGTCTTACGCGAGTCTACGAACTGTGTGAGACGCCTTATTTCTCTGACGCCTGTGTGTGTGTGTGGATTATGTGTGTTTTATATTGTGGGGAACCAAATGTTCCCCACAATGTAATAAAAACCTGTTATTGTGACGTGCCTGGGACCATTTTTCAGGTTCCCACAAAGATCTGTGAATGCAATCAAAAAACTAAAATGGCCAAAAGTCTTGTATTTTCTTTGGTTACTGATGATTAAGGTCAAGACTGGGTAGGGTTTAAGGTTTTCATGTTGGAATAAGTTTTCCCCATAGAAATGAATGGGGAGTCCCCACAAAGGTAAAATTACAAACCGTTGTGTGTGTGTGTGTGTGTGAGGGAGTGGAGCACAGGGTTCAATTTTTCCCCAAGGTTTACCCTCATACTGTAATTAAAACGATGCAAATCCCGCTAACACAGATTCCGCGCTGCTCAGCATACTGGACTCCGCGGGTGTGACTCCTCGCGGGACCCCAGACGCAGGATACCCGCCGAAGACGGGACCTCCGGTGATCGATTCACACTCTCGGCATGATGACCCTGCTTTCCCCGCAGCGCCGGATCCACCAGCGACCTGAGGGGGGGGAGGCGGAGATTAGCATGATGACATGAGTGACTGTCAGAGGACAGAGGAAATAGCTCAGCGGCCTCAGAAATATCCACCTCGCCTTCGTCGGCAGACCAGTGCGGGGACCTGCCCACTCTGGAGGTACAGCATTAACTAAGCAGTGTCTTTTGAGGTCGCTGGAGAAATTTGACTGAAAGGTCACAAGTTTAAGGATGTGACGGCTTCCTGCGTGGGCTCATGTTGCCAGTGCTCGTGTTTCGGACTGGTATCCCCGCGTTATGCTACCATATAGTTCAAAGTTAAAAAGGCCACCTGAATCGGCTTCGTCCGCTTAACTGAAGGGGCGGGTCCAGCAGACACTGCTGTGCAAAATCAGGAAATGCATTTATCTCTTTAAAAAACGGAGCCGGTTCACCGTTGCGTGTTGCACTTCACGCATCAAGGAACACACATTAAGTGGCTAATGCCTCAACATACATCACTGTCACGCAGAGAGATCTTGACGCGGCGGCGCTCCGAAGTGACACACCAGCCATCCCTGACAGCATCCTGGAAGTGACTGTGCTGTCTGGGAAGCTTCGCTGTGCCTTTTTTACCGGCAAATCACAAGCAGGTGGGTCTTGGGCTTTTTTTTTTTTTTGTACTATACAGTGAAAGACATCATGACTCACTTCCTGAAGGACACAGGGTCATGGAGATGAAGGTCAAGAAGGTGGATGGGACTGAAAATCTGTGCAGGAAGCTGGAGAGTGAATGTTCACTGGGAACCAAATCACCCTTTGTCAGCCCTCATGCTGGCATCCATTAGTAATAATTGAAATTACAGCAGCTAGCAGGAGTAAATTTACCTTCAAATTTTCCCTGATTCTCTATGCATTTCCTGCTCTCCTACACTGAATCCAGTGACTCTCCCTTATAAATGCCTTATTGACATTACTGCCAAGGTCGACAAATATACTGTAACAGTCCATGATACTTCAGCTGAGCCATTTTAAGTTGAAAAGTGTCTTCCTCCCGCACGCACATCTTTCAGCCTTCCCTGGGCTCTCTCTCCCTCTCCATGCGAGCCCCTGAAGAATGACATACTGGTGGAGATGTGCAGCTCCCAGTCCCTCTGAGAACTGGGTCACTCATTCGTCTGTGTTGTTTTCCTGTTGAGCTTTTCACACGGCGCTCCGTAAATAGCTCAAAAATAAGCTACCTGTTTTGTTTATGCTTGACGTTTTGTGGCCCCACTCCACAAGCAGACGAGTCACACCGAAAATCATGACCTTCTTTTCAAGAGTTCTGCTGGCAGCTATAGATTCTAAAATTACGAGTGCGTCAGGTATGGACCATATTCTGGGTCCATCGACGCTTCCCATTAGTTGCCCTCTTCTGGCTTCTCAGCCGCTCCCCAGACTGCCTGATGATGACAATCCCCAAACAGCTACTAATTCCACAAACCAGTATCGCCACTTTGGTATGAAACAGGGTTCACCTCTTCACTCCTCACTGTGTAAACCCAAAGAAGTGCATTCCAGCAGCTTGGTCGTCTTTGAGGTGCAGGATCTGAGCCAGTGAGATCATTAACATTCATCGTCCAGCAGAATGTGTGATGGAGTCCGGGGGGGTTGACACTCCAGCTTTCACTTCCCCTTTTCCAGCGGGTCTTTAAAAGTTACAGATCGACAGGCCGACCATTATGTTGTGAGGGAGACTGATGTGGCGGCTTTTGCCTTTAAGCACTTAATGTACAGTTACCAGGGAGAAAGGTCCTTATTCTGCTTCCATTAGCAGGAACTGTCATTATAATAAACAAAAGGGTCCTTTTGTGGCTTTTTAAGCTTGACTGTAGCCCGATTCAAAAATGCTGTAGGGAAACAATGGGGAGATTATTACCCTTGAAATCTGATGCATAAATGATGCAGTTTTTTGGCAGGCAGTTGTCTGGCTGCCAGTGAGGTTCCATGGTCCCAGAGGATTGATTGGATATGCGATCTCATACACGTTTGATGTACTTGCCTGTGACCTGTTTAGCTAGTTTAGCTTGTTTAGCTCGGTACATGAAATCTGGATTCCACAACTTTATTAAATGAATGTTCCACCTCAGTTCCCCTCCCCCACCTGCGAGCTGCGACCCAAACAGGGCACCTGAAAGGGAGCTGTCATCTCAGCCAGTTTGGCCCTCTGCTTTTGCATCATTTCCAAAGGTTCTAAGGGGCGAGTGCATCCCCAAGGAGAACTTTTTTCTCACCGCTAATGATGAATGTTGGTGCTGCTAAGATCCAGCAGGATAATCCCAGCTCGTATTCAAAATGGGCTTAAACTCATTAGAGAACCGCATCATAAGTTAGCCTGGCCCGTTTGTTTAGCCCCTGGTCCCAGCCCAGAAGGAACTCTGGGGAATTCATTAGATCAGCGTTTCCCAATCTGGTCCTTGGGGACCCACAGAGAGTCCATGTTTTTGGTCCCTGGGTGCTGGGAGGGAGAGAAAATGTGGACTGTCTGGCAGGGAGCTGGAAGGGAGCAAAAATGTGGACTGTCTGGCAGGGAGCTAGGAGGCAGCAAAAATGTGGATTGTCTGGCAGGCAGGTAGGAGGGAGCAAAATCGTGGACTGACTACGGGTCTCCAAGGACTGGGGTGGGAAGCACTGCTTTAGAAGATCACACCTCACATTTCCTTATGTAGATAACACCCCCCACCTGCCAGTCGGCTGCCCCTCTGCAGGACGCCAACCACTGGAGCCATGATGAAATGTTTTCATTAGGCGAACGCTGTGTGAGACGAAAATGAAAACATCACTCAGAACATATGCTTGCGCTTGCCCAAGTCCCAGCATCGCTCTATCTTTCCTGTAAAGCCCATAATCTATTTGTAAAACTTACCCCCATAATGCAGTGAGGCTTTAATATAAAGCAAAAATAATGCAAACCCAATAATGCAGGTGGACACTGGCATTGTGGCTGGAACACAGGACGATTTCAGCAGAATACACGATGCACCTAATATTATCTGTGGGAACGCCTACCTCTTGCACCCCCTGCTGCACACAACGACAGAATCCTTAGTCATAAGGTGGCATCGGGCGTGTATAAGGGACCCACATGATGCTGAAAACTGGGGATGTGGTTGGCCATGACTCACTGTAATGACTCACTGTAGTGACTCACCGTCTATCTGTAATGCAATGGGTTCAAATGGGCAAACACCCCAGTGGCTGAAGTGGAACTCTTCAGATCAGGTTCCCATTAACCAGCACGAAAAAAAGTCCTGACATGGAAAACCAGCCCTCAGCCATTGCATTACAGCACATTTCCTCATGCATCATTTGCAGAGACGCTGCAGACCAGACAATGTTCCTCACTGAGTCATTTTCTTTCCCTTCACTAGTTGTTTTGTTTGGGGTGGTTACATGAGATAGTCATGTGACACAAGACGTATTTGTCAGAAATATGGCCAAATGAAGCTACATTTTAAGGAGAGGTTGGGATGCATGCATGCACTCACGCACACCCACCCACCCACACAGACACACACACACACACACACACACACACAGTCCAAGTTTTCATATCTCTATAAGTACTCTCCATTCATTTCTATGAGGAAAACTCTAATCCCAACTATGACAGCCTTAACCCCTACCCAGCTCCAACCTTAACCACAAGTAACCAAACAAAATACAGGACTTTTGACTTTTTAGTTTTTTAATTGCATTCACAGATTTTAATAAAATTGAGATTATCCTTGTGGGGACTGAAAAAAAGTTCCCATAAAGTAAAAGGTTACAGATTTTTATCATGTTGTAGGGAAACCTGGTCTCCATAGTGTAATAATTGCCAATTGCATGCACACACACACACACACACACACACACACACACGCATGTATGCTGACACATGCTGGGTAAGCAGTAGGGAGACAGGGGAACATATATCTAACCTATCTCGGATAGCCTATTTTAGAAGGAACATGTTGTGAGGCTGGTATGACTGAAAACATCTGAGATTTCGAGGTGTTTCCTACACTGGCGTGAGCGGAACAGCGAATGCAGCTCCTGCTGTTCGTGTGCGTGCAGCTTGCATGTTCTGCCTGTGTAGGACGTGCTCTCTCCTGCAGTCCAAAGACGTGATCAGCCAAACTGGCATCTCGATATTGCCTATAGTGATGGGCTCACCCCCCCCATTCAATAGATCTCATGCCTCGTGCTCTGGGAAAGGCTGCAGGCCATCCACGACCGGTTGGAGGCGGTTGGAAGACAGTTTTTTGTCAGCATTTCGGAATCGGGATTCGGTAGCGGTGCAGTGCAGTGCTGCGACTACCCACAGAGCCCCAAAGGCAGGGCTTGACAGTCAGAGAAAACGACTTCAGAGAGCAGCCGTAACGTCCGTGACTGAAGCTGGAGTCCGCCGCTGGAACGGCGGCGCGTGAAGGATCTTTTCCGGCGTTGGTGAAAAAACGAGCGACAGCCTCGGGACTAAGGGAGGAAGCAAAATGACTTCGGTGCAGGAAATAAAGACACTGCGGAGCTCCCGCACAGAATTAAAAACCTGTTCCGTGCCACAGAAGCACTGCATGGAGATTCCTGCTGCGAAGTAAACAGGACCAAGGCAGCCTCTGCTTAGGAGAGACATAGGCATCCTGGAATTGGGATTTGCACATCCCACCTACATCACTGAGCGCCTTCATCGTCTGGTACCCAGCTTCCCTGCAATCTGATATATTCTCTATTAATTTAGCAGCAAGAGTAACTGAGCTGGGAGACTTGGTTTTTGAGGGGCTGGAGATGCGTGTATTCGAGATCCAAGCAATTTATTGTCATGTGTGCAGCGTCTACAGAACGAAAGCCTTAGTTTGTTCACTACTCTAGATCCTGCAAAAAAAAGAAAATGAATTGAGACAACAGCAGCACAGCCAGAAAGTATATGAAGTACACAAATCCACCATAGGTACAGATATAAAAAATAAGCCAAGCCAAGAACTTTGAACGAACATCAAATGCCAAAACAAAACAGCACGCATGAAACCCAAACCGTCACCTATACCATCTGTACATATCTGCTTGTAAGGTACAGGGTCACCATGACATTGGAGCCCATCCCAGGGACTGCAGGTCAGGAGGTTGTAGACCTGTCCCCATCTCATTAACCTTTCCTGGAATCCATTAAGCCTTCAGGCCCGTCCACCTGTTTGTCAAACCCAAAAAGCTAAGTACACACCCCACCCCCTGGAGGTGTGCCATCTAAAGTGAGGTGGTTTGCACTTTGTAGCTGGGCTGCTAATGCTATCGAGGCGTTATTGCTGCCTCATCCCTCACGTCGGTCGATTCCCGCCGAAAGACTCGCGACGAGGAAGGAACACGAGCTTCATTTGAACAGAAAGGTATTTGGGTGACACCTGAAGCTCGGGCGACCGTTTTTACCCAGGCGAAGCCGACGGGAGAGATAAGTGAACAGCAGCATTCTCGGCACAAACATGCAGGGCGCATGCACGCTGTAAAACTGTCCCGGCAGCATGAGAGAGAGACAGAATGATGATTAAAGGGATAGATGAAACCCTCTAGGGGCAGAGGTGGGGGGCTTTGCTGATGGAGCCGGCACCTGGATCCTTATCGCTGGCCCTGCTTGCCATCGGCTCCTGTAGCTGGCGCCAGGCACCGAGGCCGATAGCGTTCCCTGGAGATTGGGGCTAGATAACGGGCAGAGAGGACCCGGATGGCAGGGTGGGAATCAGAGACACAGGGCCACACAGAGGTTCTGCACGACCGCTGTCTGTCGGGTCCTGCTGGTGTCAGAAAGGGGGGCGGGAATCTTCCAGGATGAAAATAAAGGTCTTTTCTCAAAAAGATCTCGCTCCTGCTGCTCTGGTGACATGGAAAGTGTTCGGCGTGGTGCTCACAGTCAGGGCTGCAGCTCTGGAGGCTGTGAGCTCATATCCCGAGAATGGCCCCTCAGCAGCATAATCAATTCACTTAACATGACTCCCTTCTGTGAGTGAAGCGTAACTGAAATGTGCTGGTGAGTTATATTTGTAATAAGCCGAGACCTTCGGCCACTGGACTGTTTCCCGTGGTCACGACAATTCCCTCACAGAGATTTCTGAGCAGGTGACTGTTCTTTCATACACAAGTATCTCTGCATTATTGACCTTGTGTTATATGTCGAATCCCTCTGTGTAAAATCCAAAGTGCTGGACTGTTTTCCTGCCTTGCCACTTTAGCAGAGTGTTTGCCTCTCACTGGCTACAAATATACATGGGTTTGTCTGAGGTGGCTGAGGGTCTTTTTAGGCAGGAAATACATAATGGGTACAACAGAGGCCTCTTACCTATGAGCTTGTGGGTTTGATTCCCACCACTGTGTGTGTGTGTGTGTGTGTGTGTGTGTGTGTGTGTGTGTGTGTGTGTGCGTGTGTTGCTGATTCTCCTGCACAGGTTTACGGTTATATGAATTGGCTTCCCTAAACTTCCCATAGTGTGTGATTGTGAGCTTATGACCCATCCTTGGCTTAGCCCGCCTTGTACTGTCAGGTTTCTGCTACAGGCTTCACCCTGTAATGGATAAGCAATACTGCGGATGTACTGAAATGTTCCGGTCTTATTACTTGACAGATATTAAGACAGGAATATGTTTCTTCAGCACCTGCCCAAAACTGAGAACAAGCCAGCAGTAGGTAACATATCCAGCCCCCGAATCTAACGCTTCATACTGACAGTTCCGATATTTATTTTTTAAGCAACAAAGCTGGAAACACCAACGGGCCGAAATACTGTACGGTACTTCTGGTGTTTAAAACGGGAATAAACACCAGGCAGCTGCGAACAAACAGAAAGACAAGTCAGACACACTTATGGGTGCATTGTTATAAAACGGCACACTTGTAATCACAGTAATTCATGGTCAGATGTGTGGCCATTCATTCATATGATGTAATATATAAACATGCAAAGATAAATATTAATATATATCTGTATCATATGTGTATGTTTATATACAGTTCTGTGTTTTAATTAATAACGACCGATAATTAATGGAATTTTTGGAATGAACAGGCACGGCGCCGATTCCCACGCTGTCTCTTTAAATACTGTAGGCAGCGGTGTAGGCAAACGTGTAGCTCACCGTGCGCCAATTTTCCCCGTCTCCGCGGTCACGGCGCTCCGTGCCGAACGCGGGGCTCTGTGACAGGCGGTGCGAGCGCGGACAGGAGGGATCGCCCTGCGCCGCGGCCAGCTACATCACCGCTGACAGCTGCATTTGACCCGCCTCGGATCGTGGGCGCACCAGATCCTCTGCGTACTAAGATCGTAGCCGCCAGCCCTCCTGAAATGATTTCGCCTACTGTGGCTTTTTGATGGACGCGCTTGGCCCATGCTGATGTAGCCTGCGGGGTTTCCGCAGTATCCTGTTGGTCCACGGAGCCGGACCGGGAAGAAAGTACCGAGTGGAAATATTCGGCTGCATCGCGCCTCGGCGACGGGGATCGCAAAGTCTTAACGCCAGTCTGTGGCAGCAACGTGATGCGGACAATTAATAGTGATGCGTCTCGTTCGCAAACCACGAGGACATTGCACTAGCTGTGTTTGATAGCTGCCGCTGACATTAGTTAAAATTCCCTAGATTGGAGGAGCTGAGGTTTAACAGATACGGTCCGTCCTGGAGGAACCCCCCCACTCTCGCGAAAGGTAAGAGTTCGGCAATCGCGTATTATTGAGTGCTGCGATAAAGCGTGATGTCCCGTGTCGGGAAGAAGATCCAGCAGCCGCTAAGAAAGTGTCGATCCCGCATAACAGCCTTTGGGAAACGATTGGATCGGAGCCGTAACGTGCTACGTGTTACGATCATGTGAATTAAAAATGATAAGGGAGCAGCTGTATGACTGAGACAGCCCACCAAAGCGGTGGTGGCACCTTTATTGAACGGCTTGAATTTAAATTCGTCATGCCTTAATCGATTATATGATAACCGATAATCGATAACTGAGAATTGCTTGGCAATGCAGTGTAACAAAAGGTGCCAATCTTCTGGTAACTCCTGAGAAGAGGTGACAGCATTCAAATGACCGAACGACTCATACGTGCTTGTATAACATTTATGCAGATATGCTTTTTTAGGCAACTTCGTCAGGTGCAAATGCGATGCGAAGTGCATAGCCTATATTGTGAATGTAATCGATCTTCCCAAATTTTGAGCATTTGTGGTGATTATTTTGTACAGTCCCATGCATTTGAGCACATACATTGAGCTAGGCCTATTTGTATATATTTACTAACACTGACATTTGAATCGGCAAATTATAGATATTGTAGGTAACAAGCGCTTTGTAGTTTAAATGGGCGAATTTGCCCGCTTTATTTTTTAGCTTTAACAAACTGGAAATATATAGCAATGTCCGAGTCCTTTGCTGCCACTTTGGTTGCATAACTTTGTTTCATTTGAGGCATGAACTGTTTGTTTTCACCCTAAGACGTTACATTAAACCTGCAGTATTTAAGTCGTAATTAATCGAAATATATATGGTCGTTTAGAACGTGCGCACAATTAATGAGACAACTTTGAAGATTTTAGTTTCTTACATTTCAAAGCTATGATAATGGAAATATAATAACATTACAATGACGTGAAATATCTGCATAATTTTGTCGGGATCTTATTCCTGGGTCTCGTGTTTTCTGGAATCATATGTTAATGCATTCAGTTCTGTGATTCCAGTGCTGCAGGCTGCATTGCTACGTTTCTAGAAGAATCTCAAAATGTCAGAATATCAATCTAATCAGCACTTCTTCCTAATGTCAATGGGCTGTTATCTGAAATGGCACCCCTCCACAACACCATAATCTAACATAATTTGTATTTTTAAAAAACTGCTTGAAGTTAAAGTCTGAACTTTTATCTCATCTTGCGTTTTGCTCCGTTTGGTTTTCCAAATCTCCATACTGTGAATGATTTGTGTTTCATGCAAACCCTAAGCACCCGGCATGTTTCTGATGGGCGGTTCATTCCAAAGGAATACGTAGGTAGATTCTCTGAGATGGGCATGTGACCTTTTTCTGAGCCCGATCCCCCCCAAAACTCCCCACAACAGGGTCCCCTTTGTTCTCATCTGCAGAATAATGTGTAACTGAAAACAAACCCCCCCCCCCCCCCACCCCCTGACCCAGCGGAGTGCTGTTGTGATTTCTGTGCCCGCTCAGTGCCCCTTTAATGGAAGCAATCTTGTAAATTAGTCTCCGGCAGGCAGGCCAAGGAAAGGTGTTCTGGGAGATGAAACCCAGCTTTGAATTCAGGAAGAGGTGCCCTCACATTGGCAAGGACAGCGAGTGGTAGTTTGGGGGGAGGGGTGTTCTTTACAGCCAGGGGTGTCACCCAACATGGCACTCGGATCTGGAGAGGATAGCATGTGTAGCTTAAAGACATAATGCCTCTCAGTTGAGGGAGGAGCACCCGTGCTTTGCAGAATGTCACCCCGTGCAGCACAGTCGCGGCGTGTTTTCAGAATGTCAGTCTGGCCTGCAGGCTCAGTCTAATCCACAATTACCCAGAATTCCAGGAGACGGGAACAGGCTGAGACTCTGAGTGCATGCACACAGGTTGATTTTGCATATTCCTAAAATTCCCCAATTCCCCCCCCCCCACACACCCTTTGAAAAAAAGAAGTGAAAACAAACTGTAAAACAACATAGCACACTGTCTAGCACCCACTGCACATGCCGCCAGTATCCTGAACTGGCTAGGGCTGGGTCACATGATCGCCCAGTGATGGCATGCAAAGGGAATAATGCGGTCAATGTTAAGGTTAATGTTTGCTTCATTGAATCACGAAGGGGGGAGCTGAGGACAGGCGGCTCACAATAACTGTCACTGGCTTTGATGAATCGCACCATTACACCGCCAGTGACTGTCGTGTGTGATGTCCCTACCCCCCCCCCCCCCCCTCCCAATAATGC
>JAODJW010000117.1:24222489-24250941 GCA_026777045.1 Hyperopisus bebe | reverse complement strand
TACATATGTGTAATAAACTTGACTGCCTCTGCTTTGGGCAGTTATATTGCAAATTTCACTCCGTTAAGCCCATATATAAGCATACTTGAGTTTGGTTTAACTTGTTAGTCTTGATACCCTTGACATATTTCTTACATAATATGGGAAATCCATCCATCAGGTTTCCATAGCGGCTCATGCAGCACAGTGTCGCGGTGAGCACAGGCCATAAGGCAAAACTGAAAAATATGCAAAAAAAAATGCAGAAATGAAATGCACAGTCACTACCCTACAAATTACTCTATCTACTTGGCCATCCTGATGTGGGAAATATATAGAGTAGGTGAAATGAACTCTTTCAAGTGATTGCGCACCTTAATACATTAGTGAAGACCTGTTGATACTTAGAAATATGTTAGAAATGCAGAGAGAGGCAGGGAGCAGGTGGTCGTCATTCAGAGACTCGCGTCTCCTCCTTTGAACTGATTCGATCCTTTCAAAATGGCCACCTGTAACCTTTCTGCTTTGCCTTGTAATGAAAAGGAGTCTTTCCCTCTGTCTTCTTCTTGGCTGTTTTTATCCGAGCGGCGTTAGGCAGGCTACCAAATGGGAAACTGACTGCTGGAGACTTTAATTGGTTTTCTCTTTAAACGAGGGAGCCTTTGAGATGCTTTTCACAGCTAATATCGAGTGGGTGAGAAACAAAGAGGGGTGGTGGAGTCAGACTTTATTTCGAAAGGGAAGCGATGGCAGATCCCTTGTAAGCACGGGGTTTTAGAACTGTGTGCTGGAGACAGGAGAATCCATCAGGCTTTCTATCCCTGGCTTGTTTTGATTTATATTTTATATCCGTGCCTCATGCCCTAAAAACACTGGGATGTTGCCAATAACCTTAATGGAATCTGAAATGCCCTGTAATATTTTTTATGAAATATTTTAAACAGTAAGAAGGTTAATCTGCCTCACAGATTACGGAAGGGTTTAATTTTGTAATCTCACATTTCAGGGATTGTGCAATTCAATATTTCCAATGAATTTTGAACTTGGCTGGTAGTGACTGGACGACAATGGGCCATCAGACTTTGGCCTTCAGATTCCTGGGAGATACAGGAGACTGCCCGCATGTGTTCTTCCCATTCTAGTTTTTGTCGTTCATTTCAACCCGTTTTTTTTTTCCGAGATCGATCCAGGAAGATGACCCCTGAACTTCCTGTAGGCCGGCCTCATGCATGCCCATCCATCACCATGCTGATCTGTGTTAGAGAGCTTGGCAGCGCTCCAGGGATACTTTATGTCATGGATTCGGGGGGTTCTGGCACGAGGGCGGAGCATGGTGCAGGCAGGAACAGAATGTGGCTGACCTGCTGGCCGCTCACAGGAACACGGGGGTCATTAAGCAAAACTGAACACACCAAGAACACTACAAAGTAAATAGGCTGCAAAGGGTCAAAGTAAAAAAGGGGAAAGACAAAGACTAATTGGGGCAACAAGGAGCAACGGGGGGCGGGGGGGCAGGCAGACGGGCAGACGGGAGGGCAAATAAAAAATTCAACATCAATGACTCCAGGAGGAACAGAACAGGATCAGGAACTTAAAAACAAAAAGTTAACAAAGATTCTACAGGACAGGTGAAAACAATTAACCAGTCGGGGAGGGTGCAGGACAACGAGCAATCGGGGTAGATACACACACAAGGCCAGAACTAGGGAATCAAACTGGGAAACTAAGAACTGACAAAGAAACAAGGAAAACAGAATCTAACACTCGGGAATAAGAAACAGATAAAACACAACTAAGGCACAAAGCAAGAAACCAATACAGAAACAAACCACAAAATCACAGGAATTAGAAGAAACTGATGAAACCAATGAAACACTAGGGAACAAAATACAAAAACAGAGGAGGTGGGATTCAAACACATGACAAAGGGATTAGCAGGTAGCCGCATGTGCAGCTTGTTGAGCCATGCAGTCGACAGGGAGCAGGGGAAACACTACAGACTGACAACAGGGAGAACAGGATGGCCAGCGACACCTGCTGGCCAAATGGGGAGAAGATGCAAGACTGGGACAAAACAGGTGCTGACACTGACTTGATGATTGTCCTTCTCCATTCCTGGCTCGTGTTTGTTTTAGGGGTAACGCCCTGCCAGTGGGGCTGGAGGCGGTGGTGGGCGGGATTTTGGGGCAGAAGGGGCCAGCGACAGCAACAGCAGCTCCAGTCATAGCGATTGTTACACGGGACCTTTCATGTACATCTGAAACTGCAGTAATGTCTGTCACAGATACCTTGACTTTCTGCGCTGAATGTTATTTGTTGCTCCACCAGAGAGCACATACTTCATGCTTTGTGCATTTCACAGTATCATGATGTAATTTCTGTGAGGTGAGCTTTTAATCCAGGGAGTATGGTATCTTGCTTAACAAGGGTTCTGCTGATAGGATTTGACAACATTTCACTGGAAACTAAAAAAAACTGATAGTGAGTTTTCTCATTGTTATAACAACTATTTTTAGAATCACAGTGATCTATGAACTTTTCATAAGCAATAATAATTAATAAATAAATATTTGACACAATATTATGCCTAAACAAATGTGACCAACATCCTTGGCAAATATTTATGAAGAAACCGGTGTACAATCTGATTTATTTCATACAGCTCATCAACACTGATATTTCGATGGGATTTTATGGGAGAAGCTTCCGGCTTGTTTCTCATGTCCACAAATGCACTGGTCCTGTATCTGGAGTTGTCTTGCACTCGCGTCCAGAATATACAATAAAGCCCGACTCACTGTGCAGGGAGACCAATCAGACAGCAAGCAGATTTTCCCAGGGGCCAATCGGCTTGATGGTCGCCAGCCAGGTCAACCTGCCAAGGAATTAGGATGCGACACAGTAATTAATCGTCCTTGGCACCGGACCATCTGGGGAGCTTGCAGAAACCACACAGTTCTCTAATTAAACCGGCTGGAGTGAGGGCACAAATCCTGCCGCACGGAACATGGCCTCCGGTGGCAGGTGTAGGGAGGAGCGCCCCTCCCTCACCAGCAGGGGCTCACAGATTATCCCGGGGGGGGGGGGCAGAGATAGGGGGGGCCTTCAGGGGCTAAGCATCGCCATCTGCAACAGCTTCTTTACCAGAGGATAAATGGAGGGGGGGCCAGACCTACGGGCCCTAGATGGAGCGGACGGCGCTGTGGAACAGTGTGGGACTCCAATCGGATGTGCTTGGGCTACAGTTTGTCAGTCACCCCCCCTCCCCAAAATGACACCCCTTACACTTTTGATGATCTACAGCGACATTTTGGAGCTGTTGGAGAAGATACTGAAAATAGAGATGCATAAACTCTTCCAAAATATCCGGGCAGGACAACAGCTTGGCAAATACTGTCCTTCATTAAGAATAGAGCCAGGAGTCTGCAATCAATCCCCAGTTCCTGTTGCTCAAGTGAGTGTTTGGGCCACGTCTTTTAATTGGGATGTGGCATGTAGGTCCCCTGCTGGGATTTGAAGGCCACATCACCCCAGTCACCACATCCTGCTGTAAGATTTAAATGTGTCAGTACTTCAACTATTTGTTCAGGATTTACGAAACAACAACAAAGCAAGAATGAAACACAGCAATGCAGTGCTGAGAGGATGCCATGAAGGTGCAGTGTAACAGGAAGTGGAGTAATCAGCAAGATGGATTCATTATGCTTGCTCACGTCACAGGAAGCCCCGCACTTCTGGCGCTTTTCCACTGCCACCAAGAACCGAGCTGTTCCTGAACTGTACCATAAACTGGTGGTTTTTCATTGTAAATTACGCAAGCCATACACAACCGATAACCGCGTCGACATGACCCTGCCTGGTTGTGGAGCTGGTTGTGTCTCCGAAATCTGACTGGTCGAAATGCATGGAGATACCGGATGCACATGTATGATCTGAAGGCAAAAATGGCATATTCTATATATTATTCTTTATTAGTGGTATTGTACATATTGATGCATTCCCAATAACTCGGACCTTGAACATTTCCAACCTCTTACTTAAAAACGTACTACAGACCGGCTGAACGGGATGGATTCTTAATGCAAATTTACACAAGCTAATGCTGATTCCTCTAGCATTTCCTGCTAACCTGCTAAACTGCGTCTCTTCAGTTTTACGTCACTGTCGCTCTCCAAACCTGGCAGCACCCTTACTGAGCTGACCCTTCTGTGGCGGAACGTGCTGTGCTTAGCAGTACGGCTCGGGCAAGGCGCGGTTCTTGGTGGCAGTGGAAACGAACCATTTATTACCCTTGCTCCAGTGATGCATCCAGATGTAGAAACTCAGCCGCTCTGGATAAAGGTGCCAGCTAAGTAGAGTGAGGTAAAGGAGACGCTCCAGCCATAGAAGACGGCAGTGCCAGCTGAGCTTCCTCCCGGTAGATACAGCATATTTATAGCAGTGCCATCTGCAGTACAGTGCTTTCCAGTGCCAGTTAGATGTCATCCCTCAGTGGTCTTTGATTAAACATCAGAGGAAGTGGATGTGAATTAAAGGTAAGTATGTGATGTTCACCCACACTCTGATGGCCCAGCCATGACTCAGCTGGCAGGAACACTTCAAAAGCATGATAATGCTGCCATTTAAGGGTTACAGATTTCCCAGGAGAGGAGAGGGCAGCTTTCCTGCCAGCGTATTCCACAGGTACTTCCAGGTGAAGTCACCCCCATCCCATTTGTATTTCACAAATATTTTACCTCTGGAGGCTTCAGCTGAATGATCAAATCGCAGGGATTTTGTCTGCTTAGTTTCTCAAACTGCAGGGGCGGCTACACATTTCTGTCTCACTCTTTTAAAGTATTAAAAGGGCGTTTTAGTCATTCAACTGCGTCTCTTGAGAATTCTCTCGACAGATCGCCAGTTGTGATGGGTTAGACGGAAACGTCTGCACTATTTAGACTGAGTCAGCGGCAGTGTGTTTCCGCCGGTCCCCTTGTGTCAAAGGCGTCTTCTCTATCGTCCTGGGGACTTTGCACTGATCTGCACACGTGGGCTGCTCTGCCACTGCTCTGCCTGTGCCTGACCTCAAATCCGGGACTCCAGTTTACAGCAGCTCCTGGCTTTAGAGTCATAACAAGGAATGGCCCAGAGCGATTGTGCCATCTGTGCCCATCTAGCCTTGTACACAGATGTAAATATTTCAGGAGCAAATGCAGAATAACCTTCCAAATATGCTGCCTGCCCATCAGTATCGCTCTGAAGCTGCAGTTCGTCTGTGAGACTCTGTCAGATGGGTTTGCTGCTATGCCCCTGCAGAACTTTGGTTAGTTTTATTAATTCCCCCCATATGTGTTGTCTGTGTTTCTGTTACACTGTGGCTGCTATCACCCCACGCTGGTCCCCCCCCTAAGCCTGACCCCGTAACCCCTGTAAAGTGAAACTCAAAACCTAGTGTTTCCCAAACCAGTCCTTGGGGCACATTGGACGGATCCACATTTTTGTTTTATCCCAGTTCCCAGCACATCTGTAAGGTTTTTAGAGCTCCTGATCGCTTGGGTCAGGTGTTCTGGGAACTGGGATGAAACAAAAATGTGGATCCGTCCAATGTGCCCCAAGGACTGGTTTTGAAATACTGTCCTAACCCACACCCAGGAAGGTAACTGTTGATTCTCTGGGTGTCCTGTGGTTCTGTTTGTTGACCTGCCTGGACTGGATTCTCACATCATTGACTTTTATTAATAACTGTTTAGGAGAAAAATCTTAAGAGGGAGAATCAGGTACAGGCATATGTCCGAACAGGGTACTGTATAACACTGGCCGTGTTTTTTTCAGCATGTAGGAAATGGATGTAAGGTAACCCAAAGATAAATGCACCGAGCAGCGGGTTTGGGACCCATTTATAGCTGTGGACCTTGATGTTAAACCGCATTCAGTCACATTACTGTTTGAGCACCTGGGAACACTGAGTACCTACTCTGGAGGGTGATGTATACGTTTAGTTTGAGTGGTGGAACTGTATGCAAGAGCAAGGTGTTTTCAGGACACTGAAATTGTTTAGTTACTATCCTAAGGTCTGCAAATGTACGGGTAATGTATTGTTCCAGAATGTACATGTCATGTAACATTCTACAATGTTTATGTTATGTAATAATCTAGGACAGAGACACAATCTGTTGTTATAGAAAGTAACTGGATTGTAATGATATAGAATTTTCATGTAACCTAATGCTCTAGAATGTTCTAGGAAGCACGTGATGTGATATTCTAAAATGTAAAGCAATGAAAAGTGCTAGAATATATCAAACTGTCCATGTTATTATAGGTTTTCTTATGTAAAACAATCGAAGAGAGCTATACATCGCTGTCTGTATCAGGCTGATCCACTGACTCCCACTACCCAGTTTGAGCGGACAAAGAAGGTTATTGAGCCCTTTCTCAAAATGAATGACGAAATATTTGCAGCTGCTCACTGATTCCCAAGTGGGAAACCTCATTTCTGCCATCTATCACATACGGGCAAAGATGGACACACATACATCCGCTGTGTATCACATCCATTTGTGTCGGAACGTGGCCTGGATGGGCTGCACAGTGAGACGGCGCGAGGCCCGTGGGTCTGATGCCATGGGCATTTCCGCAGCTGCACCAGACCTGCCAGTCTGATGTCCTGCAGCAAAGAGAACCATTCCCAGTGGTTCCTGAAGGACTTTATCAAGGTTGAAAAACTAAATGACAGAACCACTGCATTCAAACCCACTTCAGACCCACCACTTATGAAGAACATCAGCTTAAAGCGTGTGGCTGGTACAGTCATACTAATAAAACACATGTATTTTTGATGAAGATTTTAAAACCAACAATTTTTGAAGCACCAAGGCCGGAGCGCAGGGAACGAGAGAACATAAAGACATTTTCTCTAACAGAACAATAAACAGGTGGAAACTAAAAACTAAACCAAAAATGAAACCTTTAGTGGATTAATACATGAGAACGTATCCTGGCCTGTCTTTCGGTCTGGTTTTCCCAGCCAGAGATTGTTAATTTGATTTGATTGCTCCAGGCTGTCGTGACCCAATACTGGGCAAGCAGAGGATCGATGGACAGACGGATGTTGTAGTCTGTATATGAATCAATTTGTTTTATTTCTAAGGTTGTATAATGTGTGATTGTTATATGGGAATATTGCTTTAAATGGAAAGATCTGAATGGATGTAAAGGGACTGCAGAAATAGATAACGTTTACAGCGAATGGGGTGTTAAAAAGACAAATTTACTGAAACTGGATCAGGTGCTTTTGCTTGGGAGTCAGACACCGAGACGTCTTTCTGGAAATTAATGAGATCTGGCAGAGTCCTCGCAAAGCCTGAGTGAGACTGACTGCACTTACCTCACCGTTTCCATGCCCACCTGACGTCCGACATAACCGAGACCGATGACTTCATTTTTTTCGTTGTCATTAACGCTCATGTGCTCCCGTGTGTTCGGATCGCCCTTTTCAGGCACCGTGTGGAACGCGGCCTGCATAAGAAGTCCATCTTGTGGCCGGGTGCTTTGCAATCTGTTTTCGAAACGCCTTTCCTTTCCTTTCCTTTCCTTTCATGTCTTCATAAGTAGCCACACAGAACAAGCCTTTGTGCACTGCCTGATCAAAGGAGATGACTTGCGGCCTGATCTTCGATGCTCTCTTGCTGAAACAAACTAGTACAAAAGGCTGAATGAAGATGATTATGGTTTCATGTGCCAGGCAATGATAGCCCAACTGTGGCCCCCAGGGACCTCAATGTAATGACAAGGGGCTCGCACAAAATTAGCCTCTTTTCAATCCAGGCCTCCTTGCCTTCTGGGATGTCTGCCACAGGTAATTACAGAATTATTTCTGGACTTTTTCTTATTAATTACCTCCTGTGACACGCTGCGCCCCGAACAGTGCAATTGAAGGCGGACATCCCCTGGCCAAGCCCTCTTTGACTGTTCCTCCTGTCCGGTGTGCTAAATCATTAGGCTTAACAACCTCGTTTGTTTACATGCAAGGCCACTGAGGTAGTTGCTAAATTAATGCCCACTGTCTGTCCTTTCTTTTCTTTTCAGGTGGTGGAGAAGCTCTCTAGATCCAGGGCTGGGCGGGGAGGGCCCATCCTACAGCCTGAAGTGGGACATCATGCCACTTAAAGCCCACAGCAGCCTACTGGTCCTGGGACAGGGATAGGGGCAGGGTCAAGCCGGCAGCTGTCAGCCCATCGAAGGATGTCCATTGTTCACGCTATGAGGGCGTCTGTGGCTCGATTGTCCGGGAAATCAAACTGGCTATAACCAGTGCAGCTTGTTCACTTGTATTAGCCTGGGTATGTGGGTGGGGCCAGGGCTGACATAAGAGGCTAGAAACTTTCAGCCGGTTCGAAAACGTACCATGCCAGCCAGTGCCAGAAAATTTGGAACGTCCGTTTTTTTTTTGATGCTTTCTGAAAGCTGTGACTTCCTGTGAGATTCCGGTTCTCTAACATTCCTCCTCCCCTCTGGGTGGCGCTGCTGTGTCTCTTGCTGCCTGGTGGTTTGGAGCACAGGCTTAGCCCCGGAGGTCAGCGGGAGCTGGCTTCACCGTATCTGAGCGGCACGGCGGCGAGGGATGGCGCGCACCCTGCTGAGGCTCCGCCGCTATGTCCGCCGCAGACCTCTGCGCTTCCTCTCCTTCGTCCTCCTCTACCTCACAGCCGGCGGCAGCCTGGTCTTCCTGCGTGCCGGCGAGACAGCCTCGGGTGCTCAGGGGTCCGGGCCAGAGGTGGGCCGGGGGGGCCCAGAGGGCCGGGGCCTTGGGCTGATCAGTAGGGTCTTCAGAGAGGGCCGTCGGCCTCTGCGAAGATACAACCCACCCTGGCTGAAACAGGACTCCCAGGATCTGTCCGTGAGGGGAGGGCGAGATGGAGACCACACTGGGGGGTGGAGCCGTGCCCTAAAGGGGCGGAGCATGAAAGACTCAGAGGAGGGGCGAGGTGAGTGGCTCTCCACATCAGGCTCTGGGTCACATGGCATGGGGGCATGTAGCCAAACCTCACTGGTCTCTGGAACTTTCTCCGGGATAGCCACAAAGTTCTTTTTCTGGATTATTCTATTTCCCAGCAAAAATCCTTTAAATTCTCAATACAGTCAAACCTCGGGTTGCGAGTAACTTAGTCTGTGAGTGTTTTGCAAGACAAGCAAAATTTAAAAATAAATTTTAACTTGATAAACGAGTGAGGTCTTGCAATACGAGTATTATGTATACGCTTTGCCTGCCTAGCATCACGTGATTACAACTGAGCCAATGTTTCTTCTCTCTCTCTCTCTCTCTCTCTCTCTCTCACTGCGGGATTGTGGTTAATCGTCTCCCATGCTCAGTCCCAGTCAGCGTGCCTCACTCATATAGTCAAAATTTAGTAGAAAAGCACCACCCGAATAAGGGCGTAGCAGTGCAAGCGATGAATCTGTTTAACGACAATGCAATGTCCACATTTCCATGAAATCGAAAAAGAGGCAAAAGCGGCTGTCTTTGGATAGGTTCCTTGCTAAAGTCGCACAAAAAGAAAAAGATTCCAGTGAGCCAACAGATAGCAGTGATGGTAAAGTGTAGGTTAATTTGTTTTATGTATTTTTACTTTATATTTCATATTAATGGAATAATGGATTACGAGCACGTTTGCGGAACTAATTATGCTCGCAGTCTGAGGTTTTACTGTATAATGTTTGGCTTGGGTGCTTTGACCATTCCCACCCACCATCTCCATTTTAGCCTTGTATTTTTATCATATTATCCATCCATCACCATCTTTGTGTCACTGAAAACTGGCTGTCCCCGATGTCAGATATTTCTGATATTTCTGTTATCACGCTTATCCCTGAAATCACCTTTTTCAGTGGCTTTGTACCTCTGTTTGCTGCTTTCCCGCTCTGTTTCCCCCCCGACCCCCCCCTCCCATGCTAATGCGAGGTCACATCTCATGTAGCAGTGTGACAGCACGTTGCGCCGTGGACCATGTGGGAATAGTGACTGGTTTCCAGGAAGGTTTATCTGAAATAAATGAGGGACACAGGCAACCGCTGAGAAACGGAAGGTGAGCGTGTCCCAGGCACGGTTACAGCCCCCGGAGAGACTCTGCTGCTTTACCCATAAGCGAAGTGTTTAACCTGAATCACTGCTGTGTAATACACACTCGTGTAAATGGGTGAAAAAAGAAGTCGCTTTGGATAAAAATGTGGGCTAAGTGAACGGACTTCTTGGGGAACCTGCTGTGGGTCGTGTGAATTTGGCTGCATGCCATGCGGCCGCTGAGCAAGACTGCTCCCCTAGAACTGTGTTAAGATTTGGGGGGGGGGGGGTCTGCGCTTTCGTTTGCGGCACATAAACGGCAAGTTCAGATATTCTACAGTCTGGCTACCAAACGTTTAATTATTATGCAATTAACATTTAAATAATTTGCTGTATTTATTGCTGCCCTTTCAATTTTTTAGCATTTTTTTCAACAAACGATAAGGTTGCTCGCATAGCCTCCCTTACTTTGTTTTGTTGCAATACAGTTATACATGTCTATGCCATGAGCTCCCAAGATCGAGCCACGGAAAGAGCTGACTGCCATAGCCCCTTTTTTTTGCGAAATTGGGGAGCATGTGGAAAATTGATGTGGGAACACGGCACCTCAGCAGTATCCTCAGAGACAAAAGCCTTGAGTAGAGAAGCCCTGATGTTCCTGATCACTGTGCATGATAAATGCATATTTATGCTGCGTTGTGGTGCGTTGCGGTAATTGAAGTCTGACGGATGCGAGTTATCAGATTCCATTGCTCCCAGGCTTTTGGGTGTGTGTATATGTGTGTCTTTGCATGGTCATGTGATTGCCTGTCTGTCTCAGTGTTGATTTCCCATGCATATTAATGCATAATGCAAAATTCTGCACTTCACAAAATTTGGTTCTGAAGCTAGCAACCCAGACAGCTTCTAACTTCAGAAAAAAAGCCCTAACAGGCGTAAGAGAACAAATGCTAGCAGTGCTTAGCCTGTCACAACGGCTAGGAGCAAACCCATAGCGACAAGCATTAACTAACAAACTGCTTTGATACTGGGTTACCACATCTGTGTTACTCCTTCCCTGATTGGCTCCAGGGTTCTGCATATGAAAGCTTTTTTAGTTAATATTAGAGGCTACGCACAGCTGTCTTGTCCCATGTGTTTCAAAACGTATTAATCTAAATCACTTCGGAAATAAACCGTAACATTGATGTAAACTACCTCTCAGATTCTGTAGCTACTAGTCTCTGAGACTTTCCCACTTAGCTCCAGCTAGCTAAAATGTTTGGGTTTTGGTTTTATTTTTGTAGTGTAGCATGAGGCAAAAAAAAGAATTCTTAAACTAATTTTACTCAAGTTCTGTTTATGGTCTCCGGGTCTGCGGAGAGGGTTAAATCTTGTGCCTGGAGATCGCACACTATCCACAGGAAAAGGTGGGGGGATAAAGAGGCTCGTTTAAAGATCGTATCACTCACAACTCATTAGGCTAATCCAGTGCAGCGTTCATGCGGTTTTGAGCAGATGGCCTGACGGCCGGTGGAAAACGGCGCTGGGTACTTGCTTTATTCCCAGCCATATGCGACACGTCCGCTGTAATTAACTCCTGGAAAAATCGCCTCGTCCACTGAGTGACGGAGGGCTCGCAGCCTCTCTGCTGGCTAGATATTGGAGGTTGTCAGGGGTGCCTACTGGACCTTCTCAGCTACCATCTCACCCATGCTTTTCAGGGAATACTGTCCTGATGAAAAATAGTAATAATTACTGAGAGGCAGGAACACATTTCGCTTCATTTTTATGACAAACTGATATATCCATATATCCAACCCGCTATCCTGGTTAGAGTCACGGGGGGCTGGAACCTCTCCCAGAAACCCCAGGGCACATGCTCACACACTGTGAGTAATTCAGAGATGCCAGTTCATCTCGGGCTTTGTTTGGATTGTAGGTGGAAGGGTGGGGTACTTCCTGAATGTGACGTCAGTCTATGAAAGGGCACTGATTCACACACCATGAGCAATTTACAGACATCGGTTCACTTAACTACCTGTCTTAGCACTGGGGAAGGAAAGCATGTGCCCAGAGGGAAACTATGTCTGCATTGTGAAGATCATGCAAAGGACACAGACATGGTTCCAGCATCGCAGCACTGTGCATGTAATGCTACAGTGAAGAACACTAGCTGACCACGCTGGCCCCCCTTAGCCTAAACCCCACCAGTAAGGTGCAGAGAAAAAGGCGTCACTCAAATCACTTCTTTTTATGGCATTAAATTTTGAAACTTCAGCTATTTAATAATGTACTGACTGACCTCTTTTCCCTTCCCCATCATGTCTTTTTCGTCACCGAATGTCACAATAGAATGTTTTTATCTCCATAATTCAACTAGAATGTGTTTTAAAGAGGAGGGTAAGTGTGTCACAGCTATTTGAGAATGAACTATTCTGGAGCCGCAGTCGGCTTGTCAGGGAACCATATCGGTTCGGCAGCGGACCCGAGAGGGGGGAAGCGACAGAGATAAATAGCCAGCACTAAATACTGTCCCTCATTTTGTCACCGGTGCTAATCCTGGCAGGCCTCCAGGCTCAGACCCCCTTTGATATGTAGAAGGTGCAGCTGCAGCTGAACGGACATAGGAACCTGCCCATGTATTGGTTTTATTGCCCATGGGCAAGCACATCATGTTCGTTTTGCATATTGGTTTATTCCGCAAAATGCCCCAGCATGTCCCCACTTTGAACCCATTTGGTTCATCCCTGTGGAATGAACCACGTTTGGTGCGAGTGGGGGACATCCGTACTGTAGGTGGTTGGCTGCTTGCTGGCTTACAGCGTCTGCCCCCTCAGCATGTTCCAATCAGAGGATGCGATTTCCTTAGTCTAGCCCTCGAGCTTGATGGCATTTTTTCCCAATGTGCAGCTTCTTGTGGCTGTCAGGGCATTAATTCCTTCATTTGCATTTTCCTTCTCATTCCCTGAGAGGAGATGTCAAATGCTGATGTTCAATGTACTTATCACGGCAGAGCCTCATTCTCTCTCTCTCTCTCTCTCTCTCTCTCTCTCCATCTTCCCCCTATCTACCCACTCGTTTCTCTCTTCTGGTGGTTTCCGTCTGTGGGGGCTTTCAAAGTCAAGACCGTCCCCTTACGGCCCAAATATTTCCAACATGCCACATGGCTGCTTTCCACCAGCGGCAAGTCGATCCTGAGCTTGGATCACGAGATGATCCCGAGGTGTGTCGAAGACCTTCACCTCTTCACCCTTCACCACGAGCAAATTATATAAGATGAACAAAAAAGTAAAGGTGACGGTCTGAAGGTCATCTCAATATTGATAGCTGCAGTAAGTGGTTTTCAGGGGATGTGAGTGGAACCCCCTGGGTAATCGGTTCTGCTCTGGAATCCCAGTCCCCCCCGAAGTGTGCAGTACCGCCCTCTGCAAGGCCGACATGCCAGGATCTTCAGAGATTCATGTACTTTAGTGGTTTACCTAGAAGTCAGCCAGAGTCCCTCATGGCTGCACCAGGTCGTGATGTAATCCTTCACGCCTTCCAGTGTCACATGACTGACTGGCAGGTCATGCCTGGCTGGCAGCTGACCTTGTCAAGCTCACGGATGGATGGTCGTGGCCGTTAAACCTTCCTAGCATCTTACCGCCCCTTAGCGTGACTTCAGTCTTCATGGTTGTATCACTTGCTTCACTCTTCATCATGTTTTTTTTTTCATTTCTGGAGATGATAGCAGATCCATGACAGTCTGCATCTCCGGAAAAAAAGAAAGCAGTTGGGACAGATTGCTGGGGAACCTGATCTGGTTGTGAACTGCTTGAATGTCCCACTTCTTCCTACAGGAGCCTCTTTTCTCCCATGGGATATTTCTACGATCACCGTGTGTGAAAGCAGATTCCTAAACTAGATATGCATGTAAGATTTCTTATCGGATCCCACCACAAGCGATTCTCAGTCAGTCTGGCCTTTCAACATTTTGAAAGCTGCCCGCTCTGGCTGCAGGATCAGCGGGTGGTGTGATTGCCAACGAGTGCAGCCTATTACCTGAAGGTCCTTGTTTTTGGGACCCTGGGGGAACCTGCATTTCAGGTCCCAGTGAGACTCTTTCCCCGAACTGCAGTGAAGCATCCAGGTTTATTGATCAAAATTGAATAAATCAATAAAATGTAATGTTTACACATAATGTAAACTCGGGCAATTTTATAATAATTTAGTCTTGTTTTTGTGTGCTTCAGTGATCTGTTTTTCAGCTGCAGTAGAATAGAAAGATATTTAATTACAGAAGTTCCTTTCAATTTAAATTAGCAAAAGGGTAAAAATGATATATTCTGAGAAAAAAGGCCCAGCACTCAAATCCCAGAACAGGCACATAAAAGAGGCACATTAAATAAGAACAGAAAGGGGGAAATTAATAAATAAACTGGTTTTTAGTTTTCAGAAACATCATTTCATCCTCTACATGCGGCCTGCTATACTTTTTGAATTATTTAAGGGAGATATAATCCGCACAAGATGTTTCATCGACCAGTTATTAAGCCTACAAAGAGCAGGTACCTGAAAACAGGCCACTCTCTAAATCGCCGCTCATACTACCTGTCGTCATCCAGTCGCACTGGGAGCACTGTGGTGAATTACAATCAGGCGGGTAGGAACTGGGGGGGGGGGGGGGGCGGTATTTAAGATGCGGGGTGATGTATTAATTAAATTTTAATATTCACTTCTGGCCTCGAAAGTGCCTGCATCAGTGACTGCGGTGATAGTAATGTTTTATTCAAACGTTTTTCAATATAATTTATTTTAAAACGCTCCAGTGACGAAGTTACTCTATTTGAAAAATCTGCGACATTGTCCGGGGTATCGATTTCATGCTCGAAAGGTGGCGATAATACCTGATAGCAGAGCATTTGCTGGGGTTACGGCCCAGGATTACGGCCCGGGGTTAGAGCTGCGGCTGAGGACACTGGCATCCCACATCACTGACAGGTCCCAGACAAAAGACTCCTCAGAGCCGTCAATCATGTAGATTGACAGACCTGAGCTTAACTCACTCTGGAGGTATATTCATGTATGTATTCATCCATCCATCCATCCATTTTCCAACCCGCTTATCCTACTGGGTCGCGGGGGGCCCAGAGCCTATCCCGAAAGCAATGGGTATGAGGCAGGGAACAACCCTGGACAGGGGGCCAGCCTATCGCAGTATTCATGTATGTATATTCATGATAACCTCCTGGCATTATGGCCTTTGGGGACAGCTACCAGCGGGTTATATGTGCTGTTAAGTGAGGTGCTAGTTAGTATGTGAAGTTGGCACGGTTGGGCATTGCCGACCTAATTCCTCGTCTCTCTCCTGTGTCCACAGCAACGTACCTTGGCTGCTATGCCGACAACACCCACAAGAGGGCCCTCCGTGGGGCATCCTTCTTTGACTACAAGAAAATGACGGTCTTCCGTTGCCAGGACAACTGCGCCGAGAGGTACCATTCGTTCTCTTGGAATGCGAAGGCGCCTCCCACAAATTGCAGTTTTCTTTGAAACGTTTTTGGCGTGTCCTCTGCTAGCTCCGCCCTCGATAGGTGGCAGTACCGTCAGCAGCCCAACCGTAACACCTGAAAGATGATCCTGTCTGCTCTGGGTTTGCCAAATCACACATGCCGAAAAATGGCTGGTTAGGGATGTAGGAAGTCAATGAAAATTCAGGTTATGTACTGTAGGGGCGTTCAATAAATGGAAGAAAATTCTGGAAAACAGCAGAAATGGTGGTCCTGATGAATCCAAAGTCTTAGGGTCTGCCTTCTCCCACCCCCCCCCGCCCGTGACGTGGCAGGAATGACAGCAAGTGAATAAACAGCAGAGTGGACACACGTGCCAGGGCAGATAATTGACAGGTCAGGTTTTCTTTGAGGGTGACATTTAATTGGGCTGGGACAGTTTCTTTAATCAACTGGCATCCCCCCTCCCTGGTCCAAAATAAACGGCTGGTGGAGGTGGAAAGCAACGAGGCAGGAATGATTGATTCAGGCACCCTGTAAACATCGATTTACAGTCAAAGATTCGGTTATGAAAACATTAAGGGCCGTGGGCCGCGGCCGATAGCTCGTCCATAATGAGCGGTGGCCCCACAGGGGGCGATAGAGCGCAGCATAGAGGGGAGTAATCATTCTGCGATTGCGCCGAGATGAAGTCCTGAGAAGGGTTAGGGTTAGAATTACAGGCCGCAGGGAGGCGTTTTTGGGCCTGAGGTGTCTGTTCGTCTTGGTTTGATTCCACTTCCCTCTGTGCCTCCTCCTCACCCCCGTCGCCCTCCCCATTCCCGGCAGGGGCTACCTGTATGCGGGACTGGAGTTCGGCGCTGAGTGTTACTGCGGCCACAAGATCCAGGCGGCCAATGCTTCGGAGATCGACTGCAACATGGAATGCAAAGGCGAGAGGGGAAAGAACTGCGGCGGAGCAAACCGGCTCTCCATCTACCGGCTGGAGCTGAGCCAGGACTCGGCTCGCCGCTGTGAGTCCACATGTGTGCGCTCACACACACACACACAGGGACACACTCAGGGACAAACACAGGGACACACACACACACAGGGACACACACACACACACGTACACACAGACACACACGCAGGCACACATAGACACACACACACGCAGACACCCAGACACACGCACACACACACATATACACACACACACAGGCACACATATACACACACACACAGGCACACATAGACACACACACACGCAGACACCCAGACACACACACACACAGGCACACATGGCTGTCGTGCCATTAGATAAATGCATCTTGTACAAATTTGATTTTTTTTAAAGTACGATGGCTCCATGTCTGAAGAGAGCAGACTGTGCTGACCAGGATTATCAAGCAAAAGGCCACTTTAGCTTGATATTTACAGTTTGTGGAATGCAGTCAAATGTTTCACTCTTAATGCAGTTACGCTTATTATAAGAAATGGAACATGAAATATCCATGACAGTAATAAAATGAATCAGGGTATGTGTATTTATATGTTTTTTGGTATTATGTTACCTTATTTTACTTACAAATGCCAGGTAGGTACAGCTAACTGGCATGATTTGTTGACATTCTGGGCATTTGGCCCTCAATCTGGGAGGAATCTGTGCTGCACTTTCAGCCTCTTAAATTCCTAACAGGACCTTTGCTGCATACAACACAGGGTCCACATAACTGGGAGCAGAAGCTAAACAGCATAACGATGGCTGACCTGTTATAAAATGTAGTTTGTGGGGGGTAAATTAATTTGTGGCCCATTACTCATATTATCCTAATGAAGATGGAGGGGAGAACTTCATCAGCCTCTTTCAGATGTGGTAAAAATTGTAATTTTAATGCTGCCTTACCTGGACCCCCCCTCTTTTTATGACATATGGCACATTCCGCCACTTCAAGTGTAGGGTATCATTGCATGGGAGCATTGTTAGCTAACTGCAGCAGCCTCACACTGACCATGAGGGATATAGCTCCTGAGACTCCAGAGCCGTAGGTAGAGCATTGCCATGGCCAGCAGACGTCCCTGCACCTCTGTCAGCAAAACAGATTTCACTCGCCTCTCACACATTACCGAGGATGCAAGACAGCGCCGTTTCTTGAGCACTTTATCATCCGCCACAAAGGGATCGGTGTCAGACTCGCCCCAGGCAAGACGGCGGGCAGAATCATGTGATGCGGGGATAGGAAGAAGCAGGAGAGTCTCTATTTGGGGACGGTAGTGAAGATGTGTTATAAAAAAAGAGGGGAGAAGCAAAACGGGAATGACAGCAGAAAGAGAGAATAGAGCTTGTCACCTGACTTCGCCCCGCTCAAGAAGATCCATGCCCCTCCCTGTCATATACAATGTTAGGATTGCCATTGTCGTCATTACATCACTTAACTGTTGGACTGTAGCACTGGCTAAAGCGGGATATTGTGCTGCTCATCGTTAGGCCAAATGACTGCACCGAACACGCCCTGCGGTGACAGTTACCCAGGAGACCTTGCAGCCTCTCCCCTGCTTTGACACTGGGGATTGATAAAGTGGATGGTCACCATGGCAACGTCGTTAAAGGCACCCTATTCGCTGTGTCCTCTGGGATTCCCCTGCCTGTCCCCGGCTCGTTGATGGGGCATGTGTTGGGAAAACGGCCGTGGGTGAAGGCGCCTCCCCTCCGTATCAGCATTAATGCGGCCTGGCATCTCAGAGCATTTGTGGGACGTCCAAATCGGCCGCTTAAACAAATTCCCTTTACTTTTGAATCTTTAAATGGAGGCTGTCCACGTGTTTAACTGGAATAAGTTGGCATGTGGACATTCCGATTCGTATGTGCCTGTGGCTCTCCGGTGATCAGCACGTAGTCATATACTCATTCTCAGGTCTTTTGTAAGAACGTCAAGCCTCATTGCAGAAGCCTGTTGTCCAGGAATACGTGATGATGATCTGCTGGTCAGGTTTGACTTGCCCCAGGTAACATCCAGATTCACAAACGAGGATCGAGTCGGACTCCTGGCCGAGAGGGGCTGTCTCAGCGAAGACGCCTTCAGCTAAGGTCACAGCTGTCTACTTGTTATCTAGTCTGCTTCTAACGCAAGACCAAAAATAAGAGGCACGGCTGATTCCAGCAGCTCCCGACATCCCATATGACCTGCTTCTTATACTCAAAGCCAATTTTTCCTTTTTGCAGAGAAACAAAAATATGCGAGTCCTTCTCAGCTTGTGGTCTAGCTATCCTCCACCTGCGGGATCTGGAAGAGTGACCAGACTTTTAAAGAAGTGGTTCTGATGGAGATCTCTGAAACCAAAGTGGCCGTAGATGTTTACAGTGGCAAGTTCTAAACGGTTGATTTCTTGGCATTATAACAAAACAGTCTATCTTTCCACAAATTGTCAGATTATTAGCCTTTGATAGCTATGAGTTTGGCAGCTTTAGTATTAAATTAATCCTTGCTGGAAATACAACATTTCTGCTGTAATGAAATGAGGCAGAGATTTTCGAATTTAAACCGAATAGGGGAAAGTGGCCTTGACGACTGAAGCGGGGCGATATTTTCCAACAAGGCTAAGCAAAAAAAAAAGGATGACGGCAGAAAAAGCACAAGGAAGTAAAATTTCACAAGAGTGCTGGCTGCTCTGCATGGTGGGATATGAATCAGTTAAACAGGCATGGAAACAGTTTGACCTTCCTTAATTTACTAGTGTTTGCTGAGCCAGAGGTTACATTCAAGGTTATCTGGGGCCACTTAATTCAGTATCAAACACAAACCTTGAACCGTTTTGTCGTACTTGTGTGTGTGTTTGTAGACGGGAGCGCCGTCTTCAAAGGGTGCTTCAAGAAACCTGAAAACGTGACTCTGGCCCTCCCCATCGCGGTGGCAATCCTCAACATGTCTGTCGACAAGTGCGTGGACCTCTGCACAGAGAAGGTGAGGGTTCTGGATCTCCTCACTGCTACCCTCCCCCGGTCGGTTGTGTTTACAGTACAACAAGGGGTCGGTCCCAGCCGGAGATATGTGCTTTAAAGTCTGGAAAGGTAATGGGAAGTGAGACACTGTCAGTAACGCATGAAAAGAAAAATACATGTAGGAATTTGGCATGGAGCCTCAAATCACGATGGAAAATTAAACTGTTGCAGATGAGTTCAAAGCTCAGCACATCAGAAAGGCTTAATTCTGCTATCTGTCCCCCTTCTGTCTGCCCCCTGCTATCTGTTACCCAGCTGCCTGTCCCCCTGCTGTCTGTCCCCCTGCTGTCTGTCCTTCTGCTGTCTGTCCCCCTGCTGTCTCTCCCTCTCCTATCGGTCCCCCTGCTCTCTGTCCCCCTGCTGCCCGTCTCTCTGCTATCTGTCTGTCCCCTACTGTCTGTCCCCCTTCTGTCTCTCACTGCTGTCTCTCCCTCTGCTATATGTCCCCCTGTTGTCTCTCCCCCTGCTGTCTGTCCCTCTGCTATCTGTCCCCTGTCTGTCTGTCCCCCGGCTGTCTCTCCCTCTGCTATCTGTCCCCCTTCTGTCTGTCCCCCTGCTGCCCATCCCCCTGTTATCTGTCCCCCTGCTATGTCCCCCTGCTGCCTGTCACTCAGCTGTCTGTCCCCCTTCTATCTGTCCCCAATCCATCCTTCATTCTCTTTCTTCCCTGAAGCCCCCACGCTGGATCTCTCTGTCCTAACTATGCTCCCCATGGCCCTGATCCTGCGCTTCTTTATATTCCAATTCCAGTTTGGACAAAGTGTCTCTGATAGGCAGCATCCTCTGGAGTGCTCGGGGTGAGAAAGCAGGGTTATACGCGGTGCTGCTTTTCCGTGCCCAGAGAATTAACTCTGACTGCCTCAGCAGTCTGAGAGCTTGATGAGAATAGTAACCTTTTAAAACAGATGCCCAGCGGAATCAGCCTGCTTAGCTGGCGGTAAATTTATGGTGTTATTATTCATGACCAAACATTATGAGGAGTTTTTCTAAAAGAATGGAGAAAAGGGTTCAGGGTTGCATGGATGTTTCTCTGTTAGTTTGGTCCCTGAGGAGGGAAATGCATTTTGGCATGACGTCTATTTAGCAGATGTGCCTGTGCGGGGTGACATATGAGTGAGGGTCAGAGAGCAGGATCAGATCAACCAGTGTCACCGGAGCAGTTTGGGGTAAGGGCCTCACTCAAGGGCTCAAAAGTAATCTGACTGGCTGTGGAATTTGAACGCACAAACTTCCAGACACCTGCACAGACCCCTAATGCACTGAACTTAAACTGCTTAAGGAGTGTTTAGATTTAGCTGAGTCCTGAAAGTAAGTTACAAAGGCCAGTTCTGAAGGTCGGTTCTGAAGGTCGGTTTTAAATGATGGGGCTGAAGATTCATTTTGTTGGGGTTAAAGATCGCAAAAAGGCTTTAGGTTGATTTCTAAGGGCTGGTTATACAGAAGATTTTGTGTGGAGGTTCAGAAGTTCCTGTCATGAAACGGGTCCGGCTCTCTGGCCCTCAGGAGTTCCCGCTGGCTGTCCTGGGGGGGGCTGTCTGCAGATGCGGCTTCCCCACGGCACAGTTCTCACTGCACGAGCGGGAGGATGAGGAGATGTGCCAGCGGTGTTGCCTTGGCGATGAGGCAGAGAATTGCGGCACGGATGACTACTTCCTGGTGTACCAGACGCAGGTGCAAGGTGCGTATGCTCCTCGTACGCACCGTCACGGTGTCACAAGGGCCACAGAGATGGCACCTCACTCACTAGCAGCTGTCCAGGGCAGGCTGAGTGCCCACTGTGTGAACAGTGTGTCCTCACACAGCCCCTTCTATCTGTAGCACCATCAGCAGTCTTAGCAACCCTCCCGGCAGCTGTGGAAACTGGGAACACAAGGGCTTTTACTCTGACTTCCCAGAATGCATTGCAGCACTGACTCATGAGCACATCTCACATGCGTGAGATATCGCAGATATTACTGGATGACAAATGCTTCTGTGTGTCTCCCACTGTTTATTACAAGGAATTTCCCCACACAGGTTTTTATTCTAGAGGCGTCGTCCATGTTTATTATGCCACGATACGCAGATTGTGTCGCCGCTGTGTTTTAAGCTTGAGAGCGCCACGTCTGGTCAAGGCCTCGAAGCTCTCTGCAGACCCTCTGTAGGCTGCTGTTTCAGCTCTGCAAGGGTTCCAGACCCTAAGAGTTTAAAAGAGCAGAAATCCTCAAAGTGTCTGTTATCACACAGATTTCACCAGGCCAGACTGTCCAGTAGTAACACCCAGGCCATTAATATGTCCAGAGTAATGACACAGTAGAAGGCACTCACATGAATCCCACATAAATAAACATTATGTTCCTATGAAATTTATGGGGAAAAAAAACAAAACACGTGATCTGCTCCAAATCCAGTATATATGGTGTTATTCAATGTTTAAATATTTTATATGTTTTATATTACATTAAAGTTGTATACTATTCTAAATTATATGCAATATAAAATCTTGTGTTTAGACTTATATCTTTCTGCAGGCAGTGACATTTTGCTTTATACAGGTCTATTGTTTCCAGTATCGTATGAGGCTGTGTCATTAGAATGATCTGTCATCCCGAAAATTATGATCCCAGACTCTGTTCCCAACCTGACCGCCCACCTCGTCTCTGTCCTCCGCCCAGACAAACGCTGCATGGATCGCCACTTCCTGTTGTCACGAACGAAGCGCCTGACGGCACTGGCCAGCTTTCCTGGGGCGGGAAACACGTGGGCGCGGCATCTGATCGAGCTGGCCACGGGCATCTATACGGGCAGCTACTACTTTGACGGCTCGCTCTACAACAAAGGTTTGTGGAATAGGATTCAAAGGGGCTAGCCGGGGCTGATCGGGGGGCCAATCACACCTGTATACAGCATGGGGGCAATGCTTTCTAGAGCTGATAAGCCATAAATTTTCAGTACTTTAAAATAATTAAATTCTTCATATATTAGAATGTGGTAACACTTTTTAATAATGCCATGTCTTCCATGAGCACATTCGTAATACATTATAATGCATTCATAAAGCATTATAAGCATGGCTATAAATATTTATCAAAAGGCATAAATTATGACCATGTTTATGTTTATTATGCCTTATGAATACTTTATGAAGGTCTCATCTATAATTCACTATTGATACCTTCTTAATGCAGCACAAAACATCCTTGCTTATACAAACTATTTTAGTACTTTGTCATGGTATCTAAAATGCATTACACATGAGAGCTTCACTGCAACTTATGAAGTATTATAATCAACACTATAATGCTTTATGACTGTCAATAGAAGATGCCATAATGCTTTATTATTTCTTGAACCAGCCACTATAATGCATTATAAAGGTATTTATAGTGCATTATAGATGAGAGCAGTATTACCACATATTATTGTAGGTTGGTAATGCATTTTTTTTTCTTAGTATTACTGTCTTTTAATCAAAAGATACAAAAAAGATACATAGTTCTTGTAGCTCAATTGTAATCTAAGAGAGTGGAGCCTGGTAAACAGTCACAAAGCGACAGATTCGTGGCAGATTCTGCTTTGGCAGAGGCTCATGGGAGAACTGCTGTTCTTCATACCTTCCTAGGCTTCAAAGGAGAGCGAGACCATTGGAGGAGTGCCAGGACCATCTGCATTAAGACACACGAGAGTGGCAGGAAGGAGATTGAGGCCTTTGATGCCGCCGTCCTGATCATCCGCAACCCCTACAAGGCCTTGATGGCAGAGTTTAACCGCAAGTACGGTGGCCATGTTGGATTCGCCTCACAGACCCACTGGAAAGGGAAAGGTAAGGGCTAATCGCTAAAGCACTACATTCTTAGGGTTAATCTCATTGGATTTCTTGGTCAGTTTTCCATATAAATTAGCAGTTGCTTCCTGCAATCAGTACTGAAGCAGCTAACCATATTCTTCCACAAACCTCCCATGAGAGGAACTGATAGTGTAATTTTGCACTGTAACAGTGCACTAAAACAGGCCCCACTCTTTGTGGCTTTTCAAACTCTGTGTCACACATAGTTGTGTAATCTGTGAATGAGGTACAGGATGTTCGTGCAGTATCCGGCACATTGGGCAATAAAAACAAATTGAAACGGGGTTTTTAGGCAGAGTTCAAGTCTGATTTACTTTTGAAGGCCCCTGACTGTACAGCCAGGCAGATGCGTCTCTACACTGGAAAGCTTACAGCCCTTGGCTCACAATTGAGCACCATTTTACCCCCCTGCCATTTACCCCCACCCTGGCTGGCATGCCTCCCTTCCTCTTGTCATCTTATGGGTCTTTTTCCTGTGACTTTCCTGGCTGTTGTGGTAACTATGGCAACCAGCCTCAGATTCTCTCCCACCCCAATGCCTCAGCTTTTCGTGGAATTGACTTCGGCTCTGCAAGACGTCCGGAGCATTGGAGCGTCCCCGGATTCTCGCACGTACTCACAGTTGGCGTGGGGGGGAAGGTGGCGGCAATGTATCCGGGAATCGCCTCTCATCTCGCCCCCGCCTGGCCTCGTCTGCCGGCCGCGGGATGTCGGAATGCGGTCGTCGCTTTGGCCACGAATGGGGGGGGGGCTCCCCTCTGCCTGGGAGCAAAAGCCGGAAAAATGCAGCATCGTGCTGAGCCCCTGGCAGGTGGACACCCCCCCCACCCCCCGAATCTGCCGCGCGTGCTGCTGTCCATCTGCGCTCCTTCTAACCCAGAAAACGTGATGGAAGGTTAAGCGGCTGATCGTTTCGGGAGAACGGTGGCCAGCGGAGGGGGTCAGCTACAGACAGCCCCCCAACATTGCTTTACCCCCCCTCAAGTTCTGCAGTAAATACTGTATATAACCAGCCAGAATCCCAGAGTCTCTTAAAAAGAATGAAACTGGCTTTGTTCCACACGGTTAATTTAATCTCTTTGGGGGTGGCTCAGCACAAAAGCTTTATGGGCTGTGATTACCTGAAGCGAAATGCATCAGATCTGTTTAACGAAGTGCCCTCAGACCCCAGGGGGGGTCGGGTATGTGTGTGACAGGACCCCCCCATATTTCTGCTTGGGTGTCTCGACCACCGTCTTATGCATTCAGAGTCCCCCTTCGATTCCTGTGCGCCTGCTGGTTTATCTTTTTCTTGTTCCGTCTTGGGTATAGATATTATTCTTTTACACCAATAGGCCCGGCAGTCACTTGTGGAAAGGCTTTGGATTCAGGCTTGAGCTGAGGATGACAGAGAGGGAAAAAAAATTAAAATGAAGGCTGGCATAGTCAATGTACCGCCTAGATTATGGGGGCTGAGGAGAGAGAGAGAGAGATGAGTGTATGGTGTTTACAAAGCTATCTTGTAACTCAGATACAATTGCTACTTCCTCTTCCTGTTTATTAGCTCTGGAAATGTGGGCAAAAGCGGCACTTTAATTATGGAAATACTTCCAGTTCTTGGGAAAACTGGGACAGGCTGTGTTAGTGGCAGGGGCTGACAGGTGAAATCCCAGAGCTCACACATTGCCGCTGTTATCTTTTAAGGCGCTGGCTTCACTGCATGTGACTGGCAGACACATCCTGTGTAATCCCGGATTACAGTATCGGCTAAAGCGCCATAACTCTCCTCGTGTATTGTTATTTTGCCCCTATGCAGACTGGCCAGAGTTTGTGAGGAACTATGCCCCCTGGTGGGCATCCCACACCCTGGATTGGCTGCGCTACGGCAAGAACGTGCACGTAGTCCACTTCGAAGACCTGAAGAGGGAGCTGTTTGGCCAGCTTAAGAAAATGGTGGTCTTCCTTGGCCTGGGGGTGTCTGAAGACCGCCTGCTGTGTGTGGAGGGCCAAAAGGACGGCAACTTCAAGCGCTCCGGCCTTCGCAAGCTGGAGTACGACCCGTACAGCCCCGAGATGCGGGTCACCATCGACGACCTCATAAGGGTGGTGGACAAGGCCCTGAGGGAGAGGAGACTGCCAGGGGTTCCAGAGGAATACAGTCCAAGATAATGGTCATGTTTACCAGCCATTTTCTCTCTGCACATCTCCATCCTTAATTAGTTTCGATTTAAAAACAATGTAAAAAAAAATTAACTAGTCTCAAAATCCAGAGGCCCTCAAAGGAAGCCTGTTGCTTGGAAGGACCTGTCCTGAAGGGGGAGTGGGGTGGGGGTGGGATTGTAAAACTATTACATGGATTTCGCGCTTCAGTCATAGCTGACAATCACGGGTTTCCCTTCCACGCATGTGCGTCCACTGGGCTTCGCCTTGACGACAGGAAAGCCAGTAGCTGGTGTATTTATAGTCCGATCCAATTAATTTCCATTCGTTTTTTTCCCCGGAATTTTAACAAAGAAGGTTGTGCTGCTATTCCTAAACCCTAAACGAAAAAGTCTCCTTTTATAGACTTTAAATATACAAATATCAAAAAATAGTGTTATTTTTGAGATGAAACGTAAAAAAAAAAACAGCAACCGGGATTTTTTATAGTCTGTGGGACCGTCGCATGTGATGTGTATAGAAGTGAGTTTTTTTGGGGGGGGAAGTGGGGTTTTGACAAAAATATAAATATATTTTTAAAAAATCCATCTCTGACGATATAAACACTTTTCTTTGTTTGAAAAGCTAAAGGACAAGTGTGGAATGTAGAAGTAAACAAGACAGGTCAACGATTTAGAAGAATGTATAAGACATATGGCTAAATCCTGGCAAAGCAACATTGTTAGTCCAAAACGCAGTATAAGACCGCTTTAACGGTATTGGCCTGGGGTGAGTTTCCTAAAGCTTTCTTAACGCTACATCATTCGTAAGTTCTGTCTTTTAACATAGAACTTACGAACGACATAGAGTTAAGGCTTCAGGAACAAGTAAGTTCTCTCTGCTATATCCTCAGTCATTTGCTTATAGTAACTCACAGTAACTTAATAAGCAAATAAATCACAGTGCAATCAGTCTAGGCGGCACTGCAATGTGGTAACTAAACCAAAACCAACACACACACAGCACTTTCATAATGGTGTAACAAAATTCCTGGCCATCTGTTGTACACCTGCTTGGTACTAATAGCTACTAATAATGTTAGCTTTTAGCTAAGGTGAAATTTCCTTTGCACCTTGAGCATCTACCTAATCATCCAGCTGTTGGGAGTTTGTTAGCAATCTTTTTCTGATTCTATATTCGACAAGCACGCCACTCTTCAGAAATTACACTTTAGAGGTATGCATTTTGCATTACATGTAATTTAAAATTAGTCTGTCTATCTGACACAGAGCTATCGGTCTCCTAGATTATTTCTGCCAAAGCTGATTCTCGATGCTGGTTTGAATCAGACCGGATACCTGCCTTTGATGTCTCTATAACTGAACATTTCCCACGGGTATTCTGGGTAACGGACGACCTGTGTTTCACCATAGGGGAAATTTCTTAACACACAACAAAGACTCTTTCTCGTAGAGCATATAAGAATACTGAAACTAAAATATTACTAACACACTGTATGACAATAAACAAATGAGGGTGCCTGCAGGCACCAAGCTTGATAGATGTAGATACATAAAAATATGTATATCTGTATTTTTTGAGGAACCAAATTCTATTTTTTGTGGAAGCAAAGCCTAATAGCTTAATGCAGGTCATCAGTTGTTGATAATGAGAATGAATTTTTAGTGTTTATGTGTTTGGAAAGGTACATTTAAACATGACAAACCTAAAAATATTTATATGCATTTATATCTATTAGCGACTGATAATTGCTGATTGATTATTCTTTAGAAATATTGACATTCTTTAGATGCACAAATTATTCTTATCGAGTCTCATTTCTGTCCTTACTAGCACCTTAGACAAAGCGATCTGTAAAATCACAGGGTCCTCGCTGAATTCCTACGATTGTCTGGAAACGTGAAAAAGGCTCAATAAGCGTGAGGATGGGGCCTTATTGGATGCTTTGGTGGCCTGGTAACCTGCCCCCTTACATCTCCCCAGAAATCCTCTTCCAAGAATATTATACTACGATTCTCCCAAGCAGTTTGATTTGTTACCCCATAAAATAATTCATATTAATTCATTCATCACCTTGGTTTTGTGTTTCCTACTTATTCAATGTTTCTCATACAAAATAACCCTTCAAATGACTTATATTATTATTAAATAATTGACAATCTTTATTTTTCTAATTCAATTTTTCCTACTTTTATCCAAAACTTTAATGAAGAACAGACACACAGATAACCCCACTACCTTTAATTAAATGAATTTTAACAGATACCATCTGTAAACAAACCAAATGATATTGAATCATTTTCTGGAGAATATAAATAATTAAAAATGAAATAACTCTGGTGGGCAGGCCCAATATGAGATCCTGATATGATTGTGTGCCCAGATGCACAGCATGCCAGTATTAATCAAATGTTTCAAACAGCTTATGTTGATTTGTTTGGCATACATCTGATTGCGCATTAAAGATTTTCCTGCAATTAATTATTATATTGTAAGGATAAGGATGTTTCTTGTTAATATGCTTACCGTTTGCAGAATGTAGTAGAAAAACAGAGCTGAAATATATCAACCCATGAATGAATCCTTATTTCCCCAGCTGGCGAGCTCAACATGCTCCGGACAGCCGCAGCACTGGGCGTTACCAGAAAAGTTTGCGGCGCCTCGTGCTGGTTCTGTCGGCGTGCCCAGCCAGAGGCTTAGCAGCACCGGCGGCATGCGAGGCTGCCCTCATGCAGAAAGTGCAACGGGGTGCAAAAGCCACACACGCCGCAGTATGAGCTGCATAAATTGGACAGGTTGTCATCCGAGCATGTGGGGGAACAGCAATGGCGTTTTTCTAGTAATGGTAATAATAATAATAGTTATAGTGTGGCTTGGCACAGGCAGGAAAATATGACGAATATGAAATATGACTTACAGCAACAAGACAAAAATGCTAAAATAAAGAAAAATAGAGTATAAAGGTGACTGGGGGGGGGGGGGGGGGGTCAAAAAAAACCTTGAAAAAAAAACCCCA
>JAODJW010000117.1:24204763-24222332 GCA_026777045.1 Hyperopisus bebe | reverse complement strand
GGGGGGGGGGGGGTCAAAAATAACCTTCGAGAAATAACCCTAACCTAAAGAAACCATATGTAACACAACTAAGGAACTGGGAAAACTGGGGAGCAGGACTAGAAAACCCAGCAGAGTTTACAGTGAGCGCGAGCACAAGCACGATTGACTGGGGAAAGGAACAAAGGTAGACACTTAATTACTCAGGTAATGAGGACTAACAAAGGGCAGGTGTGAATCATCAAAAACATTACCCAACAAAGCTATGGAACTAGGCAGAGGTGAAACAATTACAATTAACAAAGAGCAAGAACCATGAAATGTGACAAACAGTAAGGGGTAACAGCTCTAGGGAAGACTAGGAACATAAGGTTATGCAAACAGAAAACCAGGTATGACAGGGTAAATCAAAAGTAAGGACAAAAAGCAAAGACAAAGACACACAATACCAAATACAGGAAAAACCGATAATACTTAAATAACAGATGAGGCTGACCTCGGGTCAGTAATACCTGCTGGCCAAGCAGGGAAGAAATGAAGGACAGGGCCGGATGGGTACTGACAAGGGGAGTTTCTAGCTATTGAAAACATCAAGGGCTTGACCTTTTATTTTTTTTTTTGAAGGGAGGGGCTAAAATACTCGGGGCTGGACTGCTTGGGGCTGTAGTCCCGAGTGCACTGACCCTGACAGGTAATAATAATAATTAGTATTATAATAATTATTATCATTATATGGATAATAATAATTATTGTTATTATCATTGTCGTTATTGTTATTTATTATTATCATTATTATATATGAAGATTATAATAATGCAAATTTTATTAGACTCTTTGGAGTTATCAAGTGATTCCAGCAGTAAAAATCAAGCCGGGTCAGTTTTGGATGGATGGATTTTGTGGGCAGTGTATGTTGGGTTAGTCCTTCCATTCGCTGTTTAAGTCCGTAAACCCTGGAACCTGGTTCTGCATGGGGGGGGTGCATTTTTTATTTGTAAAATACAAACGTGGATTGTAGGAGAAAGGGGATTCCCTGCGGTATTGCACTTTGCTGAGGTACGCTCAGACTGTACCCATTTAATGTCTCCTCATTTCCTGATTTTCAGCACCACTGTGAGGTTAACAGATTGCTTTCATGCTCAAACTTTATTAATTTTGACCCCAAATAGAAATATATGTTTATATTTTCCCAAGTGATTCTGTATATAAAATGTATCTAACTTTTGTTGATGTCCACCTTTCCATGTTGCCCAAAAATCAAGGTTTTAAACTCCCACAGCTTTTTACCACGCAAATCACTCTAACTTTTTAGCATGAATGGTAACTGAATACTGTGCTTAAAAGGAGTTGCTACAGATGTAGAGTTTGGTAGCTCGCACTCCTAAACGGGGCCTTGTGGTGCAGACGCTGGTTGTCACCCATTTCCAGCATATGTTTGACATCAAATGCTTTGGCATCTGAGGCGAACTGGTTCATTTTGAATTTTAATCGCTGTTATAATTGTGCATTTCTGGGGTTCCACATTGCTTGTAACCAGAAGAAACTGTGGGTTTTTTTTAATACATGCTGCATTTTTCACAATAAATTCTGACAATGTGTTTCTTTGGTGTTTGCGGCTGGAAATATGCTGCTGTTGTCTGGTTGACCCTTCCCAGAACAGCTGATGGATGATGGACGATGGCAAACGAGCTCTTCTGGAAGCATAGAATGTGGTCGGAGTTTCCTGCCGATCTCTCCAGCAGCATCTTACCCACTATGTGACGCCATGTCCTCTCAGCAGAATCGGATGAGAGGGCGTCCTTCAGCACTCTGATCCAGGGCATGATGGGTAATGTCGGCTAGTAGCATGGCTGCCTGATACCTCCTTGTTACAGGGATGTGGTGGGTCAGGACGCTCCTGCTGCCCCCCCTGTAGAATGTAGAATGTGGGTAGGATGGTCATGGGTTGGGGGAAGGGCGACTCTTTTAGGCCTCCGCAGTGAGCTGGTATTGGTGGACCAAGTGTGTTGTCGACGTTCAGAGGTAAGTTGCTGTTCTGGCACCAGTCTGAAAGAAGAACAGAGACATAGAAAAAAGAAGTTTGCTCATCTGTCTTCTTCTATTCGCGTGGATGTACATGAGTCTGTAACTCCGCCTCCAAACCACAGGCATGCGGAGGAGGAAGTGAGTACAGCGCATTTGGTCCAGCATTTGATGTCCATTTCCAAAATGCAAACCCACTCAATACCGGAGTGAGGCGACGCTGTGGGCAGTGCTACATTTACGGCAAAAATTAGCTCTGCTAGCTGCTAAAACATGTTACTTTGACTGCCGGTTAATGATTGCGAAGATGGAAGATCAATTATACTGTTGCATGGAACTTCATAACAATGCTGGTTTGTTCCCCCTTTAAAAGCTCATTTCCACAATGTGTGTTTAAAGGACCGCAAACCAGCTTTTATTAGCATGGATATGGAACTGAAATAGTTTACATGTATTTATTATTTGTCAGCGGTTCAACAAATGCAGCCACCCCCCCCCCCCCAGATTGAGATCTCTTACTGCAGTAAAAACCAAGGTAACGAGATCGACCATTCAGACAGCATGCCTGGCTGCAAATAAGGCCAGTGAATTGCGCGGCCCTTTAAATCGGCCGTCCCAGCATGCTCGGCGGTGGCTCTGCATTCAGATCAGGCAGCCCATATCCTCGTCCCCCTTAAATATGAGTCATTCCGCTGCCCGAGACACCGAGCTGAACCCCTCTCTGCACGAGCGGTCGACAAGGGAGGCAGGCACTGGCAGGGAGGCAAATGTGACATTCGAAGGCACAAATGCAATTACACGGTCCAGAGCCGTGGGGCACTGGCGACGTGTTGCAGTGATGTTAACATCGCCAGTGCTTTATTAGGGACACATTCTGTGGCACCTCCGTGTGCCCCTGTAAGTGTGTGCGTGCCATTCCAGTAACATTTTCAGCTGCTTTTTCCATTGTGGTCTGAGGGGCTCAGAAATGGTTAACTGCATCAATGTGACCGTCAGGGAGAGGTCCCCACAAAGCCATGACCGATAACGTGTGTCTGTGCGAGTCTGTGCATATCCACCATGTGTGTCTGATGGCATTTCCATCTTTTGCTGAGCTGTGTTGGGTTGAGGTGAGGACTTCCCACAAAGACAGAACTGAAAATGTCTGTGTGTCTTTAAGGAATACTTTCAACTACACATATATCACATATAAGTGATAATGCCACTCTCAGATACCTTACCCTTACTTGATTTGAAAAATGAAGCATATTAATAATACATTCTTTTGCCCATTGAGAAGTAAAAAAGAACATAAATCGTTTCATCCATTTTTCTTTTAATAATAAAACTTCATTACTACAATTTTGCCAGTGAGCAAATGCTGAAATCACATGGGTGCAAAATGTCTTACCAGTATTATTTTGGCAAATGCAAGATAAAGCGAAGGGATCGGCCTGTCCAGTGATGAACAGATTTTGGTGACTCGTTTTTTCGTTTATCCTTATGCACATATTCCACTCAAAAGTACAGAGACATGTAACTTTCAAGTGCAATTATTTTGTAAATGATTACTTTGAAAAACAAAAAAGTTTTTAAAAAGTGCAATTAAAATGAGTGATAAGAATCAGAAGACTTCACAAGTGTTGCTCTGAGGATGAAGAGCAAGCGTTGCTGCCAGAATGACTTCCATGGATCATGAGGTAGTTATCCTGATATCTTGAGATATTTGATATCACAGTAGCAGTATGACAAAAATAAGGATGCCACAAGCTTAATTCTCAGATGACCCTAGCTTTGCCCTCTGGCATTGAGGTGTGCCTTGAAAGAGTTCGGCTATGAGTCTGGCTCTCTTCTCTGATCGCGTCCTCCATCTGCAGGAGAAGGGAGCTCTTGAGCTTCTTGCGGAAGTCGTGTCCCACAAGCACATAGAGGATGGGGTTGAGGAAGCTGTTGGCGGAGGCTATGGTGCTTCCCAGCATCAGGCCCGTTTTGATGACCCTGTAGCTGAAGTGGCCATGGTTCAGCTGGAGAAGCACAAAGATGTGGTAGGGGAACCAGCAGAGGAAAAATGCCACGATGAGCGCCGACATGACCCGGAAGGGTTTGGGAGACTTTGTTGCCCGTTTGCTCCAGAGCTTCTTGATTATGAAGGAGTAGCAGGTGACGATGACCAGAAACGGCACGACGAAGCCACAGAGGAAGCGACTAAGGGCTATGATACCTTGGCTGTCACCATAATCAGTGTAACACACCATGACACTCCCATTCGCTTTGACCTGACGGAAGGCCAGAGCCGGAATGCTCAGGGCAGCCGAGGTGACCCAAGCCACGAGGACAGAGATGGACGCTTTCCTCAGGGTACGGTGGTTGAGGGACCAGACCGGGAAGGCCACCATCAGGCAGCGGTCAACGCTGACCAGGACCAGAAGGAAGATGCTGCTGAACATGTTGAGGAGAAGAACCAGAGATGCAAGCTTACACATGAGAAGCCCGAAGGGCCAGCCCACGTCGGCCATGGTGGTGATGTTGAAGGGAAGGAAGGAGCAGTAAATAAAATCAGACACCGCCAGACTGAGGTACCAAGTGGTGTTGACAGTCCTCTTCATCCTGAACCCGGATATCCAAATGACCAGCCCGTTTCCACAGAGCCCCAGCAGGCAGATGCCAACGTTGATGGTCATGAGGGCTTCTGAGAGACCGGAGGGGAGGCCCGCGGAGTCCAGGGGCAGCGACTCTGGCTCCCGGGGACTGTCCTCTGTCTCATTGCTCGCTCTGTAGTCGTCATAGAAACTGCTGTCAATGAACTCCATGGTAGCTGAGAATTTATTTTTTCCTTTTTGCTACTGCTGTGAAGAGAATAAAGACTGAAAATTATTAAATGTTCCTCAATGGCATTTGAAGAGTAATTTGATATGAAATGACACATTTCCATAATTCCTTCCATTTGGGCGAAGGTTGGGGTCCATGTATATTTTAAATGCCAAGTTGCCTTTTGAGGTTTTTCTGTTGGCAGTTACGATTTTGCAACATTGCATTGCTGGTTTCTTGTACGTACGCATCATGTCGACTATTTACCTTAGAAAATAAGAAGGCCAAATGTTCAAAGGTAAGGAAATGCAATATAGCGGAGGATTCCCAGCTGGTTGAGCCTTACCTCTGAGGTCAGGGAGGTGTCATGGAAGACAGAAATCCCCAGTGCCTCCTTCGATTCTCCTTGAAGTGAATTTGCCTGGACACTTCCCCTTTCCTCCAGTATGTAAGCGTGACTCATAAAGATGACCGTGGTTTCACTGCTGATCCAGCCAATCACAACATCCTATTCTGTGACTGCGAAATCGTTACTGTGAATATGGAGTTTCACAGCTGCAAGTGATAATGCCACTTTCAAATATCTCACACCGATCATAAAAAGTTTAATGTGTTAATAATACATTCTTTTAAATGTCTCAAAGGGGGAAAATAACAGGATTTTATTATTACCAAGAAATTCAGGTGAAGGTACATTTAACACAATTGGGTGGCAAAAAAAAATGGTAAGTTACATATTTTTGCCCAGTGTCTGTGTCACTCCGTATCTTCTGTTTATACCACATGCTGAATTTCTTGGAGAACAAAAAAAAAAAAACGTCATTGCAGATGTTGGTGCGGTTTGATTCTGCTAAACCTGCTTGTTGAATAGGACATGATTTCCTCCTAAAGAACTGGGACAGCTGCATTTAAGCGTCTGCATTGGTTCAGTATGATAACAACACATTTTGGTGAGACTTTGGAGTCCTGGCCTGAAATGATACTCGCTATGTAAAACCTCAAAACCTATTTTTGGGTATTAATGATGTAACCTTAAACAGGCAATACTGGTGGAAGAAAACAAGCGGATTGTATTTGACGCTTTAGTTAACGGAAACTTTTATGTTATGTATTTATTAGTGAAAACTGTTATTCATTAAAAGGTACCTGTTAGAAGCCTTTGCCTGCAAAGTGTACAAGGTCTCACGTATGACAGCAGTTTTTGCTTTTAAGAAATCCCAGTTCCTCATACAGTATGTGCTTGGTTCATATCACTTTCAGTGTTTCCCAATGGTAGTTCTAGCTTGTATGGCACCCTGGGCCAACGTGGGAAATTTTAGTGCTTCCCCCCCCCACCAACAAAAAAAAAGAGCACTAACTGTTATTTTTATTACAACAATTAGAACTAAATAAATAAATAAACTACATTATTTATTTATTTATTTATTTTATTAATTGGATTGGTACTGTACAAAGTTGGATGTGCACGATTGGATCGATTCCTCCGCTCTCCCCTACCTCGGGCTTCCAGTGGGGTGACCTGAGCCCCCCCACCCCCACCCCATCTCCTACCTATGAGTGTGTGCCCTGTGTCCCCCTCAGCAGGATCCCCATACCTAAATCTGCCAGTGATATTTGGCGTCACTCCTTCATGACTAATGAACTACAGGAACGGTCACCCTTCCTGAACCTTATGAAACCTTTCCCCAGTTTTTAGGTTCCCCTCCACTAACTATGATATTGATTATTTACCTGTATAAACAGCATGCACCCTTTCATCTGCAGGATAGATAAATGGTCAGCCTGGCTCTTATCTCAGGAAGTACAGGACAGGGAATGGCTTGGCCAGTCCGTCACACAGCACATGCACACTCTGGGCTGTCTAAAGGCACCCAGTCATTCCATCGTGTGCTTTTGGACTCCAGAAAGGGTCCCGGATGGCCTGTGGAAGGAGCTGCACAGAGCCATCAGGATCTGAAGGCCTGATCCTGGCAGTACGAGGTTATAGTGCTGGCCAGTGAACCACTCCAGTACTGGAAGGAATATGGCCAACAGTTTAGCTAACACGTCGTGGATGTCTGTCAGAAGCAGGCTCTTCATTCCAGAGACTTCAGGAGCACAAGTCACAGATGCAGATGTGATGGAAATGATTGACCACTAGGGGGTGAAGCACCATTCAACTGGTTAAATTGGGGGGGGGGGGGTATCTGGAAAGGAGAACATCAAAGAGCTCCCACAGGACACCAGATCTCCCGCGAAGGAGGCCTTGAGTGGAATAAACCATCCAACGCCAAACCTCATCATGCATACCTGAGTTTCCTAATAAAATGCAGCTGTAATTACTGTAAATGCATTTCAACAAAAGACAGAGCTGCCTCCGTTAGTGACAAGCGACTGGTGCTGTCTTAGAAACATCTGATTGATTTTTATAAATAGCTCTCTCCTTTCATCCAAATAAACACAGTTCCCTCGCCGCGACCAGTTATTTGCTCTCAGGTCTGACGCCGATTGTCGATTTCAGCTCCACGCCGAGGAGGGGGAACAGGGACGCCGCGGCAAAATAAGCCATAATTCTCGCCAGGATAAGAGGCTTATGTTCCAGGATAGAAAGCCAACTTAACAAACATCATGCAGGCAGAGGTTGCTGGTGCGGCATAGAGATGAAATGTGTTTCATGGTCGTGTGTGTGTGTGTGTGTGTGTGTGTGTGGGGGGGGGGGGTCGGCACATATCTGTTGTCCATTAAGGAAGACTAAGGATCCATATTTGTGTACCAAAGGTATTTTATTGAAAGATGATTTGTTCAACAGCTCGAGGCTAAGACACATTCCTGCTGATCTGAAAAGGATATTATATCCCCCACTGGGGAGGGAGGGTCCTCGAGCAACCCTTAGAGAGGCAATCCATTGAAAAACAAGATCTGCTCGCAAACAAAATGAAATCAGGTATCATTTACGAAATTATGCTCCAGGAATTGGCCAAGAATGCAATTCCATTAAAACCAAAGGTGTCTAAGAACAAACGATGAGTCCTCTGAATTTAACTTTTCCATATATTTCAAGGGTATGTGCATTACCCTAAAAAAATCTCCCAGAAAAACCCTAAAAGTCCCAGATAAAGGAGCCTGACTTGCTGCTTGCTGCTGCCTTCAATGGCACAGGGCATGCTGATGTTACTCTGTTATTTTAAAGTAAAACAGAATCAGGTTTTTTTTTCTGACTGAAAAGGACACTTAAGCCATAAGTTTAATGACTAATGACTGACTGATCACTTGCAGGTAGTTTAAGTGGTTAGTTTTGCATGATGAGAGCTCATTCTTGCCAGAGTTGAACTGGAACCTCGGGGGTGGGGTGGGGCTTGGCAACTGCCACTAGCACTGCTTTGCATACTGGGACTGGCGTCCATGGTCTCCAAACCATCCAAATACAGACATGTGGCATAAACACCATCCAACACAGGATCCATTAGCATTTATCTCAACACCATGTGCCCTGCAGACTGGACAACCTGGCCAACGTCTGTCCTGGTAATTTGCAGAGTTGTTTACATTTCTCCATTAACATAATACAGTGCCTGTTATTTGCACAAGGCTCAGCAAGTGGAAAATCCTTCTGAGAATGTAAATAGGAACGTTCTTACAATGTGCTGATGCTGTCGTCAAGCAAAATAATGACATTTATATATTTAAGAAGTGGCTGTCACAAGATCAGAGCTGCCAAACAGGAAACAGACCATTGTTGTTTACCACTGAAACTCACCCCTGACCAATTTATGGTTTCATTTGAGTTATAGACATAAAATGACTTTACACAAATGATCATTTCTGTCTTGGGTGCAAATTTGATCTGAATCCAACCAGACGGACTCTCCTGCAGCTATGCCAATTCACCACCCCTAACCTTCCATCCACGTCGCCCCCAATATGCAATGTACCCTTGTGAATCCATTAGCAATACTACCTGTGAATCTCTGTAACTATCATCTTCACCATGCCAGACAGGCTGGGTGAGGTTAATTAATCTATACAAATGAAACCAATGAGTCATTTTATTATACACTGTCCAGCCAAAAAAAAAGTCACCATTTGAATCTATATCAGCAAATATTTAAGAGCCAATGACTAGATGATTATTATAGCTCAGCGACGTTATGCAGCAATAGAGTGAAGTCAGCTGAGTATCTGAATCTACTGGCCAGGTTACACCTCCATCCATCATCAATGGATTTGTTTCTTCCCTGTTGGCATGGGCATATTCCAGGACAAGAATGCCAAGATTCATTGGATTCGAACTGTCAAAAAGTGGTTCAGGGAGCATGAGGAATCATTTTCACGCGTGACTTGGTCACCACAGAGTTGTGACCTTAACCTCATTAAAGGTCTTTGAGATGAGCTGAAGGAGGCTTTGTGGAGGTTCAACTCGCTTCTCAATACAGGGTCTCAGTGAGAAATTAATGCAAATCTGGATGAAAATAAAGGGTGAGATGTTTGCATAAGCCTGTGGAAACAATGCCATGACAAATGTGCGCCAAAGCTAAAGGCGGTCCAACGAAAAATTCAAAAGCCGACTTTTTTTTTTGGCCGGGCAGTGTATGTACACAAGAAACATCTAGCTGCTTAGATGGTTTCAGAAATGCACCAGCAACATGCCAGGTCACTGTTAGCAGAGTGGCTAAGGGCACAGCCGTGGCCCAGGGGATTTGACCCAACAACCTTTGAGCTTCAATTCAAAGGTTGTTGGGTGAAATGCCCTGAGGTACGATTGTACCAAGAACCTAACCTCAATGAAGCTGAAATTGTCAGTTGCAGCTAGAGGATTACACTACAGCATGCGTCCTTATTCAAGTTTGGGTTCATCATTTGAGGGGTCTGCCTGGCCAGCACAATGTCTATCCTACCAGCAAAGTGCATCAAAACAGCCAAACACACAAAAGATAAACGTCTGAGGCTTTGGGCACAGCCAGTTTGATTAGAAACATTTCCTCAGGAGGAATCAGAAAAGACAAATACGACTGAGGAAGATGAAAGAGTAGGTGACCACTGGCATGGAATAGAGCCGCCAGATAAAAAACTCCACTCGTCCAACTGGGCAGTTATGACTGCTGGAAATTCTGTACATTTTTCCTCGACCTTGTTTCATTTCCCATTCCCATTTATCAATATCTCTGCAGTGGAAAAGCAGGGAGAGAGAGAAAAACATGCTGTCTGATCCAGACTGGTGAATAATTCAGAGGCTTTTCTGCTGAGAGGATGAAACAACGGACAGCTCTGGCACCATGAGGCTCTAAGATCTGCGAGTGGGAAGAGCTCCTCGGCAAGTCATAAGGAGCCTGGTGTTTTTAAGAGGTCACTCTAGCTGCGTATTTCTATGCTTTGGTGATTTTTGTTTTTCTGCTTGGCAACTCTGGCGATGATCTATGCAAAATGCAAACATGTAATCACCATGGAGACGAATACATGTCCAACTTTTAATGTGCAAGAAGCAGAGGCAAGACTTAAAAAAATAACAGCAGCAAATGTATACTTATTGGTTTCAGTTTAAATGATGGTAAAACTATACAATCCATCTATAACAGGGGTGGGGAACCTGATCCATGGAGGACCGGTATGGGTGCGGGTTTTTGGGATGGCCTCTCAATCAACTAATAATGAAGCAGCGGTTCTGAACTCCAGTCCTGGAGACCCACTGTTATTGGCTGATTGAGAGGTCATCCCAAAAACTTCACCCACACAGCCCCTCCATGGAACAGGTTCCCCAACCCTAATCTACAACTACAAATTGTAATGCATGGTCGTGCAGCAGGCAGGAGATGCATCCCAGCACCCTAATGGCACCACTGGATACCAGTTCATCACATGGCACATACTCACGCAAGAGCAACTATGGCCGATTTAGTAGAGATGCCAGTAGAGATGTCAGCTAAAGTGCAGTGGCTCTACATTGCGAAAGTAAAGACTTTATAAACGATTTCATTTGCAAATTCACAAAAAAATCCAGAAACTGTCTGCGACATGAAGGTTGTAAGTGCTGCAAAATCTCAAGGGGGAAAGGAAGACTTTTCATGTGCATAATGAGTTCAGTGACAAACGTAAAGGTGAAGGTGGTTCAGGGGAAGGGCAGCAGCACCCTGTGGAGTGACAGCAGGGTGTGTGAGGCCTGTGTAAATATTTAATTGGGAGTCGGCGACTCTGCTTTGCCCCCTGGTCCTGGCTGACACACTTGCGATCGCTCTAGTAAAAGTCACCTTGCACTCCATGCCACGGCCCTCTGGAGACTCCGACCGCCACACGGAATAAAGGGGGAGGGGTTGTTTAAATTACACACGGCTGCGAGAAGCATTTATGCGCCTTTTACGCCGTGCGGATTTCCCTTTCATCTCGTATTTCTATAATTAAATTCTGCAAATCATCCATTTTATACCCATTCATGTTTTTTCCACTTGTGTAATCTATTTTCGAGCATATTTTACATGCATATTTAACTTGCGCAGGATAAAAACATTAAAAATAATGGGTGCCCAGGGTGGGACTCGTAAATGTCCTGACCTTTTTAAAGCTTTATAATCAGTAACATTAGATGTAATTGATTAATCACAGATGTTCTTAAAAGTTGGAGTTTCCCATGTTCTTGCAATTAGACAAATAAGTACTTGTCTGTACTATGTTCTATGTACTATGTTCTATGTACTATATACTATGTACTATATCTGTCCATTATTATTGCCCGATTCTGTGATACCTTGTAACATATTTATATGATTCATCCTCACTGTTTCACAATTAATTTCTTTCTCTAGGTGCTTATTGTGTGTTAGACTGCTGCCTGAAATGGGAGGCTAGCAGTGTAAAACAATTAGATGGAGACAAAGTCTGGATGTCAGCTGGGTGACAAGCAGAAAGGTTTATGTGCGAGGAGTAAGGCGGCTTGGGGGCGGGGAACAGGAGAGACACGGAGATGCTACAGTCTCACAGGGATTGGTAGCATCTCGCGTTCAACAAAAAAAGTGCTTAAGCCTTAAGTATTGTGTCATTGTGCCTCCGAACAATCAGCACTTTGTGATGGAATATCTGAAAACAGTAGAACCTTTGCCCGCAACCCTGAATAGGACAAGCGGTTTCAGAAAGTGGATGGATGGATGGATGGATGGATGGATGGGTAGCATCCTCGACAGAATAGCATGCGACCGTCAATCAACTTGCAGGGCTTGTCCTCAGCCACCTACGCTGTCACCTTTTCACCCCTTCTGAAGCCTTTTGTCTTGACAGATGTATGTATCCCAGAAGCCTCTCCTGCTGACTGTCTCAGCAGCTACAACGTCTACAACTTAGCTGTTTCCAGCACAGGGCTTAGCCTCCGGGGACACTTTGGCTCCCGAATGCAATCCGCCTCAGCTTCAGACATAATAGCATTAAATACTCTGATAGATTTTTCCTCCTGCCATGTTTATGCTCGAGGAGGGGGGATCGGGGGTGTTTGGCAGAAGGGGGTCTCAAGGGTCATTACCTATCTATCTATTTAAAGCACAACACAGCTGTCACCCTCTCTAAAGGAGCCGATTGGCTCATGAATTATCAGCATTGTTGAGATGTTTCATTTAACAAAGACAGCACATGACCCTGTGGGGGGTGTGTGCCGGTGGATAGGGGGGGGGGGGGAGTACTGTTTTCCCTACTTCAGGGATACTCCTGGATGTAATGTATCATGAACAGTCACATATTGCCTAGTAGCTACCAGATCTGACCATGCAATGCAAATGCAAATGCCTTATCGAGCGATGCGGATAGGCTACGTGACAGTTTCTCCACGTATGCAGGTCTGATCGCTCGTCTAAAGGCCTTTCCTTCACTCCTCCATGCCGAGCCGGTCGCTGAGGCTGCCAGCGCCGCTCTGCACCTGCGTGTAGATGAAGGTCCTTCCCCAGGTGTGCATCTACCTGCCTTTGTCAGATACGAGCTCGCAGCCGAGAGACGAAGCCTCCAGTTACCGCGTGGCACAGAACTGGGCGGCCTCCTCCCGACGGGGCTCTGTCGGCTCTGCAGGCTGCTTCAGAACAGCTCCACCGTCCTGTTCCCTTCTCAGGAGAGCCGGAGCCATCCAGACAAAGTGAAAAAAGCCACATTTCCATTTGCATGTGCACAGAATCTCCGACTTCCCGCAAGCGACTGCACAATGTTAACTAAGTGACAGGAGAAGCAGATCAACCAGCTGGCACGTGAGCCGCACACGCCACTAACTATAATTACCAATCAGTGCCTGCAGGTGGTACTCAGCTTCCCCTGTCTGCTCGTCGGCACGGCGACACAGGAAGCGCAGGATTCTGATTGGCCGATATAGGCCAGATAGCACATAGCTATCGCTCCTTAAGAGCTGGAGGCTGTGCCGTTTTACTTTGCTTTGTATGAAAACCTCAGTTCTTAATGGCTTTATTTAAGTTCTACATCTGGTATTCAGCCCCAGCGGGTGGCATTTTGGGTGGTAATTATGACATATTCCCCAAAACCACTGATTGTACACAAAGTGTGATGTTGGAATCTCAGAGGGCAGCTAGCTAGCCATCCTTAACTAGCATGGCCCTGTTGCCGTTAGCATCTGACCCACGACCTCCTGCTAGCGACTCTTCCTCAATATTTATCATTCTGCACCCGTGGGCCTCATGCGATTAAGGCTTGCGCAATGTAGAATAGATTAAAACGATTTGTCCTGCATGAAGCTCCTCTGGGAAGCTTCTGCTGACTGCTGATAAATGCTTTGCCTGTTTTCTTCGCTCTTCTCTGTGCCCCATCCGCAGATGCATGCTGCCGCTTCATCTCACGACGGACTGAGCCATCCACCCGCAACAGACTCCAACGTCACCGCGGGTGACCAGGGTTGCCAGTTCTCACACATGTGGTGTGACACTCATGCTTTCTGACTCTCACGCTCACGCAAGGAATCTTACAGCAAATCTAGCTATATCATTCCATTATAAACCTAAAATTAGCTGCATCAAAAGCATTGGTGTAGTTTGCAAACTGTTACACACATGTAAATGCATGTGCATGTGTTTGCAGACTTGTGGCAGATTGCAAAGCTCACACCAGCCAGCTGACCAAAGCTGGCAACCCTGGGTGATTTATGTGTCACCTTTGAATTACCAGCCACCCTCCATTACATGAAAGAGGCCTTTAGCTGAGTGGCTGTGGGGAACACTGAAGCATCGAACCTGCAGGGCATGGCTTTGCCAGGATGAAAACTCCACCCTGGAGCATCCTTTGTGATACAACAACGGATTTCGTCGAGCTGACGGAACGTCCCCCCATGATTGCCGCCCCACAAACCCACTGGCCAACGGGGGCGATGCCCAGATGGCCAGTGTTTGTGTGTGCTGTGTGTGTGCGGTATGTGTGTGTGTGTGAGCGGGTATACCTATCCTTAAGGGGACACAATGTCCCCATAACGTGATAAATATCCATTTTTTCCTTATGGTTATGGTTAGGGCTGGGTAGGGGTTAAGGTTGTCATAGTAGTGTTAGCATTTTTCCCATAGAAGTGAATGAGCGGTCCTCATAAGGACAGGTATACCTGACTGTGCGTGTGTGTGTGTGTATGTGTGTGTGTGTGTGGTGTGTGTTCAGGTTTCTTCCTCCGTAATGATTCCCATCCCCTGTCCACCCACGCAGCAACGCCAGAGAATGTTCTCGGAGCATTCGGATTGCTTTGCCGGGAATTTAATTAGCTCAGGTTACCTGCCTGTATGGAAGAAATGCTCCGTTTGGATCTCAGACAGCCCCATAAGCGCAGTCGTGTCACAGCGGTAATTTGTTAGCTTTGCTTAGCGTCACTAAGGCAGCGTCGTTTGTGAGTCATTGAAAACGTTCAGCAAGTCATTTGATCACCACATGCCCCCTTCCTGCAGAGAATTTCTACGTTTCAAAATTAAATCCTTGTTTTAATTATTAAACTTCACTGAAATTCAGTGTTATCTATTATCTATCAACTCAGTTGTATCGAAGTGTATATAAACATTATTATTTCCATACCATGTCCAAGTAGACTGCAACGCAATTTTAGCTACATTTACTCTATGGGATGCTATTTTAATATCCATCTATTTTCTATAACTCATCCAGTGCAGGTTTAGAGCCGACACAGGGGTCAACCAGAGAGAGTGAAGGACCTGAACACACAGCCCTGGGGTGGGACATTTCAGTGCCACTCCCTCAAAGACTGTTGCATGGATGAGACCCCCCAGCACTCTAATTAACCGCCAGACACTCTCCCAAAGTGTTCCTCCATAACCCAAGGCCATTTTCTAAATTTCAGTGTTTTGCTTGAAAATCCTTCCATGTTTAAAAATGTTTGAGATTTTATGTATTTAAGCTTAAGCTTGGTCTTCTATACTATGTGAATAACCCTAGTTACAGGCACTACATGTTTAGGTTTGATATATTGCAGGATAATGATGAGGTTTCATTGTAGATTAAATTCTTTTTGTACTTGTTTTATTTATTTTCTTTATCGTCACAGCTTAAGAAAAACAGTTAAAATTGTATGTAGTAATGTTTCCCCCTATCTTGCAAAACACATTTTCTTGAGGTTTATCGCCTTTGTTCTATCTGCTTGATATCTTTAACGTGTGGCTTGTTTTTTGTTTTTTGAATGAGTGCATCGAATGAAGAACTAAATGATAATAGTTTCTCACAGGAAACGCAAAGCATGTGATCACAGAGGCTCTGCTGACACTAACAGTTTGACGCATAATGAAATCCTCTCCCTCCTGCATCCTGACGAGCTAGGGGACAGCATTTCCATGCCGTCGTCACCACTTTGATGCTGAAAGCAGTGAAGAATTAAATATTTTACATGCACCACAGGACAGCATGAAAAAAAAATGGCTTATTGAGTGAGAAAAAAAAAGAAAACCATTAATGGACCCACAAAAAAGTATTTATGCCTCGTTAACAGGTGAAGGCGAAAATGGTGCTAATATAAGGGCTGTTTGTCCGTGACTCATTGCTACATGAGCAATTTGGAGGGTCAGTCCCCAGCAGGTGGCACTGTTCTGCAAAGCCATGCCCTTGTTAGTTGCACTGGCCCAGAGACGGAGATGGTGAGCGACAGGGCTACAGTTACATCCCAGCGGGGGGAAAACAAATGAAAAAACAGGCCTTCAACCTCAAATCATGGGTGGGATTTAATCACATACCTTATCACTGCGATCTCCGCACGGGGCTGTTGCTAACACGGATGCCTGAGGGCAGCTGTGATTTCTGGGCTCTTTAATGAGGACTACTCATTTCTTTTCTGTATGGAGTAATTGCACAGAGTATTTCAAGAGCAGACGTGTACGTCAAACAGCTGATGGGGTAAACAGAGAATGGGAGACGGTAGCCTGCATCAGAGCGAAGCCGGGCTCCATTTCTGTGGCATGGTCATTATTTCCAGCATAGGACGGGACCACCTTTATCCTCAGAGCAAAGAGAGGTGTCAAAACATTTGCACAGTTGAGTTGTGGAGAACAAAACTACTGGGCAAAGAAAAGGTCCATCAAAACCCTTTGGTAAGAGACCTGCTTCCAATGAGATCTACTTCCGTTTGGATCCTTTCATTATCTTTTCCTTATCTATTAACTCAGTTGTATTAAAGCAGGGTTCTTCAAATCTGACCCATGATTCCAAATCCAGGCCTTGTTTTCAGTTCTCCCAGGTAGTTAGTTTAATGATTACTGGTCCTGATTGGCCACAGAGGCTTCACCCCCGGCTCACAGGTAAAGGAAGGCTGGAGAATCAGCAGGGCTCAGACCTTGAGGACCGTGATTTGAATTGCGCTGTATTAAACATTATTTTCATACCACACCCAAGTACTCTGCAAACCAATATTAGCTACATTTACTCTATGGGTTTCCATTGTAATATCCAACCATTTCTTATAACTGCTTATCCAGTGCAGGTTCAGAGCCAACACAGGGGTCAACCATGAGGTGTGGGACTTCAACACATAGCCCTGGGGGGGGGGGCATTTCAGTGCCACCCCCTCAAAAATCGTGGTACAGATGACACCACCCCACAGCACTCTAATTAACTGTCAGATACTTTGCAAACTAATGCCATTTTCCACATGCCAGTCAAGGCCAGGAAACCCCAGTTTCTACGTCACAATGACTCAGTGACTCAAATCCCTCTTTGACCCGTTTCGCACATAGTTTCACACTAATCACTTATGAAATTGAAACTCAGTATTTTACTTTCCCTTCATCTGGCAGACTTTAAGCCTCAGTGGCCGGCAGCTGGAGCAAAGTAAATTTGCCCGTGGCTGGAGATGCCATGTCACAGGTCGAGCGTTTCACCATTATTACAGCGCGGTTCATTTCGGTGGGCAAATACAGGCTGAGCAAACAGTGCCGTGCTGAGTGAGAGCACAGCCCCCTGGCATGCTGGTATGTTTGCCCTGGGCTCCTTGGCTCCAGCCGCCTGCCCACACACACACACACACACACACACAGGTTTGTAATCTTTGTGGGGACTCTCTATTCATTTCTATGAGGAAACTTCTAATCACAACATAATAACCTTAACCCCTACCCAGCTCTAACCTTAAACATAAGTAACCAAAGAAAACGAGACTTCTGGCATTTTTACTTTTTTGATTATATTCACAGATCATTTTGGGGACCTGAAAAAGGTCCCTGCAATGTACCTGTACCTGGATTCAAATAACATTCTGAGGGATAGCCATCAAGGATTTAGAAGAGGTAGGTACTGTTTATCTAATCTATTTGAGTTCTTTGAGGAAGCTACAAGAAAAATTGATCACAAAAAGGCCTAC
>JAODJW010000117.1:24194618-24204663 GCA_026777045.1 Hyperopisus bebe | reverse complement strand
ATGTCACAGTGGGCCTGCGTTCATAGTGGGGTACCACAGGGTTCAATTTTAGGACCACTATTGTTCCTAATTTACATAAATGATATTGACACCAATACAGTACAGTCAAACCTCGGTGTGCGAGTAACTTGGTTTGCGAGTGTTTTGCAAGGCAAGCAATTTTTTTTTAGAAATTATAACTTGATAAATGAGCGAGCTCTTGCAATATGAGTACCTATACGCTTCGTGTGTGTCACATGATCTGAGCCAATAGTTATTCTCTCTTAACATTCACATTTTTTAAATTTGTGTCCAAGTGTAGTGACTTTTCTTTAGTAACGGTACTGGAACAATGACCCCCATCAAGAAAAACATTGAAAAGATAGGCAATAAGAAGAAGGAGGTGATTACGGCGGAGGTTAAGAAGGAAATAAATAGCTCTTGTGTTGTTGTTAATGATAATGGTTCCTTATTGTTGTGCGTGAGTTTGCCCGTGTCTTATGTGTACTAGGTCCGATCCTCGCGTGTAATTAGCTTACGTAAAGATTCCGTAAATCTTTTTGGGACTACCAATAAAGCACGTATTCTCGCAGGCAAGTAAGTCTCTGTGTCTGTCTCTGCTCCTGCGATGCTTTGGTCCGCCCGACGCCACAGTATTTTTACTTTATGTTTTGTATTAATCATTTTTATATTAATATTTTTGGGTTGTGGAACCAATCATCTGAGTTTCCATTATTTTTTATGGGAAAATTTGCTTTGGTATATGAGTGTTTTGGATTACAAGAACAATTCCAGAACGACAACACCAAAGTGGGTGGTGTAGCAGATACTGAACTAGCAGCACAGAGGCTACAACGGGATCTTGATTTAATTAGCGACTCGGCTGATACCTGGCAGTTGAAATTTAACGTAGAGAAATGTAAGGTAATCCATGCAGGGTGCAGAAATATAAAGTACAGATATTTTATGGGTTTCACTGAACTGATTATGAGAAAAACCTCAATGTTTATGTTGATGCTTCCAAGACCCACTCTTGTCAGTGTAGGGAAGCAATTAAAAAGGCCAATAGGATGTTGGGTTACATCTCTAGGTGTGTGGAGTTTAAGTCAAAGTGATGCTATGATTATACAATTCCTTGGTAAGACCCCACCTAGAATGTTGTGTGCAGGTTTGGTCACCATACCTTAAGAAGGACATTGCTGCCTTGGAAAGGGTGTAACATAGGACTACAAGAATGATTTCTGGTCTTAGAGGAATGTCTTATGAGGAGAGTTTAGCTGAGCTGAATCTATTCAGCCTCGAGTAAAGGAGACTAAGGGGGGACATTATCCAGGTATATAAGATTCTAACAGGTCTTGATGCTGTTCAGCCAAATGATTACTTCAATATTAGTTTAAATATTAGAACTTGTGGCCATAAGTGGAAATTAGTAGGAGAACATTTAAAAATGGATTTGAGAAAGCACTTCTTGACACAGCAGACTATGGAATAGTCTCCCTGTTAGTGTAGCGCAAGTTAAAACCCTGGGTTCCTTTAAATCAGAGCTAGATAAGATTTTAACAACTCTGAGCTATTAGTTAGGTTCTCCCCAAATGAGCTTGATGGGCCAAATGGTCCCCTCTCGTTTGTAAATTTCTTAACATCAAAAAACAGGTTTTTATTAAATTGTAGGGGACACTTGTTCCCTACAATGTACTATAAGCATTATCCACACACACACACACACACACACATATACCATTGTATTCATTTCTTTGTAAGGACTGTCCATTCATTTTTGTGAGAAAGGCAGTATTTCCAAAAACAACAACCATAACCTCTGCCCAGCGATAACCTTATCTATAATTAACCAAACAAAACAAAAAAGAAAAAATAACTTTTGGCATTTTTAGTTTTTTGATTGCAGTCACAGATTTTTAGAAAAAATTGAACTTCCCTTTATGAGGACCAAAAAATGGTCCCCACAATATAGCATAACCCACACACACACACACACACTTGTTCCTGCACAGCGAGCAGATGTGCTGAGGCCTTCCAGGGCTGGGCCATGGCATTGGCGGCCCTCCACAGGAGGCCAGGCACCCCGCACAATCCAGCTCATTTGTGAAAGCTAGATTTGTGTCACAGCAGGGCGAGACAGTGGGATGACCCACAGTATGGCTTACTGACAAACAGGGAACTTTATTAGAACAGAACTCAAACAAAACAAAAGGGACCATGAGGGGTCAAAACAAAGGCAGGTAGCCTACACCAGTAGAGACATGGGCTGGAACTACAAGAGGGAAAGCAGAAGGAACGCAACCACAGCAGGATTAGCCACAACAAGACTGGCCACATGAGAGAACAAACAGGATCCAAATACAAGGACCAACAAGAGCACAAAGCAAGAGCAGGCACATATATACACACAAGGGTAACAAGGGCTAAACAAGGAACAGGTGTGAACCATTACAATCAACAAAACACCAAAGACTAGTGCCAACAAGAATCAGGTGTGGGTCAATTCACAATCACAAATGACTGCAATATTAGGAAAGGGGTGACCAGCAACACCTGCTGGCCAGGCAGGGAAACGACAGGGCAGGGTCTGATCCTGACAGATTTGGACATGCAAACTTGTTAGCTTTGTTTAGCGCCACTAAGGCAGCTGTGTCCCCCCTGCCTCGTGCCCTGTGATAGACTGGCATCCCATCCAAGGTGTCCCCCCTGCCTCATGCCCGATAGACTGGCATCCCATCCAGGGTGTCCCCCCTGTCTTGTGCCCTCTGATAGATTGGCATCCCATCCAGGGTGTCCCCCCCTGCCTCGTGCCCTGTGATAAAATGGCATCCCATCCAGGGTGTCCCCTGCCTCGTGCCCTGTGATAGACTGGCATCCCATCCAGGGTGTCCCCTGCCTCGTGCCCTGTGATAGACTGGCATCCCAATTAGGGTGTCCCCCTTGCCTCGTGCCCTGTGATGGACTGGCATCCTATCCAGGGTGTCCCCCTTGCCTTATGCCCTGCAAATTCCCCACAAATAAATGAAAGGATGATTTCAAACTGTGACTCAGCACTCTGCAGTGGGTTACATTTAGTCCAAATAAGTATGCAAACTGGAAACTAGAACCTAAGACCTTGCTAATGCAACCACTGGTTTCCTCAAGCCCACCCCACTGAAAAAACCTAAAGTTCCCTCCTCTCACCTTTGCAAAAGGCATGGCAACACAGCTACTGAGGGGATGCCCCCCACCCTAGGAAGTATGGGAGATCCACTAGCAGTTTGTTTCAAAGTAAAATACTTTAATGCTTTCACCTCCTCACCTAACATGACGGAAGGGTTAGCTTCAGCACTCAAGTCGATGTCATGGCGTTCTCAATGGCTGGCACATCATCTGTTATTCCAGGGTAACCTTCAGAAGAAAGATTAATACCGGTGTCCCGCCTCATTTCTCCCTAATTCACGTGTCCTGAAATAAACGGGCCAGGCACCCGACACTAATACTATGCTTTGGGGCAATAACGTCACCATGATTCAAGGTAAGCTCCGTCATGAGACCAGCAACTGGGCAACGCGGCCAATTTTCTGGGGAGTAATTTCAGAAAAATGTGTCGGAGTTGATGCATTTTGCTCTCACAGATTTGCCCCAAAGCAATGTTTCTCAACCCAGTCCTGGGAGACCCCCAGACGGCCCACATTTTTGCTCCCTCCCAGCTCCCTGCCACAAAAACTTTGCGTGTCTGGAGGTCCCCGAAGACCAGGTTCAGAAAAACTTCTCCTGAGACCTCGAATGTGTTCTTACTCGTGTTCTTCCGAATGATTTGAAATTCCCTGATCTCAAAGCTTGAAGTTTTTGAAAGGTAAAGGTAAGATTTAAGGCTTGGGGTAAACCTGACTTTGCTACAGGTTTGATTAAATGGTATAGGTGAATGTTGACCGCACATGATTAAACATGAGGGAGAATTTTAAATAAAATAAAGAGGCCACAATCCATGTTGGCAGTCCCGTTACAGTGAGAACCTGGACAACGAAGTTAAAATAGCTAAACTCAGATGCTGAAATTTGCTGATTGAAGTCAAAGGATGTTTAGTGGTGCTGTAGCTTTAAGTAAGATACCCTGAATTACTCCTGATCTGTGAATTGGTTAAAAACAGCAACTTAACACTAGCCAAGCAATTAAATTTAATATCATCTTAATGATATAAATGATCACAGTCACCGTTCCCTGAGGTGACAGAACTCGCAGGGTGTCACCAGAGGCCACATCTCAGCTGCCACATTCGGGCTGCCTCCTGGGGACGAAATGATGGCTTTGAGAGCCCCCCATGAAATTCAATTAACTTTTCATGCAGTGCCCTTCACAGTGTTTTACCCCAGTGTAACAGGATGGATAGCTTTTAGAAGGATCTCGCTGTAGCTGTGGTGCACCTACATCCTATATCCTAATGATCCTACACCGAGCAACTTCTGCTAGCTAATTGTCTGTAAGGCACCTGGTGTGAGTGTCCCTGCCGATTGCCTGGGAGGCTGATTAGGGTCGTTTATGTAACTGGGGAGTTGGGGGGAGTAGAGATCAAAGGCTGTTATTTAAGCCTGTTGCAAGGGTTAAAACTGAAAGGTTCCTGTGCTCGTCAAAATCGTTTGGTGTGTTTCCCTGATAGGACTCATTCAGCTGTTTCTCATTAACATTAGTGACACATGCATGATTATAGGAGACTGACCAATCAGTACACAGCAAGAACTCAGCACTTAAGTGAAATCCTGGTCCTTTTAATTGAAATGGTTGAAGTGTTACAAACTGGGTAGATATTTTGTCTTTGTCTAAGAAAAGTGTGATCAATATGGAAGATGTTATAAGGATTGACGATTGTGATAATGATTATGTTCCTCCGGAATGATCTGTCTTCTGTCTGAATCTTCTGGCCTCCTTTTGGCATATTCTGGATTAACAGAGCTCAGCATTAAAACTCAGGGCAGGCAATAGCTGGTTCAGAAAGAAGGAGATAAGAGGGAACAGCACCCCCAGAGACCTGACTTGCCACTGCAGGTGGGTGTGAAGGTCCTGAACATGAGGAGGATCCAAGATGGAGGACACATCCAGAAGGTTCTTCTCTCATTGGACCACAAATTGGAGGGTGTCTGTCACTTTCACTGTGTCACGCCCTGCCCAGCTGATCCTTCTGTTTCCTTCCTTAGCATGGTCCTAATGAGCCACACCTGTTTTGTATTAGTCTTTCCTCTCATTCTTGCCCTTCTGTGATTCACTCAAGCTGCCTCTCGTTTGCTTCCTTGTTAGTCCTTGTTATAAGTGCTTCCCAGTCCTGACATTGACGTTGTAGTTATTGTTAGTACTGTTATCTCCCCTGCTGAGAGTCCCTGCTGAGAGTCCCTGCTGAGAGTCCCTGCTGAGAGTCCCTGCTGAGAGTCCCTGCTGAGAGTCCCTGTAACCCTTTTGTTTTCTTGCCTGTTTCCTTTAAATAAACCCATTTTGTTTTGCCCTGACTCTTGGAACATATTGCAACACACTGTCACACTCGGTGAATAGTCCACCCTCACCTCAAGAAAGTAACAGTTAATAACCACCCCTCTGAACCCACTGTTGGGTCTTGGGTTCCAGACAGGCACTGAGCTGACATTGAGCCACCAGGATGGTTTGGTTCATCGGTGTTGCAGGAGAGTATGTGGTCGTGTGTGTGTGTGTGTGTGTGTGCGCGCCCATGTCGTGCAGGACACTGACACACTGTGCATTCCCATCAGCCCACATAAAAAAAACTCCACTTTCACTTTGAGGTCTCAACATTTCTTTGAAAAAGTAAAATTATAAAGGCTAAGAAAGAAAATGGGGAAACATGAGGATGGTTTCCAGGCAATGCTAATGGACACAAGTAGTGAGGGTAGGGCCAGGAACAGTACTCTGCTTCTATCAGGATCAGTCCCTGCAATTTTTGTCATTTCCCCATTTGGCCAGCAGGTGTCACTGGCCCTCTCATCACCTACTGTGTTTAGTATCTTTCATACTCCCTAGTGTGTTCCCCTGCTCACCAGGCTTAATGAGCTAAGTGTGTGGCTATGAACAATAGCTGTTTATCAGTGCTTGATTTAAAACAAATTATAGTTTTCATGAGCAAAAATGGTTCATTATGATTGTATTATTAGAAATATCTCTATTTCTGTTTTTTTTTTCATTAACAGTCGGTTTCTGTCAGTTAAGGGTTTAGTAGGATGTGGCCTGCAATGCATTAGAATCCCGTCCAGGTCATTCCCCTGCCTGGGATAGGCTCCAGACCCCTCTAAGGTCCTTGACCAAGAGAATCATGATGGACAGATTAAAACAGACTCAGCAGCAATATTAATGGCAGCAGGAGGTTCCCAGTTCACTTTGGATCCACAGCTGATGGAATTCACTGTGATTCTGGAGCCAGTTATTGATGGCTTCCACACACTGTTCAGATTGGGCACACCTGCTGCTGCACTGTCTGTAGGCACAGCTGCCTGCAGACGTGGCTTTTCTGCAATGAAAGCAATGACTAACCATGAAAAGTGAAAGGCTCAGTGACCTTGGCGTACCAAACAGCCAAGGTCTTACATACAGGGGAGTTCATCAGGCAGCCGGAGATTGCAGCTGTTTTTCAAGCTAAATCCTAAACATTGTGCTGTATGCATATTAATAAAACAGTGCAAAAGTGTGAACACATATTTGCTCCATTATAATTGATATTGTAGCACTCTACAGAGCAAGGCATTACTGCAACAAGAATGAAACAAAGTAGGTGAAACAGAGGTAGAAACATGGTGTGGATGTAAACAATGTTCTTTTATTAAAGTATTTAAAAAGACAGCACCTCACACCTTTCGCACTTCACAGTCAGCTCATGGCTGGACATTTATCTGGTGGTCGGGTTCTGCATGGAATAATGGGAAGGGGGCCGGATCAGGCTTGCCCAATTCCCTACAGTATATTAGGGAATAATTACATTATAGTGCGATGTTCACCGTTGTTTATCCGTGATTTCATTTGTGAGAAATGTTAGGTGGACGCAGATTTCAACACCCAGCAAAATATGAGACTTTTGGCTTTTTTACTCTTTTAATTGCATTCACAGATCCTTGTGGAGACCTGAAAAATGTAAAAATAACAGTTTTTTTACATGGTGATGGACAACTGGTCCCCCCATGTAATATAAACATAATCCACGCACACACACACACACGCATACAGACACACACACGCAGAACACCCAGTCACCACATCGTTTAGCCGCATGTGTTTGGTTTGCTATCCCCCGATACTCTTAACTTTTATAAGTAAAATGAAAGCTCATTTAATGGTCCAAAACATGTCGACACATCCTGGTTTAAAAAAAAAAAAAAAAAAGAAAAAAAGCAGTGAGTGCAATCGGAAAGTCTTGAGTACTGAGGAGAAGCTGGAAATAGGAAAGCATTTTGAACGGAATGGGAGGACATGCGAAATCATGCAAATCGTTTCACCCAAAACCAAAAGAAGATTCAGTAATCCTCCTTTCATCCTTCACAATAAATCACAAGTAGCAGCCTTCCTGTACCCACTTCCACCAGCAAAGTATAGGCCTATTTATTGTAGTATTTATATGTTTATAAGCTATTTCCTGTTTATAATAATGTGCCGTGTGTGTGTGTGTGTCTTACATACTGTCACGCCCATGGGGGCGGGACCAGACAGGTGCAAATCGTCAACAGACGATTAACCACCTTTAAAGGCTGAACCAACCCAGAACACCTTGTGAAGTATTGAGCCGATGTTTAGAAGCCTTACTGAGCGTTTTTCTTGTCTTCTGTCTACCCGCATTCCCCAGCCTTACCTGTTTACCACGTGTGCGAGCCTCACCTTCTTCCCTTCCCTCCTCAGATCAGCTCCCGTACTTAACCTACCTGTCCTGCTGAGCCCGGAGTCTTCTGTTCTCCCCTCCTCGTGTTCCCCGGTCCTGTGTCTCCTTGTCGGACAGATTCCCTTGGCCTCGACCTCTGATCACGGACTACGACCACGACTCCTACTCGCTTCACCTGTACCTAAATTGTTTTTTTTTTTTCGGTCAACAATCAGGTGTAATTACTCCCGAAAACGCTATGCAAGTGTAGCCTGTGGGTCATGTTTGGATTGGGGTCTTGTAGTGCAGCCATTTTGCTGTCTTGTGGTTCTCTCCCTCCTCTGCTTGGGCTCAGTTATGCAGTCCTGCTCTGCCGGTGTTGTTAATTGGGGATTAGGACGGGCATTGATTGGGCCACCTATATATCACGTAGTTAGGAACACACGAAGGCACGTGGGGTCCTCGCGGCAGTAGGGTATCTGTGAGAACGCAGTTTGCAGTGTAGCAGTGTTTGGTGGGCTGTTTCTGCCTTCAGTGAATGGGGAAGCAGGCGCTGTGAGAACTGCTTCAGACTTCTGACTTGGCGTGTAATCAGCGTGGTAGCCATGACCATGCTGGGACTGACCATGCCCTAGCCTTTTTTTGTGTTAACGATTGAAAGTCTTGCAGTGCCACATAGTGTGAAGCGCTTTTGTCCTTATCACTTAAGGTACCTGAGTACTGTGAGGGCTGCAGGGTATTGGATTGAAGTGTATATTAGGATAAGTGTGTTTGCACAGTCACGTGTGGTATAGAATCCCCGGCCTCCCTCCAGTGTGTCTACCCTCCCTTGGTCCAGTAGGCCTCTGTCCCAATGTCATGGTGATTTGTTTTTTTTCATTTTCCCCTTTTTGTTTGTTTATTGTCCCTTCCCCAACATCAAGGAAGTGACCTACTTAATTGGTGACCAATCAAGCTACACAAAAGAGTATATATTAATAAAGATTGTATTTTTATATTTCTCTAAAACCTGTGACTGTACTTATTAGAGCATTGATCCCCTTACTCTGGCATTCTCAGTAGTTAGTGAATTGCAAGGGGTGGCGTAGTCAGTGTACATTTAGGGGCGCCACACAAGAACGTTTTTAGATAAACACACTAACAACCAGACATTATAGCCACGATTCTTATGTAATTTAAGAAATATGTCATTTTTATTTGTGCACTCAGTTAGCGGCAGCCGTGTTGTTCATCTTGGATGCCCCCCCCCCCTTTAGAAAATAATCCTGAGCCACCCCTATGATCAGGGTGTCCAAACAATCCAAACTGAAGCGGTCATGAGTTGGGTGGCACTGCTAGACAAAAAAGTGAAGGACAAAATTAGCTGTCGTCTTTTCAGCCCACGGCACGTTATTTAGTATGAAGCCCAGGCGAGAAAACTGGCCAGTACAGCAGCGTGAGGAGAAAGTTCTAAAGGAAATGGGGAAAAACGTAAGTCAAAGCCGAAACACAGCATTTTCTGTTACTGGCTAGCTTTGCAGTCAGCACTGTCTGTGACTCGCAGCCACAAGGAAAACCAGGGCCCTGAAATTAAATTAATAACAGATAAGCCTGGTGTTATCATTACTGAGGCGGATTAAGACAAGGTGAGGAGGTGGGCAGTGGCGGGGGGGAGCTGTTGATTGGCTATCTGTTGCCCGGAGCAACATGCATCTGAGTGCAACATGAGCAGATTACAAAATTTAGAAGAAGATGGAACCTTCCCTAGAGACACATTCATGCCTCTCATCTCGCTGAAAACGTCTCATTATCTTTGGGGGGAGATTGCAGGCTGTGAGTGATTCCGGTTTCAAAGAGCACTCTGTCTTTCGTTTGTAAGTCATCCACATTTGTGCTAGTTTTCGTTTTAGTATTAACTGCTGCCACAGCAGGGTGCTGAGCTCCAGCTTCTTTAGTTCAAGACCAAGATTTATTTACTATGGAAAAAATATATTAGTCAAGCTGGCATGTTGTAGACACCAGGCCAGTGGTTTAATCAACCTAACATCATCTGTCCAGCCTTGCTTTCGAAACCGCAGAAAAGCTGGACGTTATTTAAATGTAGTATTTCCCTTGACTTCAGAGTTTTGTCCATTAATCCATCCATCCATACAACCATACATTCATCAATCCATCCATCCATTCCAGCCATCTTGGACTGGGCAATATTGGGACATTTCTGGCCTCAAAAATTCTTACTCCTTTCTGAATGGGTCCTGAATGGGA